>JAXDDW010000094.1:405000-982500 GCA_034670385.1 Hoplostethus mediterraneus
TTTCTCTCAGAGTTTAATGAGAATAGTTCAGTTCATAGACCCTCTAACCCTCCAACTATAATTACAGTACGTCCTTCAATTGGGAGCTTGTTGGGCTTGTCTTAGACCCACAACATTGCTTGTCCTTTCTAGTGTTAAATGCCCCTTTCTTTATATGTGTAAGGAAATAAGGTGTGCCGCATTCTGTTTGCGGTAGATGGCAAACCAGATGTTCATTGTTTCCAATAGGAGAGCAACGGTAACTCCTGGCAGACAGTGCCGCTTACTGTGCCTGCAGACCCAACTTTGTGGCAAAAAGTTGAATTTTCCGAACTTTTGCCCTCTACCCCAGCAAGACAAACAAGTCTAGCAAAATGGATGTCGCCACATATGTTTTATATCCACCTGCTTTTCTTGTCTCCTCTTCCAATGGAGGTAAAAGCGTCTAAGCATTCGTCTTTCGCTCTCTTCTTTTGACTGTCAGATTTTGGTTTGGCTGGGCTGTTCCAACTCCCTGCTTGGTTTCCTGTTCATTTACAGTGGGAATCATATTTAATAATTTATGGAAAATAGAGTTGAGAGAGTCTTTGTATCAAAGACAGACTGAACTTTTTAAAGTGAGCGTGGGGCGATTGGGAGAGACAAGAGGTCTAGACAGTCCCACCAGGATTTTGCGAGTTTTGTTCTGATTATTGTGTCCCACAATGATTGAATTTGCAAAAATTTATAAAACATTTCGATGCAATTTATATATATTTATATATATATATTTCATGTTAATTGTGGTAAAACAGCAGGAATAGATGAAAATGTAAAAACATTGTAAACTGCCCTGTCACACATTAATACCTCCTGGGGCCACCGGCTGAAAACTTGTTTTACTAAACATGATCTCTGTCTGACTGATTAGAGAGTGACTGGTCTTTGTGGGCGGAGTCAGAGCAGAGTGGTGGGTAACGCCGTGGTGCAGCGTAGACTAGAGCGTGGCGCTCAGAGGTCAGAGGACAGGTTCATGATGGCTCCATGGTAAGTGTAACCAGAGATGGAGTTAGGTCGACCCGGCGACAGATGTCTGGAGGAGTAGATGTAAAACTATGTGTGTGTGTGTGTGTCAGCAGAAATGAGTCACCTCCATGCCGCCGGCGTGGTAGGGTGGCGGGGGTGTGACATCACCGGTTAAACGCCGTAGCAGCTTTAGAATATCCCAGGTAAGCTCGTATTCCCGCAGTGAGAAACCTGGTTAAGACGCCTGGCTTGCCCCCATGATAAACAGGTCACTGTGGCACGGACACATCTGCTTTCAATTGTGGTTTTCACTGTGTGTCAAACTCAGATTTGCACGGCATTATGGGTACTTTTTTGATGTCAACAAAAAACATGGCGGCGAGCAGTACTTACGATTACAATTGGGATCATCATTTCTTTCTTTCTTCCTTTCTTTCTGTTTTAGACTTAATGTCTTCTTTCTTTCTTTCTTTCTTTCCTTCCCCTGTCTTAGCAGTCAAAGAGGGACACACATGTTTTCTGCTTCATAGCTGCCTCTTTGTCATCCACCCCGATACCCCCCCCCCCCCCAATGATATTTGATGCAGCAGAAGCAAAGATAAGACGTCCTAGTGTTGTCTAAACAGCCTTGCTGCATCCCAGAACTGAACCGGATGTCAAAGTGCATTCTGGGTAGTTGTCATCAGTCTACAGATAACACCATCGAAAAACTGACCCAACTCAAATTACCCTCGGTTGCCAGATTGGACCCTCACCCCCTCTGGGCGCTGTCAGTGTGGGGCCAGTTTTAGCTAGTTTTCATCATAAAGCATCAGAATGATCATTATCGACAAAAATCACTTCATCTATACCCCTTCCCTTCTCTCTTCATACAACTTGCATCGGTTTGACCCGACTTGCTGTGATGCATTCAATGGACTGAGGCCGTAAATTCACCGCTTGACACCGCTGACTTGGACCCATGTTGCATTTCACCGGAGGAGGCCTGCATCATGTCATCGTCATGTTGACTCTTTGTTTATTAGCTGTGACTGAGGGCTGATGCTCGCGTTCTTCTTCTTCTTCTTCTTCTTCTTCTGAGAGCTGCGGTTAAATTCCGTATCCCACTGATGATAGTTGTTCGTCAATCCCCGTCCCACGTTTACTTCACCGCTTCCCTTTGAAGCGCTCCAAAACAGCTGGCTTCGAGTCGGAGCGCAGAGGGAGTTGATATTGGAAACCCTCAATCTGTTGCTGCTTTCAGCCCGGTGCCCCACTGTGCTTTCTGAAGAGCTGACAGGCTTTGCTTTCCTCTCATGAATAGCTTTTAGGTCAGGAAGGGGGGTGGGGGGGGTGGGGGGGTGGGGGGTGAACAAAGCCACTCAAAATATGTTTCGTTTAATTTTCAACCCATTTACAGGGAAATGTGTTTACAACCTGTTTAGGACGGGAGAGTCTGAACCAGGCTTTTCATCATCCCGGTATGAGCCCGGTTATGGTGTTTACATTCTTTGACCCCGAACCAGGTTGAGCAACTGGGTTGAGAAGGGAATTGTCTGTAAACATAGCCAGTGTGTTGGTGTGTGTGTGTGTGTCTGCTGACTGTCACACTGCTGACCTACTCTCTGCCTCGCCGACTCGTCTCTTTCAGCGCGATTCGGTTTGGTAGTTGCTGAGTTGCTGTGGGCTGAACGCGTCGCTTGCAGGAGCCCGACCGGACCACATGGCATGGGGGGGGGGGGGGGTCGGGGTGGGGTGAGGGGGGGAGGGGGGGTAAGACAATGTTGCCTGTGTGTGGGAGTCAAAGAGGGAGGAGAAAACGGAGTGTATAGTCTATGTGTGTGTGTGTGTGTGTGTCACTGTCTGTCACCCTCTCTAGGATTTGTTGACCCCCTCCAGCTGTTGGGCTGGAAATGCTTTAGAGCAACTGTGTGGCAGCTGACACTGCATGGGTCACTGTTGCGACACATACCACCGGACTCACACACACACACACACACACACACACACACACACACACACAGCAGAAGTGAGGCTCATAATGACATGCTATTAAATTAAATGGAATTTTTGGACCCTATGCACCTCAAGTAGAGCTCATTTTACCATCCGATTTATATCATCAGCTCAACGTCGGATCCACTGCTGACTTTGACTCAACGTTTCAGACTCAGATCTCGTCCGTCAGCCGTGCGACAATCCTCTGCCGCTTAAATCAAACCCGAAGAAAAAGCAGAAATTAAAAAAAGAAACGGCCTGTTTTTCATCTCCGCTCATTCACAGCTGTTTTAGACACACTTCTGGTTTCCTGTGGGCAGGGGAGGGGGAGGGGGAGGGAGGGGGAGGAGGGGGAGGAGGAGGAGGAGGGTGTGTCTGACTGTTTTTGGCCCCAGAATACGAGTTTCTCCGACCGATTCTCTGTGACAGGATTATTGCGTAAGTGTTACACGGCATTTACTTTGGAGTTGGCATCCGGGCCGAACACTGAGGGGGGGAGACGGGGGACGGAGAGAGAGAGAGGATCAGGGGGATAGAGCAGTGGTTCTCAAACTGGGGCCCGGGGACGAATCAGGGGTCCTGGAGGGGTTTCCGGGGGGTTACCAGCAAAATGAGGAATATTTAACCACAATCATCTCACAACACTTTCCTTGAAGAACATTGCCTCATACATACATCATAATTGTAGTTTAATTTCATTTAATACATTATAATCAGAAAAATATCTAAATGATAACATGGTTTGGATCAGTGACAGGTGTGTGTGTGTGTGTGTGTGTGTGTGTGTGTGTCACTGTCTGTCACTCTCGAGGATGTTGACCCCTTCAGCTGTTGGCTGGAAATGCACTCTTAAGGCTTTTATAGGTCACAGGTGATGTCTGTGTGTGTGTGTGTGTGTGTGTGTGGTGTGTGTGTGTGTGTGTGTGTCCTGGTCTTTAAATAGCCACGCATCTTTGTAAAGCCCTACACTCTCAGGCCAGGTCGTAACCTGGTGTGTGTGTGTGTGTGTGTGTGTGTGTGTGTGTGTGTGTGTGTGTGTGAGTCTTTGTCTTTTTAGTGACTGTAACAACTAATAATGTTATAGCTGTCAGATTATGTATCAATTGTATTAAAACATAGTGATATGACTGATGTGATTATCAGGACAATATGAATTTTCCACCACATGTTTGACTAATAACTTTTTTTGACAAGTTATTACATTAAACAGCTGTTAACATGATTATTATTACATTAGAAATTGCTACAGATGTGTTATTACATTATCTGGCAACTTACTACATTAACAGGTTTTCACACATGTCGACTCAGACAGGTTTTATGTACGTAATTATTATAACATTATCCAGTAGTCACCATGATTATGAGTCGCTGCAGGATTTGCTGTTAAAAGCAGTTTTTGTGTGAGCGTGTTCCAGAGTGTGTGTGTGTGTCACACTGCCCATGTGATCTCACTCTAGCAACTGTTTGAAATTGCCTGCAGCTGTACTGTTTATCCAGTGTGTGTGTGTGTGTGTGTGTGTGTGCATACTTTGTTTTCATATTTCTCCATGCTCGCACCGTCTGTGGGAAATCCTGTGGAAAACACACACACACACACACACACACACACACACACACACACACACATACACATACACATACACATACACATACACATACACATACACATACACATACACATACACGCACACGCACACGCACACGCACACACACACACACACACACACACACACACACACACACACACACTACCCATTGTGTTTTTGTCTTTTTTCCATTGTCTTTCTCCTGTTGTGGATACAATCATGGAATCACATTTTCCTTCTCTGGGCTCAAATGTCCGTTATTCACTCCGTCCTTGGCATCGGTGTAAGGAGAGAGGCGCACACACACACACACACACACACACACACACACACACACACACACACACATCTACAGGAAAAACCCAGTGATGACCCCATGTAATCTCCCCTCAGTGGGCAGGAAACAGAAGCTGCGACAGTACGTGTGTCCTCCCTCCTTTATTCCTACATGGTGTTGGCATACGTACCTCTCCTCCAGGCCTTCCTGACCCTTGGTTGTCCGTCACTTGAACCTTGAATAGATGCTAACAAACGAATCTAAGCCCATCTCATTTTTCGACCTCCATCCATCAGTCCTCACTAGTAGATGCTATTAGATGGTACTGTTTTTGTCTACTCGTTCTGTGTCTCAGAGAAAAGGAGTTTAAAGCTCCATAGCATTAGCGTTAGTAGCAGAAATCACTATAGCGCTAATTTGTAGCTAACTATTTTGCTTTGTGAGGTCCGTTCATGTCTCTGGCAAAGTCTTCTGCAAAGTTTAAAGTCAGAGTTTAAAGTCTTTTATGGGGAAATGGTGAAACCTCAGTCCACCCTGTCCTTCCGTCCTGCAACTATTGCTGTTGACCACTACGCACCGAGATGGCACATTCCAAAATGAAAATGAAAATACCACGAGAAAAAAGTGTATCACAAATGTTAGCATGCTAATATAGCCGCCGCCACGGTTTTTGTTCCCCACTGAGAAGCAGGTAGATACGCCCAACTCCACCAGCTGGGAGTGTGGGAGGGGCTAAGGGGCAGCGGCATGGCATAGGGGTTGGTCCTCAGCACCGCAGTGAATACTGGGTATTGTAGGATCTGTTGGAGAAGCTCTATTAGCCGAAAAATATAGCGTATGTTAATATTGGATGTATTTGAATGATTTTTGATTCTATCCATCAAGGCAACATATTCATTTGATAAAGCATCCACATGAATGATGGTGGAGTGCTGCTTTAAATCCTTTCTGTTGATATGAAGTAATGGTTTTGGATCATTTTGTGTCCTGCAGCGTTCCCACAGATCATGGAATTCCTAGAATATCGTTGGGATTTGATCAGGGAATATGAGGGAATTTTACAAATGGGTCACTGTGCATTAGGTGGCTTTCAGCCCAGTGGAAACCAGACTGTTCAGCCCTTTAGAGAGACTACATTAATAATCCAGGAAGAAATAAAATGTTTAGGCCATGCAAACTTTTACTGAATTGGCTTCGATGACTGTGGTTGTACTGGGCAGAGTGTGAGTATATGGAACTGCATCAATATGAAGCAGGATTTACTGGAAAAGAGGAAGCGTTCTCGACTTTCCCAGGATAAATAAAGATTAAAAAAAAGCCAGGAGGCAGCTCTAAACTGCTGATAGTATGTCAGTTGTATAAGACCATTATTGTACACAGAGACACTTCAGCAGTCGGAGCCAAGAGAGGCAGTGGAAAGCAGAGAGAGAGAGAGAGAGAGAGAGAGAGAGAGAGAGAGAGAGAGAGACAGAGAGAGCTGTTAAAGAAAGAATGGGAGTTGGTGTTTTGCCAGGCAACTTCTCAGCTCGACAACAAGAGGTTTGTTTGAACACAGTGAATGCTGCTCACCCTTTAGGGTCGGACACCCACTGACAGTTACAGTGAACGGGTGACGTTCGCCGGTCGCCCAGGGTTACCAAACAAACAGACGGCCCCTAACGAGAAACTTAAAGGTCGCCCTGCTTCAACACGCAGGCAAAAACAATGGCCTCGGTGATAGAAAGGCGGCATTGTCCGTGAAAAACAAGCTCCCTTCATTGTCGCCCGCCTCCCTCTATCTCAGGGTGGCTGGAGAAAATGTGTTATGTGTGACGGTTTTTTGAAAGTGTGGCTTTATGGGATGGTGCAGTAGAAAGGGGGCAAGATGGAGGGAGGGTGGAGCTGGCTCGAGAGCGGGAAATAGGAAAAGGGAGCTAACCGAGAAGGTACCAGAACGATGAAGAGGGAAGAATTAGAAGAACAGTAGATGTCGTCCCCCATGAATGATGCAGTCCTCCTCAGGGCCAATCAGCAACAAATATTTCACCTTGTTTTGACTTGTAATTGTTGCACCCCCATTGGCTTAACCAGTACAATTTTGAAAATGCCAAACATAGTGGTGAGATGCATCATTTCCCCAAATTATCATCAAAATCCGATATTGAATGTGACAAATATACTAATGAACGCAGCCTCTCCCTTGGATCAATAAGCATACTTTATTGAAAATGCCAAAATGCAGCGGTGAGATGCATCATTCCCATAAGTTTAGCGGCTGTAGTGGAAATGGGCAGAGAATGATGAATAAATGATGATGAATAATCACCTGGTTAAGAGCACAGGTGGAGAAAAATCCTGAATTTTACACCTCTGTTTAGCGCTGTCAGAGAAATTGTGACTCCTAGACGAATGGACAACCGATGTAGCGCCCCCCTCGGGCTAACCAGTGTCATTTTGAAATAGCTGGCGAGTTGCATCATTCTCCCACGTTTCTTCAAAATGCGTTCAGCGGTGTGAGATATCCTGTGTAGCCCCCCCCCCCCACCCCCACCGGATTTCATCACAGGCGACAATGAAATGCTGTAGATGGATGAAGTCCCTAAAGAGCTTTTGACAGACTGACAGACTCCAGATGTTTCTGGAGGGAGGGGGTGGGGGGTCTTGTTGTGGTCTGTGCTGAACAGCACCTAGCACAGAGTGGTACAGCGTGGTGAAGATCAGCGTGGGAGGCGTTTCTTCTTACCTACTCACCAGACTGAGGCCATCCGAAGGTCAAAGGTCAAAGGGCAAAGGCATGTGTGACATTATCCCCCAAAAATATGAAATATATGAGTATGAAATAGGTGGAAAATATCAAATGTGCAATATATAATAATGAGAACGAAATGGGAAAATGAATTTACAGTAAACATGCATGATGCAAAATGTGTAGAGATGCACAGAAAGTGTCGGCATGTATGGTAGAAACTAAGGTTATTAGTTTGGTTATATTATTGGTAGAACCCCATTCTGTTAGAAGTTCTGTCTCCTCTCCCAGAGTGATCTTTTCTGGTTCCCACTCCTTCGGTGTTTGTTGTTTTAGGCTGCCTAGAGGCTGACCTGCTTTCGTCAACCCCTTGCCTGCTGCGTTTGATCCCGGCTAACTTCCAGGACCTGTCGTCAACATGGCCGGTGTTTGAAATCGGTTTGTTTGTGCTGTCGGAGTCTGTCTACTCAGACGGTTGTTCTTTCTGTCAAGTGGGAAGTGTACGAAGCGGCTACCATGAGTGGTGAGCTGTGTCCAGGATGAAATAAAACACATGAACCAGAGGTGTTAAAGTAGAATGTATGAATGCGAAGTAAGGGGGAAAAGTATGGACTACAGTATTTCTAGGGTGTGTAGAAAGAAGAAGAAATGAGAATATGACAAATATAAAATATATGCTATATATGCTTCCATGAAATATGTATTTCAGGAATTCAGGATGTCAGCCACTTATGAACTGTTGTACAATGAATCAGTCGTCCCAAGCCATTATTTATTAGACAAGAGGCGCTTTCCATCGCTATTCATCTGATCATTCTCACTTCATCTTCCACTTCAAGGGGTTGTAAAAACCTTTCTTGCAATATTGAGCACATTCTCAATTCAGCTTTTTCTAATCCACTGCATCATAACTCACATAAACCCAGCTAAGGAGTGGCTGAAACATGACATCGTACTCGCCGTGCCAAAACAAAGTAGGTTAAGCAGAGGTTTTGCTCGGTGTGCTTAGCACCCATTACTCAAACACTTGGTAGATGCAGGTTCTTCTCAAAGGAATGCAGTGAATCTTTGCTAGATCAACTTAGCTGTGAAGTGACCAAAATCATCCACGTGTCCCCAGTAGATCGTCGGTTTCAGAGCAAACGCTTAACAATGTCTCATAAAACTCTCTGTATTCCTTTAACACGCCCCATAGGGAAACATGATGTTTTCATCACTCCTGTTTTGAGCATTCAGATTAAGTGTAATAGTGTTCCATGTGCTGGGAATGTGATGACCTAGATCCAGAGCCGGAGAGAAAAGAAAGGAAGAGAAAAAATAGATAGGGAATATTGGGAAACAGTATTGGCAGTGAGGGGTCATGTTGCGCAGGTTTTGCTAAGATTTGAGAGGTGTGTGTGTGCATGTGTGTGTGTGTGTGTGTGTGTGTGTGTGTGTGTGTGTGTGTGTGTGTGTGTGTGTGTGTGTGTGCTATTTAAACTGACCTCATTCCAGAGACCTGGGGTTGAGAATGACATCATCCCGCAGCGCTGTTGCAGATCTGTTTCACCGTCCGGCTCGGTGGATACCTCACATTTAAGCTTTGTGGGAGAACGTTTCTTGATGTCCGGAGTCAAACAGTCCGAAGCTTCGAACTCTCTTGGCTGGCGGTCCTCTGTCTTTTCCGGCGCCAAGGCACGCTTCAGCAAAACAATCCAAAACCGGGACACCGACATACATGATTTATTGAACAGTGTAATAAGGCACTGGAGGATGAACACCAGAAATCACAATGCACTGTTGACCTCCCTAGATTGGATTAGCTTAGACTTTGGAGCAAGTCTGTCAATTGAAATGTTAGTTAGTTGAATATACAGTAAACATGTTCTCTGAGATTGATTATGTTTAAAGTACGATGTAACTATGCACTATGTAACTGTCACACATTAGCCGCCCCGAATGGCAGTGAGACGTAACTCTTTGAATTCTAAGGACTACAATACCCAGAAATCCTTTACACCACAGGGACGAGAGTTCCCGCCAGTGAGCATATTGACATTAGAATTTAATTTGGACAGAAACACTGAATCTATGGTGTCAGCTCAGCATCAAAGAGCACCTGAGTTCACTGCACGGTGCTGAAGTCTGCTTTATAGCTAAACACATTTTAAAGTCTATTAGGAAATACAAACAAACTCTTGAGGTAAACACCGACCACAATGGAGGCCAAGCAAATCCATGCAGGCCAGGGACAATGATCTGCATGTGTGTGTGTGTGTGAGAACGAGAGGGAATGGAGGATAAACAACATCATCATGAGCAGAAGATGAATGAAGCACTCAACACAGTTGATTAATACCCTCTCTCTGAGTGATTGTGTGTGTTGTCTGGGAGTGTTTTCAATCTTGTACTTGCGTAATGATCAGCGTGGCATTGAGGCTGGCCAGCCAGGGGTGCAGTAAATGGCAGAGTAAATACAGATGTGGGTGGTGGTTGTTGTTGTGCCAGCTGAAGGCTTTAAAGCACACTGTTTGCCTTAGTAGCTGAAGGCTAACGCTGCCCTAGTTCACTGGGGGTACACAACACAAGGCCACATGGTTACCACTTAATGAATGGCGGCTGATCTTGTGGCGCCTGTGGGTTCCTTTCGAAGGGAAATATTGAAGAACTTTGTCACGCTTACAGTTCATTTCTTATTTTATATAAACCAGTGAGCATGCAAACTATATAATAAACTATAGAACTATACAAACACCCTTGCAACTGTGTCTATTTATGGCTAATTGTGTGAACCAGCAGCTAAAACAAGATGCTCACCTCCCTCCCTTGTTAAAACCCCTTCCTCTCCTCTTCCCCAGACTCTAAAGCCATCGTGGATGGGAACCTGAAGCTCATCCTGGGTCTGATCTGGACCCTTATCCTCCACTACTCCATCTCCATGCCCATGTGGGAGGATGAGGATGACGAAGATGCCAAGAAGCTGACCCCGAAGCAGCGTCTGCTCGGCTGGATCAAGAACAAGGTGCCCCAGCTTCCAATCAACAACTTCCACCGTGACTGGAGGGACGGCAAGGCCCTGGGAGCCCTGGTGGACAACTGTGCCCCTGGTAAGAACAGGCAATGGGCCACAGGAAGTAGTCGTAATATCACTGGCTGCAATTTTTTGACTTCTTTAGAGGGAGATTTTTTGGGGCATTTTGATTTTTATAGACAGTTCAAAGTTGAGAGAGACAGGAAAGACCCATGGACACACACATGTATAAATGTGTGTGTGTTTGGGGGTCGTTTCTAGGTGTCTATAGAGATTGGTCACTTAGATTAAACATATTATTAGAGTGATAGGTGATAAATGCACCCCAATTATCCCATGGAAAATGGGAATGAAACATTAAAACCGGCAGATTAAATGAAACAAATGAGCTTTTTCCAATCAGGTGATGACTTTTTGAAGCGGTGATCAATTAAATTAAAAGATGAGGCACAATAACCGTTCCGTGGATATAAATGGGAAGATGATAATAGCCAAGTCGAATGATTAGAGTCGTTCAGGTGAAGCTTCAATGATTCCCATGGGTCATCCCAGCAGCAGAGAATAGCATACAGATGAAGAATCGTTTGTATGATCACCAACACACAGCAAGTTAGCTACTGCAGTTACATCTCAGCTTTCTCTAACAACTGAAGTAAACAGGGTTGTTTAGTGTTCCAAAAAGGCCATAAAATGACGACTAAATTTCTCTAATCAACTCATGCAGAATAATCAAAGGCTGCATTCACACTGCAGGCAATTACGCTCAATTCCGAATTGTGGCTCATATCCGTTTTTTTTTGGTGACTGTTCATATCTATTTTACAATGTATATCCGATACCAATGTGAACTGTAAGACACTTCAAAAAGACAGACACAGATGTACAATAATAAAAAAAAAAAAGTGTGAACGTAGCCTAAGTGTTTTGTAGCCTAACAATTGTACTTTTGTGCCAAAATACCTCTTATTATGTAGCCTTATCCGAGGTAGAGGAAACTTCTTCTTGAGTAGTGTGGCAAATGAAACAAGGAAATGCGCTGCACTGTTTGTTTACAACTCACCAGCCAATAGAGGAGGTCGGGGGGCGGTGCAGGCTAGACAGCTCTCTATTGGCTGCCAAGTTGCAGACAGAATCAGCCAATTTCCTTGTTTTGGTTGTCACACTACACATGAAGAAGGAGTCACTGTTTCCTCTACCTAGGATTACAATACATAATGAGGCAAATCTAGGCCTTATGGACACACAGTGCAATTGTTTGGTTTCAAAACGATGCAGGAGTTGTTTGCTTAACCGTCATGTTATACTTTTCTTTTCAACTCAGACACCAGTCAGTTGTTTAGGAGACAGCTAAAATGTAATAGCAGTTGCTAACTCACAGAATCTTTCATTGAGTCTGAGAATTGAACATTTTTATTTTGGGGTGAACTGCTCCTTTAAAAGGTTGGACGATCAGTTCTGCTCCCATGGGTGCTGAAGACGAACTCATCATAAGACGCCACAATTCCAGTAATCCTTGTCTCCCAAACAAAGACTAGTTAAGGCAAAGCTGACCTCACTGAATTTGTTTGTTCATTCATCTACTGCATATTGTGGTCGAGGGCCCAGTGTGGGGAGGCACCCTAAGTTAAAGGGGGTCCTGATAGGGTTGCTGAATATGACATCACTCAGGAAACGCTTGGGTGGGCTAGAGAGGAAGTACACTTTTGGCACACCTTTGGACACTAATACTTTGATTGATTCAACTCATAAACCGCATGAAAAGGAGAGTTGTTTTGTTGAATTTGCTCTGATCACGCCACTTCAGATCACGAGGCTGCAGTAGATAAGCAAAGCAGGCTGACGGGGAGGAAATGAATGTATGTCCTCTCGGTGCCCCGTTCCACCCTCCTCCCCTATCTCCCTCCCAGACTTCATCCTTCAAAATTAGCAGCAACCTCTCTCTCGTTAGAAAATAATCAGATGAAAGGAGACCAGCAGGGAGAGAGAGGGACGGACACTGGCATTCAATCCCTAAACCCTCAAGAGAAAACGCTGCCGGTGGCTGAAGTCCTGGGGGTGACTGAGGCGCAGCTGCCCCCAGGCTGAGTGATCCCTAGTGGGGGGAGCTGTCAGTACTCTAGCCCTGGTTGTTTGTGTGAAAGCACCCTTTAATGTGGCCCACGCTCCCTAAAACCCACATCTAGGAGACTTCTGCCTGACCTCCCACCACCAGAAGGCTGATGACCCTCCATTTATGGAGCGGGTTTACATTGCATTTACCATCAATAATCGTTTGGCTCACAGATAAACTGCCACAGGGGATGAGGCAGCAGGAGAGGCTGGTTCTGTTTGTTTACAGTATCTAAGCATTTGTCTTGTGAGATGATTTTTTGCGTCCGTGTTTTTATGTGCTAATTTTCATATTTTTTTCATGAGGGGAAACTGCTGATCTGAGTGCCTTGTTTGTGTTTTTTTTCTGTGTGTGCCAGAGTTTGTTTGCTTTGGAGAGGCCGCATAAGTGTGTTGGAGAGAGGCAGAGGCAGCAAAACCAACCACTCTCCAACTTGTGCATTCATCTAACAGACTTAGGAGGTGGCATCTGTTTGTGCTTTCAATTTTTTGACTTCTTTAGAGGGAGATTTTTTGGGGCATTTGGATTTTTATAGACAGTTCAAAGTTGAGAGAGACAGGAAAGACCCATGGACACACACATGTATAAATGTGTGTGTGTTTGGGGGTCGTTTCTAGGTGTCTATAGAGATTGGTCACTTAGATTAAACATATTATTAGAGTGATAGGTGATAAATGCACCCCAATTATCATGGAAAATGGGAATGAAACATTAAAACCGGCAGATTAAATGAAACAAATGAGCTTTTTCCAATCAGGTGATGACTTTTTGAAGCGGTGATCAATGAAATTAAAAGATGAGGCACAATAACCGTTCCATGGATATAAATGGGAAGATGATAATAGCCAAGTCGAATGATTAGAGTCGTTCAGGTGAAGCTTCAATGATTCCCATGGGTCATCGCAGCAGCAGAGAATAGCATACAGATGAAGAATCAGACAAATAGAGAGGAGTGAAGATTATACACAGTCCCACAAACTTTTATGGATGTATAACTGAATGAACAAACTACACATGGAATATACATACACATAAATTAAGATTTAATGAATTAAAGTTGTCATAGTTACATGCTTGGTTCTCCTAAGTTTATCAACTCTCCGTCGCTACATTGTAACACTGCTACACTTCATTTTCATCAATGCATTTCCTATTAAATGAGTAAATGGACAAGTTTCCCTTACTTGGCATTTTTCTTACAGTTTAAGTTCAAATACAGTCTTTTTTAAATGTTTTTTTTAATGTCACATACAGTCTATGGTCTTTGTCCCTATGCAACTTTGCGCTCTCTGACTGTGAGCCAATCAAATCAACGCAAAATAATTGCTCTGTACCAAACAGGTTCTTGATTGGCTGTCCATCACAAAGTGGTAGCATCTAAAATTCTGTTTCTCCGCTGCATGGATGGTTAACTACTCTAAAGTTAACCATAAGTTACAGCTTAACCTAATTCCCATGTGGTGACACAAAAAAATGAAGACAAAGATGAAAAGATCTATTGTATAAATGAGTGAGCAAATTTTAAATTGAAACTCTAAATCTGGTCTTGTCTCTTTATTGAATATTTTACTGAGTACCTCATTCTGTACATGAACTAGCATTGAAAAACAGGAAGGCTCTATTTGTATGAAAGTGGCCGGTAAAAAATCTTTTTGACAGGTCATTTTTTTTAGTCCACCAGCCCTGGGCTCACCTCCCAAGGGCCTGCCTCACCTCTTGCATGACAGGGAGGTCAAACTGGAGCAAGAGGAAAGGACTCGGTTCAGTGAGTGAACACCAGTTCATTTAGCTCCAGCAGGAGGTGCAGCACGAACATCAGGAGCATCAGATCGGTTCATGGAGGGTGCAGCAGCTAACCGTGCGCCATGTCCAGAATCCTGTAGACGCAGCTCCACATGACCTTGATACCCTGGAGTTGTCTGACGTGTGGCAGCTATCCAACATGATGTCATGACATCAGGGACACTGTTTGAGAGGCCTGCACAGGAATGTCAATGTGGAGTGGCCCTTACACTTTGCCTATCTCCTCTCTGGCACAAGCACAAGCAGCCCAGGTTGCCATGGAGACGGATGACACTATGGGCTATGTAAAAATGAAAGGCATTGTAGCCTTGTTCAGCCCTCTGGATAGTAGGAAGTAAAAACTGTACAATACACACTTTTAAGATGCTTTTGTCTTGCCAACAGGGTTTGGTAGAAGCTTAACCTATCCACTACTAGTGCATGAAATCATGGGTAGAAATTCAAATTCAACGTATGAGCCCATTGAACTGTTTCACAGTGAGCAGTTGGCGAAGGTTCAACTTTTTCAAGTTCAATGCGGTTTCTGCCATTGACATTACTGCGTCGGCTTCACAAACTGATTGAGCACTTGGGGAATGGCAAATACCTTTCCACCTCGCATCTCTGTTCCAATATTCCTGTGGTTTGTGTCTTTTTTCATGAGCTATGTTTGGCGGTGCTGTAAATTCACCAGCATCCTGTTGTAGTTGAGAAATGTTGAGTTTGCCTTCTACCACCTTCCACCTCCCACCTTCCGTGGACATGCACATGCAATATATATCCACCTAGGTAGCCCAATCCCTCTGTGAAAATGTGATATTCAGGGCATATTCACAATCCTGAGATTTAATTGCCCTCAGGAACCTTGGAGCCCCCTGGACGCTTTTATTGTGAGCGCCTGTGCACATGTGTCTGTGAGGAACAACAGGCATAGGGCAGCGACGTTACGGGAAAACAATCCCTATCTAGCAGCACTCCATGGCTCGTCCTTCACACTACAATGAAGCACTAAGCAACAGCTAATACAGGATTTGCACGCATGCATGCACATAAAGCAATTAATCTCTCCCGCTGCCTTTCTCAGTCGCCTGGTTTTATTATCTCTGCATGCAAACCTGCAAGCCTGTTTGTCTGAAGAATGCTTTTGTGGTTTATTATGGATGTAGCTCTGTCATTGCATTTTGCCATTGCTTCCCCACACACACACACACACACACACACACACACACACTTTTTCTCTTCCTGCCCTGTAGTTGTTTAATATCCCTTTGCCTCACACCTCTGTTTTCATACAGCAGCTAGTGAAGTTTTCTTAAGAAGGCAGGCAAAGCACTGGAGGCAACTTCCAAATAATAGACTCAGAAACATGTAGGCCTTGTTCAACCCTAGACCCCACCCCCCATCCCTCTTCCCATCCCTCTTCACCCCCTCCTGCTTGTGGATCGGATGCTCCCCTGTGTTTGTGTAGGTCTTTCTAAGAGTGTAAATCCTATTAGGAGCATAATCACACCGCATGTATGACTTTATCCCGTTCAGTAAGACACAGGGAATCACTCGCTCACTTACTATGCTGGTTGCTTCCTTCTGCTGACCAGCACGCTGCTGTTTGTTTCCAATGTAAAGGTAAAATGATCTTGGATTTAATTCTGAGGTTTAAAGGATTAAAGGAAAGATAGTGATTGTGAGAGGAGTGGACTGGATTCCTTTTTGGGAACTCATTGTTGTTGTTGTTGTTGTTGTTTTGCATTGATTATTGTCCTTATACTGTATACAGTACTATGCAAAAGTCTTAGGCATGTGTAAAAAAAATCTGTTAAAAATTCTCTGCAACATTAAACATGCCAACATTTTTGCTTCATATCCTCAATGGTGCTTCTTTAACAATGACATTTGTTATGCTAGCTGCTTGTTAGCTGACGTTAGCTGGTTAAAACTAGCTGTCGACTGACACAAATAGACATTAGCTAACGAGCAGATCAATATCATGGATGTTCCAGTTGCTGTCGTCTTTCATTTGGACCTTTTTCCATCTCTCTGCTACGTTGAAGGATAATGTTGGTGTGTATTAATAAATAGATAAAAACAAATGAGAAAAAAATTGGCAAAACATTTTTCACCGGTTAACTCATTATATTGAGATATGCCCAGTAGGAAAAACAAATTTAAAAAAAAGGACAGTCTAAAACCTGTTTCCTTCTGTTAGTAAGTGATGATGATGGAACTTAGTGAAGTGAAACCTTAATTATTCGTTTTTTAGTTTAGCTTCCATAGGGTGACACGCTCCTGAGTATCACAAAAATCAAATATGGCCGGCATGTGATGAAAGCAAATTGGTGTGGATTCTTTTACCAACTCCTCTCCCTCCTCTCCTCCTCTCCTCCTCTCCTCCAGGTCTGTGTCCGGACTGGGAGACATGGGATCCTAGCCAGCCGGTGGAGAATGCCCGAGAGGCCATGCAGCAGGCTGATGACTGGCTGGGCGTGCCGCAGGTAACGCCACCTGGCGAGAAAACACTATACACTACTCTGAGCATGATAAATACGGTGGATTTACAGAAGTTCTAACAGTTACTTCTCGCTGCCAACATGTGGAAATTGCATAGTAGTGCCGCTTTAAAATTCACATTCTTTCTGGTGGCCTTATGGCATTATGTATGTGAGGTTGAATGATGTGGTATCTGCAGGTATGATTGCAAGGATTTATGTTTCATAATGCTGCAGCATGCCCTGTGGCAAACCTGTGTTTAATATTGTGGGTGAAGCTGTTTTCAAAAGACAGACCTAAACCAAGTTACATGCATGAGGATATGTTCCTATGTATGAAGAATGGGCTGAGCTGACAGAAGATATTGACCAGGTGTATTAGGTGCATTGGCTAGGTCCATTAGGTCTTTATTGGCATGGTCCTTGGAGAGAGTGTGTGTGTGTTGGAGCAAGATAACTAACTGAACACGTGTAGCCTAAGATGGGAAAAAATTGCTTTGTGTGTGTGTGTGTGTGTGTGTGTGTGTGTTTCTAATTAGCGTGTCAGTGTCTCTCCTCTGATCGCTCTCAGTCGGACCTGTGTTTTGTTGCGTTAAATAAACGCGATTGCTTCATAATTGGCTTAATCGAGAGTGTGTTCATGTGTTTGGCTGCAGCGGGTGGACCGGGCCTTGTATGTATGTGTTTCTACCCATACTGCCCTTAATAGTACAAATGAAGAAAGTAGTACCAGCCTGATCAACTGGGCAGAGTTCAACACCGCGCTATCCATTTAGACGTGCTAAATGCCGATATGGGCTATTTCTAGACATGCCCCCTCGGGCCCTGCAGCCAAGGGTTTAGCTGGCCCAGGACTTGAGAGAAAGTGAAAACAGTGACTCAGTGAAAAGAGAAGAGGAGATGAGTGAAAAAGGGCACAACTGTAGAAGGTTTCCTCCTGTAGAATTAGACGATGCAGCCGAGACGCAGATACAGGTCTCTGGTGATTCAGATTTATTGCTTATTCAATCACTCTGGTGGATACAAGCCCGGTCTGCATCGCAATGTTTAGTCAAATATACTCATTACAAGTTTAGAAATCCTCTTGTGCAATACAAATTGTAACCAATTTGTATTCTTGTCAGGGTGGAAAAGCCTCTGAAACAGCATTTACACCATCATGGGACAGTAAAACTCTTCACTGAGACTAATGAAATTCTTTTAGGGCGAGGAGCTCTTTATGGCAGGGTGACTCCCTTGCCCTCAACTATTCAATGGTCAGACATCCCCGGGATACATTACTGCCTTTTAATGAAGAATTGATTTACTAAAATCATCATTGCACAATTAAATGAAGAAATATAATCTGCAAAAGAAAATTAAAATTTAATTGTAGTTTTTACACACTGTTTTTATGCAGCTGCGGTCAGGGAGGAACCTCCAGTTTAATGACAGCGGGCAGAAGTACATTTCCTGTTGTGCATGAAAAACATAAAACTCAAGTGTGCAGCGCAACAATGCAAGAGGCATGTTGCATATGCAAGAGTGCATTATTCCTCTAAGTGGGAAAAACGTCTGATCATGAATGTGAACTGTGTTATTGACAGTGAGCTATTCTGGAGTGAGCAGTGAGTTTGCATGGCATGTGTATAATCTACTCATGTCTGTTTCCTCCTAAAGCTACTCCCCCTGGGCTTTGCAGGCTTTACGTTAATTCTGTGTGTGCGTGTGTGTGTGTGTGTGTGTGTGTGTGTGTGTGTGTGTGTGTGTGTGTGTGTGTGTGCGTGCCCTCCACCTGTCTTCCAGAAGGTAATGAGGGACAGGGGTCCATTATAAGCGCCGCTATTTAACATTTACCTTTCATGTGTTTACCAGCTGCTGCAGAGCTGACTCACTCACCACTACACATGCTATCACTGGCGGCCTCATAATTCCATTATTTTAGCTTTTGAGTGACTACACTCGCCAGAAGGGGGATTGTCTAATCACTAATTACATTACGTGACTGTAAAACAATTCACCCCCGGTGTGTTTTCCTCTCTCTCTCTCCTCCCACTCTTTCTTTCTGTCGCCCGTCCATCAGCAGAATGCACATTGTTATTTTGGACACAATAGAATTAAGCCTAATGTCACCCGAGCCGCTTTTGATTTTCTGGACGGTTTCCACTGCTCATTAATTAAAGATGTTCTGTACAGGCAGATATAACTATTCGTTTAGCATGTGTCCCCATTTACTTCCCCTCTCTGATGTGGTTTTAGCAGAAAGACACTCCATTTAGCCCTCGATTATGGATTTAAGGGAGTTATTTAGTCGTTAATAGGATTATCTGAGACTTTGCAGTGAAACAGACTCAGTGTTTCTGTGTGCTTTGCTGTAACCTTATACCCCCTGTGTTCATCCTCACTTCCTGCTGTAGGTGATCGCCCCAGAGGAGATTGTCGATCCCAATGTGGACGAGCACTCTGTGATGACCTACCTGTCCCAGTTCCCTAAAGCCAAGCTCAAGCCAGGGGCCCCACTGCGGGCCAAGACCCTTCACCCTAAGAAGGCCAAGGCCTACGGACCAGGTAGGCCCAATCCAATAGCTTGAGACATTTGATTAGTTTGAAAATGTATTAAGTAAAAACTAGCTTGGCTAACAACACAGCCAACAGTGGTGACCGGCTACAGCTGATGCTAACACTTACAAGCACGCAAAACCACAGTCGCCATATTACTGACAGCTCACTACCACAACTTGACAGCTAAGGTTGCTGCTAACATAGCAAGAGCAACATAGCAACACTTAGCAAGGCCTGCTACACTAGCGTTACTACAACAAAGGATTAACTTATAAAGAAGTCCAACAAACAATATGAAAATCAGACATGTTGTAAAATGACACGACTTATCTTATCAGGAAACCAGGGAACTTGAAACGAGTCTTCTACTAGCTAGGCAAACGCTCCCACAAGCTATTTGAGATGTAGAGAAATGTGAAATGCATTGTTGCACCAGTAGTAAAGCAAGGTTGATTTAATGCTCCTTCCATCAAATATATAAAGCGTTGATATGATTAAACTGAAGACGATGTGCTGCAGAGAAACTGACATCCAAAGGCAGACCAACATTTAGGAATCAAAGCTCCTCTTGGCACCACAGCCTAAAAATCCAGGTCTGTTTTTGAGCTTTTGCCTTCTCCGATTTACCAAATGGAAACCAAAATAACCTGAAGACATCGCCTTTGGAAAACTTTAGCTTGGCCTCCAAAACAACACCTTTTTTATTCATTACATACTCAAATTCACAGTGTTCTCAACATTACAGCATTGTGGTCTCTGTCAGCGGTAGTGTATTATTAATATTACTGTCTGACTTTAAAATGGGCCTGACAATATATTATTTGCTCATCCATCTACTTTTCTCTCATTTCGTCTGTAAGGTATTGAACCTAGAGGCAACATAGTGCTGAAGCCAGCCGAGTTCTTGGTGGAGACGGTGGAGGCTGGTCTCGGCGAGGTCCTGGTTTATGTGGAGGACCCAGAGGGACACACGGAGGAGGTGGGAACGCAAACATCGATTTATGAAACACTACTAAACTAGCCAAAACTCAAACCTCTCTACCATTTCATTCATTCTATTCTACTATTACTATTTCCATCCCTCCAACTTAGGCCAGAGTGATCCCCAACAATGACAAGAACAGAACTTACTCTGTCGTCTACCTGCCCAAAGTGGAGGGTCTTCATCAAGTAAGCACGTAAACGGCAACTTGAGTTCATCATTAATTTGATGTTTTACAGAGTAGAAAGTCTGACAGGGCTGTGGTTTCTGCCCCTCCCAGGTTAAGGTGCTGTTTGCTGGGCAAGACATTGACAGAAGCCCCTTTGCGGTGAATGTTTCCAAGGCCTTGGGAGACCCCAACAAGGTGCAGGCCAGAGGGCCGGGACTGGAGCCGATGGGCAACGTGGCCAACAAGCCCACATACTTTGACATCTACACTGCAGGTATATTATACTGTGCTAAGTGCTGTAACAACCTAAAATTCGTACTTGTCATTCAGACATGGCCAGCGAAATTGGCGTGGCAACATGCAAGGCAGTTTGATTGGCAGTTTCAAACAGCAGACAGCAGCAGGGCGACCAAACCATTATGAATAGTGTTTTTTTCTTGACCTTTTTCTTGACTTTCTTTTAAAGGTTATTTTTTTGCCTTTATTGGACAGTTAGGTAGAGAGAGAGACAGGAAAGATTGGGAGAGAGCATGACTTGTACTTAAAGGGACAATTAAGCGATTTTTCTTGCCACTAGAGGAGGCTAATGAGTCAAAACAAAGTTGAGGCTTTGAATACACCTTCCACCTTCCACCTCCCCTTGCCCTTCGCCTACCAACATCACTTATTGCACCTTTAATATCCCTTAAAGGATTTGGGTTAGGAATGACGATGTCGATTACATGAGTGAACCAAAGCCTGCCAAGCTAGTTCAGGCTGAAATAAGTCAGTCAGTATCAGACAGATGTCAGAAAGCCACTGCTGCATTTTTCTCCTCCACACTGAAAGACTTGTTCTGCCTCTATCTGTCCACCAGGGGCGGGTGCTGGAGATGTGGGTGTCATCATTGTGGATTCCCATGGCAGGAGGGATACAGTGGAGATTGTTCTGGAGAACAAGGGGGACAGTATTTTCCGCTGCACCTATGTGCCTGTCCTGGAGGGGCCTCATACCATCTATGTGACGTTTGCCGGGCAGCAGATTCCCAGAAGCCCTTTCACTGTCCACATCTCCGAAGGTAGGTTACGTACTATTTCCCATTAGGGGAAGGTCTGGAAAAGTCTTTATTGAGAAATTTGTCTGAAAGCACCAGATATATTAATAATTATCTTTTTGACTTCTTCCCCTCCCATCACCTCCTCCTCTCCTGCCCCTTTCTAATCTGAGTGTCCCATGAATTCTACTGACAGTTGAGAGAACTAAATGTCTTTGATTTCCGTAACAGTCCAGGTGTTCAGTCCTACAATAAAGTATGTCTGGGTCCAGTTCTGATCTCACCTGATCCTGACGGGACCCGTCTGTCCCGGCTTATCTCAGTAGTGGGGTTTGGCTGAAGCTGTGCGCTCTCATGGTTTTGGGCTGTGGTGTTGGGCCTTCTCCTTGGTGCTCCACTGGTCTGCTGGTATGGCGGTATGGTGATCTGGAGGTCTGGAGATGGTACCCTCTGTCCTCTTCCTGCCTATGTATGTGTCATTATTGTTGTTCCCTCCCTCAGCTCTGCAGAGCGCCATGCCACCCGGCTCTCCGGTGCAGATAGTACCTCAGTCCATACGCACCCCGCCCTCAGACAAGACAAGGAGAGCCCCCCCTCCAACGCCACCCAAACCCAGGCGACCAAGTTAGTACAGGCCACGGGCGGAGGGGGGGGGATTTGACTGGAGCCTGCTTGCGCTAGCCTGGTCCTTCCTACCTCAACTCAAAACCATGCCCTGCCTCAGACCCCTCCAGAAGGGGGTTCCCAGCTTGATAGCATGTGCCGGCGCTGGCTTAGCCCTGAGCGGCTTCATCCCCCTCTACATGCCAGAAAGAGAGCGAATGACTGTGTTAAGCCCTCTCCAGACAGCGTCAGTATTACCAGGGGAGGTCCGGTGATTGGTAAATTTTATCCTGTCCGGAACGAACGCGTCAGTTTGGCAACGCGTGACACATTGGCATGGGCATGCCCCTGGATTACCGTCAAATTACTGTCCTTTTAATGCTGTCCAGAGAGGGCTTTAGTGTGTATGCGGGTCTACCTCATCTTAACATCTGCAGGCAGCACCAGCCAACTCTTGGTCCGTTTGGATGGTCACCTTTACAGTCACTCAACACATGGATCATATGATTCATCAAATACCTCAAAAACACTACCGAGTTAGCTTTTGGTTATGGGTTTGGGTTCCTTCTGTTGGGTTAATTATGTTATTTGAGTAAGAACTAATCAGTGAAGGTAACAAGGTTAGCAGAACCTAAAAAAACTAACGATTTTTTAAATGGTTTTGATAATTTTTGACCGCGAGTGACTTTTCTTATAGGTATACAGCTAACCTGAAGTATACATCAAAAGATATATGCTTCAGAGTAAGAGTCTCTTATCATGAGTGAATGTCAGTGTGACCATTCAAATGTGTGTAACTTTTACACACTTGTGCCTTAATCGTCACCATCTTCATCCTCTTCACTTTTCTGCTTGCCATCCCCTTTTTTCCCTCAGACCAAAAGCAGGCTCCCCCAGCTTACCCCTGACATTAATTGACAAGCTACCTAATTACAGAACTGTTTATAGATTACACTTAGCATCTGAGTATTCTGAGTACACGTTCATTGTGATTTAAATCGCACATCGGAAAAGTGAAATTGTTGAAATTGTTTGTTTTAAGAAACTTTTACATTGAATTTCAGATTTACCATCTGTCATAAAATATGTTACCGCCACCGAAGAATAGACCAAATTATCTTAGACACTGGGATGACTGTGAGTACAAAATGGTGTCAAATGTTCTATAACTCTTCATTCCTTCCATATCTTGAACTCCTGAACAGCCAACTCTTTGCTCTTTGTCTCAACGTTCTTCAAAATGGCAACCCCTGTTTTCATTCCTGTCCTCTGACCATCTCTCCTGTTGCTTCTCCCTGGCAGCCACAGCAAACTGTGCTTCTAGTAGTGCCGTTCGACTGACTAACAGCCAAACCTCTGCAGCAGTGTGTGTGTGTGTGTGTGTGTGTGTGTGTGTGTGTGTGTGTGTGTGTGTGTGTGTGTGTGTGTTCTTGTATTTCTGTCCTTGTGAAAACCACTTTGGATTTTAAGACCTTAAGATGTCCTCAAGAACATTTTGGGGAAATTAGGTCAATTTTCCGGGTATTCACTTCCTCAATGAGCTAGTTTAGCTAGATTTGGGTTTAGGGTTAAGATTAGGTTTAGGCCCCGGCAGAGTGCTCCTCAAAACACAAGAATAAACGTATTTTTTATCAATTTAAAAGAAATGTAATTACAGACAAACAGCCTTCCTCTTATTACAATACAATTATTTAAATCTTGAGTCATGGCCAACCCCCTAGTCAGGCTTCTTCTGGCGTCACTTTGCCACTTGACTTTAAACTAATTTTCATTGCCACTGTACCAGCTGCTGCTGCAAAAGTAAAAAAACAAAAAGTACCAAAGCTCCTCAAGTGGCATAGACAAACACAAAAGAGAGGAAAATTGTTTTGTTGTTTGTGCCAAATTACTGCATATATTAATATACTATATTACTATATTAATGTAGGCTTCAGCATAGGCTCCAATTTGGTTTAGCCTAATAATGAATACATTGGTGAAAGAGAGAGAGCATTATGTATTCATTTATTTCACAATAAGGGCCAGAGGAAAAAGGAAATGCTAATGCCTTCACAGCACCTGCAAAGACATTTGTGATATCTCGCGACTACTGCCAGGATATCGTATCGATTTCAGGCTCTTCACATGACTTCTACAATAAGGCCCCAGCCATTATTGGAAGTTGTATGGTACTTTGCTCAGCCCCAACTTGAAGGTAATGTATAGATGGATGAATTGAAAAGGGTTGGGCTTCAGGGGGCCTCATGCTTGCCTTTGCCAAGGGACGCCAAATCACTAAGTCCGCCCCTGGGCAAGGTTTAGGGTTAGGGTTAGGGAATGAATGTAGTCAATAGAAGTTCCTCATAAGGACAGAAGTGCAAGGACGTGAGTGTGTCTGTGAGTTCATGTCCGATTCATGGTGGTCATCCCAGTCTAACCAGTTCCTCATGTCTCCTGTTGATGGTGGCATAGCCTGCAACCCCAATGCTTGCAGGGCGTCGGGGCGAGGTCTCCAGCCGAAGGGGGTGAGGGTGAAGGAAGTGGCTGATTTCAAGGTCTACACTAAAGGAGCAGGCAGCGGCGAGCTCAAGGTCACCGTGAAGGGACCAAGTGAGTTGGATGAAGATGAACCTCTTATGCGTGAATGCATCCATCTTCAAAATGCAGGTTTACGATACATGACTTACGTGACCTTTTCATATCAGAGGGTCTCGAGGATCCCGTGAAGGTGTGCGAGACGGCAGACGGCCTGTTTGAGTGCGACTACTACCCCATCGTGACAGGAAAATACATCATCACCATTACCTGGGGAGGACACAGCATCCCACGCAGGTTAGATGTTCTGCTACAACCCCCATATTATTACACTGAGCCACGTTGTGAACGCCGATAGGTTCAGTCAACTCAAATTTGAGGAAACCGATTGCCTTGAACAATTTAAGATGAAGAACCCAATCAAATCATTTGAGTTATCTTTACTTATGTGAAATGAATGAATCTTACTTATTTTAATCAATTCTAAATACTCCTGGAACTCATAAATATATTGTAAAAATTGCATAAAAGTGTTTGAACATTCTTTCAATCTAGACTTAAATGCACACTTATTTAACTCAGAGCTCATGTAAATAGTGGCGGATATGAGCATCAATAATCATGTCTTATTTTATGTATTTAAGGTCTCTTTTAGGGGTAAATCAACATATTAAATCCAAAAATATCACTGTGGAGTGTGTGTGTGTCTTTATCTCTGTGTGGTGGGTGCATGCCTGTGAGAAGAGAAAGGGCCAAGCCTTCACAACCGGAAAAAAATAACTTTCATTGACAAATTTGGGTATATATATATTTACAAAAATGGGATTATAATAAAGACTGGACTCCCTTTGTGTGAATGTGCTTTCCTTCAGTCCATTCGAGGTGCTGGTGAGTGACGATGCTGGTCCTCAGAAGGTGCGGGCCTGGGGTCCGGGCCTGGAGACTGGCATGGTGGGGAAGAGTGCTGACTTTGTGGTGGAGGCCATCGGCACGGAGGTGGGAACTCTGGGTACGTCTGACAGCATGGCCTTGTCCTACACATAGGGATATAGAGGGACACGAAGGACAGTCCCACACAGGAACCTCGTGTTTGTGCTAAAAGCTTAATAGGTTTTCTATGCCAGATATCGACATTCCATCAGATCTTTAATGTATTTAACTGCATGTTTTACTGGCTGTTTGCAGGTTTCTCTATCGAGGGCCCGTCACAGGCTAAGATCGAGTGTGATGACAAAGGAGATGGATCATGTGACGTGCGATACTGGCCTACGGAGCCTGGTGACTACGCTGTGCACGTCATCTGTGACGATGAGGACATCAAGGACAGTCCCTTCATGGCCCACATCCTCCCTGCAGCCAATGATGTCTTCCCAGAGAAGGTTAGAGTCCAGCTGCACTTTTGAGGACACATTGCATCATACACGTAATGACGGATTTCACAGATGTTTTGTCTCTTGGTCGTAAAGGTAATAGGGAATGGATGGGGTATAATGAGATTATCCTGCTAACTCCTGATAGATCACTGACATCATGGCCTCTCGCAGCAATTTGCGCGAGATTGTTATATAATGTTGCAGGTGTGCATGAATTGAATCTGATGTTTCAAGTACATGTATCCTTTGTGGGTTTGACATGTAATTCCACAATTTTTTTGACTTTGATGTAATTTTGTCAAGCTTCAGCCTGACTGGCCTTTTCTCTTGATGACATTCCCGGTTGTGCTGAATATCCTCTCCTCCTTAGGTGAAATGTTACGGCCCGGGTCTTGAGCCGACGGGCTGCATTGTCAACAAGCCCGCTGATTTCACCATTGATACCCGAGGGACTGGCCGAGGAGAACTGAAGCTCTATGCTCAGGTTTGAATGAAAAGTCACAAATCAAATAGTGTTTATGTGTTTTTCTGTGATGAAGGTCATTTGAACGCCGCTAAAGTGAAGTCTTGTGTGTTCATAGGATGCAGAGGGATTCCCCATTGACATCCAGATTACAGACAATGGAGACAGCACCTACTTCTGCGTGTACATTCCCAGCAAACCGATCAAACACACCATCATCATCACCTGGGGCGAGGTCAACGTCCCTAACAGCCCCTTCAGGGTACAGCACCGATACGACTTCAGTAATGCACATATAGATTTAAGCCATTGTAGAAGTCCTTCTCTTTAAATGCTTGCTACACTGCTTGCTACACTTTTGAGTCGTCTGAAATTGAGTCGTTGCAGCCACAAATAGTAAGAGAATACAGGAAAAATGGAAAATAAAAAGCGAATATAAACAAGGACATAGAAAATTTGAAGGTGCAATGAAGGGGGACTTATACAGTAGTTGTCAATGTAGTATTCAAAATATATATTGATGCAGTTGATTCATATTCATGAAGCATTTTTTTCCATCAGTCTTATTGTGTGTTTTTCTGATTTAGGTGACTATTGGAGAGGGCAGCCATCCAGAGAATGTAAAGGTTTATGGTCCGGGTGTGGAGAAGTCAGGACTGAAGGCCAATGAGCCCACCTACTTCACTGTGGACTGCAGTGATGCCGGGCAAGGTTAGCCACACTATAAAATCAAACCTTGGGAGGGGCTATTCATAGAGAGATCCCCCTACCAGGACGGTCAGGCGTGCAATAGGTGCCGAGAGTGGGCAAACTAAGTCTTTAGTAAGGTACACAGAATAAACACAAGAGAGCACGTGGCGGTATATATGGTGCAATGAGATCTGCTAAATGAGATGGTGCTAGCCCATGTAACATGTTATATGTTAGTAGAAGCACCTTGAAGTCACATCTGGCATGAATTAGCAGTTGTTGTCTACAGGTATATAGAGTTGAGTATCGTCAGCGTAGCAATAAAATTTAATGGCAAATATGCAGATAATTTCACTATTACCTATTATTTCATTATTACTCCCAGGTGATGTCAGCATTGGGATCAAGTGTGCACCAGGTGTGGTGGGCCCTGCAGAGGCTGACATTGACTTTGACATCATCAAGAATGACAATGACACCTTCACAGTGAAGTACATGCCTCCAGGTCCTGGACAATACACCATCATGGTGCTGTTCGCCGATCAGGTGAGATGCCTCAACAGAAAATGGCTTTTGAAAATGAACCCTATTAAAATAAGCCCTAACACTCACCTCTCACCTTTAATTTTGAAACAGGAAATTCCCATCAGCCCCTTCAGAATCAAAGTGGACCCTTCCCATGATGCAGCTAAGGTCAGGGCTGAGGGACCTGGACTCAACAAAACAGGTGCGTGATATCATGACAACACTACGGTTATGATATGAGACATATTAGAGGTGCAATCTATGACCCTATATTCAGACAAAGGCCAAAAAAAACAGAGGCCGCAGGAATGCATGGAGAATGCAAAGTCAGTGGAAGGAGGCAAACAGAATGAGATGGACGCTGTTTTAGGCAGCATGAAGTGTGGTGAAGAGGCGTTTGCTCCATATCAAATTTTTCTGAGATAAAATCTCTCAAGTTGAGAAAGAAATTGGCTTGATGCAGTAAAATGAAAGCGAATCAGCTACAAGCCCTTTAATTGCACCCCCACATGCGCAAAAGGATTAAAATGCACCATGATAGAATACAAATTCTAATGCTGAAGTAGAGTTTCAAGAAGTTTCATAGTTTCTACACTGTCTCATCATTCCTCACCTGAAAAAAAGAAGCCAAGAAAAGATGCAAATGTAAATATGCAAATCTGCTTGCATGTTGTCACACCAGTTTTTCAAGTCAAGTCATCAAACTCGTGCAAGTAAACAAACTCCCTGTCTGAACATACAGTGATGCTCCATGATCTCAGCAGACTGAGTAGATTAATTGTAGATCGGTTCACTTTATCTAGACTATTTCCTATTAATTTACCAAGGTGTGGAGGTGGGAAAACCGACTCACTTCACCATATACACCAAGGGAGCAGGCAAGGCCAAGCCTGAGGTCCACTTCACTGGAGCAGCCAAAGGGGAGGCTGTCAGAGACTTTGAGATCATCGACAACCATGACTACTCCTACACTGTCCGTTACACTGCAGTACAACAGGTAAAACCCACAATCCATATGATTTCTTATATACAGACTGTTCCTATTTTGGAAAGCAGTGTTGAATTATCTGTTTTTCTTTTTCTGTCTGTCTCTCTTTCTCTCACTCTCACTTTCAGGGAAACATGTCCATCACAGTGTGCCATGGAGGCGACCCCATTCCCAAAAGCCCCTTCAACATCACCGTGGCCCCACCGCTCGACCTCAACATGATCAAGGTGCAGGGGTTGAACAACAGTGAGTATGGACCGACATGTACATCTGACCCCCCACTCTATATTCAAAACACCTTTAAATATGGTGTGTAGTAAAGTGTGTAGTAACTGCCTTTAGAAATCCAAATATATTAGACTGTTTTTTTACACCTAGCCTACACATAGAAATCGTTTAATCAGTACAGATCAGAATGAGTACAAAGTACAAAGTACAAAGTAAACGACTGCACCAACTTATGACTCACACAGACAGACTGCAAAGATTGGAAGACAACCTTGATGAGAAGAAACACTGGAATACTTTGTTTTGACTAGATTACATGCCTTTTGGTGAGCTTTTTAAAAGTACTTGGACACCGCAATACTCTGCTCTGTTATAGTATATAGTTCTTGCTCTGTTGACGTTTCAGTGTCACATTAAGCCCAGCTCTTAACTCACTGCTACCTTGTTGATTGTAAGTGACAATTCTATATTTAATCCTGTCAGCTTTCATTAAGCAACCTGCCACCAAGATAAACATGTTTAAACAGTTTCTTCTCAGTTTCTTTTATTATCTTGCCCTGAGCAAGCAAAGATGCATGGTCTGGAAGATGCTGTAGAAAGTTAGATGTATTTGACCCTTTTGGCAGCCACTTTTTCTCTGCCTATTTTGCAAATCGGAGTCTCGTTCGAAAACCCTCGGGTCATTTTTGAGGTATCCAAAATGCTCCCACACTGCTGATTTAATGCACTTTTTGGCTGCCTCTCTGTTAGCTAATGTAGCCACCACACAAACACACACAAACAACATGATTCACACTCATGAGAAGCTTTGACAGGAGCAATCTCACGCGAAACACAAGGCATTGGAAGAGTGTAGAACTGTGGACATAGATGCTGTAGCCTCTAAAATGCTTTCAGTTAGAAAACTAAGCGTGGTTTTAGTTGCTCTGTAGTTACTGATCACCATGCTTGTGTATCTGTGTGTGTGTGTCCCTCACAGAGGTTGATGTTGGTAAGGATCAGGAATTCACCATCAACACGCGTGGCGCTGGTGGCCAGGGCGACCTCGACGTGAAGATCACATCCCCGTCGCGTCGACCGATCCCCTGCAAGCTGGAGTCCGGCACAGCCAACGACGTCCACACCGTGAAGTACATTCCGCCCGAGGAAGGACCCTACAGAGTGGACATCAGCTACGATGGAAACCCCGTACCCGGAAGTCCATTCACCGTAGAGGGTGTTATGCCCCCAGACCCTTCAAAGGTAGGTTATGCCAACCCAGGAAACAACGCAAATGCAGTGAATACAACTGATCATTTTCATTTCCCACATGTCCTACTTGTAATTGCCACAAGGAGGCTGATTGTTTTTTGGTAAATCTGATGATGAATGATATGACGTGAACGCAGCATTAGCAAACGTGTTCTCATTAAGCTATATCTCAGTCTTTACAGGGGATCTTTATTGATCGGCGTTTTATGTTTTCATATACTGTCTTTCACACGTTTGTCTAGTCTATATGGTTTTACACTGTCTCTTTTATTTTTGTGTATTTGTGCATTTTGTAAAGCACTTTGTGACCTTTGTTTAAAAAGTTTCTCTATAAATAAAGCTTTACTTACTTACTTGGAACAATTTCAAAACATGTAAAGGGAAAAGCATGGATTACAGCATTATTAGGGCGTGTAAAATAACAACAGTAGGACTAATTGAGGAAAATAATGAGTGCCTCACCTACATATAGTGTAATCCTATTGGCCACTGATATTCACAGTGGGTAGCCTCTATGGTTCAGGGGTAGTTGGAGCCAAACGTGCATATACCGCAAAAAAAGAAATTAGAGTGAGAAGTAAAAGAAATGCGCCTGCAAGTTTTGGTCTTCACGGAATGAGCATGATGCAAGAAATTAGATGCAGATGCAGTTTTTGTGCCGTATTTACATAAAAAGTCACCAGAATGCAGGAAATAAGGTTGAGACAGCCAAGTTGAGAGGGCTAGTCATGTCACCTGAAAGCCCTCTCTAGTTTTGAGTGTTCGAGTGTGTGGACTACAGATCTCAGATATTTATTATTAGTATGAGGAGTGCGGTCTTCCCCTGGTGGCACACACATAATTACATCCATTTTCCATTTTGGCCACTGTCAGAGACTTTCAGCTGGATGTATCAATTCCAAAATCCACCCTCACTCGCTGCCTTTCAATTCGTCACACATCTCCACTTTTTAGCTCTTTTGCTTTCTGTCTGCATTTTCCTTCTCCCTTCTCCTCTTCCCTTTCTGTCCCCTTTCCTCCCTCGTCCCCCTCCGCACTCTATCCCACGTCTATCTGTCCTTGTCTTCTTCCCCTCCTACGTCTTCTTAGCCAGGCCTTTAGTATTGACTGGCCCGTCTGCTGTGGTCTGCTGTGGAGAGCTGGAATAGAAACCTTAATGAAACGTATTCATCACTCTGATCACCTGGGAGACCCGGCCACGTTCAGACCTCCCGATTAGACATAAATCAGGAGATAGAGGAAGAAGGCAAAAGAGAGAGAGCGAGAGAGAGAGGAAGGGAGTGAATGCAAGACATAGACACATGAAGTAAAGTGAAGTGAAGGAAGGTTGACTTGTGTTTCTAATGGCCACACTCTGCCAGCGGCCTGCCACAAACTGGAGTCAAACCAAATAAGCTTGTACGCCGTCGTCACAATGTTAACTTTCTGTCGGACTGTAATGTCCATCACTCTCCTTATAGGTCACACACACTATCCTCACCTATTTTTACTTTTCTCAGCACATACACTAGCAGTCAAAAGTTTGGACACACTTACATAGAAGGGTTTTTCTCTATTTCTACTATTTTCCACATTGTAGAATAATAGTAAAGTCATCAAAACTGTGAAATAACACCAAAAAAAAGAAAACTAAATCAAAACTATCTTATATTTTAGATTCTTCAAAGTAGCCTCTCTTTGGCATTACAAACCAAAGAAATTCCACAAATTAACTTTTAACTTTTTATGCCTCCACATACACAATATTTCATGACGCCGTCTTCTGCCTTGTTGCTTCGCCTCTGTCTGCCAGGTTCGTGCCTATGGCCCAGGTCTTCAGGGCGGCGTAGTTGGTAAACCGGCCCCCTTCGCCATTGACACCAAGGGAGCCGGCACCGGCGGGCTGGGCCTGACGGTGGAGGGGCCCTGCGAGGCCAAGATCGAGTGTCAGGACAACGGGGACGGCTCCTGCTCGGTGTCTTACCTGCCCACCGAGCCCGGGGAGTACGCCATCAACATCCTGTTTGCCGACCAGCACATCCCCGGGTCTCCGTTCAAGGCCATGGTCCAGTCGGTGTTCGACCCCAGTAAGGTGACGGCCAGCGGCCCCGGGCTGGAGAGGGGAAAGGTCAACGAGGCCGGCTCCTTCACGGTGGACTGCTCCAAAGCCGGCGAGGCCGAGCTCACCATCGAGATCATCTCGGACTCCGGGGCCAAGGCCGAGGTCCACGTCCAGAACAACAGCGACGGCACCTACTCCATCACCTACATCCCGCAGTTCCACGGCATGTACACCATCACCATAAAGTACGGAGGACACGCCGTGCCCAAATTCCCCGCTCGCTTGCAGGTGGACCCTGCCGTCGATACCAGTGGCGTGAAGGTCTATGGACCAGGAGTTGAACCCAGAGGTGAGAATTGGTACAAATACAAATATTGCACGAGGGATCAGTGAGCCAAAGGGCACCCAATGCTCATAGTTGATGAATTCAATCTGTTCTGTGCCACATATATTCTAGTCAACAATCACGAGAAGAAGGTTCCTCAATCTCTGCTTTTCTGAGGTCAGCTGTTAAAATGGTCTGAATATAACCTTCTCATTGGGTAACAAAAAAACAAGATGCATTTTGGATTCTTAGGAAGTGCCACAACTTTCCGTACCTTAGCTTACCTTGTTTTTTCTCCTGTAGTCTATTTGGAAGCCATATCTATAAAAATTAAATCATGAGTAGCGTTCAAGATCAGTGTTTCCTCTAAGCTGATACTCATTACTTACGACTTACAAGTAAAAGTCTTTTACATTGACCAGATAAAGATTTATTGGAGGGAAATGATACTATATGGAGGGACTTTGCCATAGCTTAGGATTCAGTGACTTGATACCCCCCGAGCCTTCCTCTTTCTCCCCAGTTTAACCAAGGGCTGAACCCAGAACAGCCATGACACCAAACACAAGCAAGAATCCCACTGTAAACTAAACAAACCCACATACGTTCACCGAGATGACATTCCTGGCTCACTCGGCCACGGATGGCTTTCATTAGTCACGGCCGATGGTAGTTGGCCACAGCTGAGAGCGAATGCTGCAGGATGGTTTTTCGATTGCCTACCTCTGCAGTTGATTGGTGTAATTTTCACAGCTGGTGTAAACTATACGACACGCACAGACTTGGATCGATCAACGGTGTTTTATGCTAAGCCAACCAGACCCACAGCTCAATTAGTCCAACCGATTTCCCCGAGGTAGAGACTTAGAGAGTTTCTAGAGGGAAGAGGCAGAACGATACTGAAAAAGTGAAGGGGGGGAGAAATGAAGACGTCTTCTATCCATACAGGGGGTGGACAAAATAATGGTGACACCACATGAAAAAGGGCTTTAACTTTGAAGTAACTCAATCACAATTACAAAAGTGGTAGTTGGTTCAATTCTGTGGCAATTTTCGAGGCTGCAGTTTTGTGGTTTTCAGCAGCTGTCCTATTAAGTGTCCATCTATCGCTGTCGGGGAGCTTCGATTTGCCACCGCTGTTTCTCTTGGCCGATGTTTGGCATGTTGTCATAGTTTTCCAGACTGATCCTCTTTCTACATTGAATGATTTAGCAGTTTTTATGACTCCTGCAATTTCGCGCACCGACTATTTGTCTCTTTGTCCTCTTTGTAACTTAGTTGCCTATTGTTGCCTGAGTTGCTTTGAAAACTTCACAAAGTAGTGAATCCTCAGACTTCTTTTAAAGTCACAAGGAAACGGCATTTCGATTACCTTGCTTCTGTAATTTGACGTATTTCCAGGTGAGACAGGATGTTAGGGCGGGATAAAGCACTGGGAGGGACTCTTCAAAAGTGGGCGGGGTTAGACCATAACAAACCACTGTGAAATGCTTATTGAGGTTGATTGATTTAGTTACTTCAAAGTTGAATCATTTTCCATGTGGTGTTTCCATTATTTTGTCCGCACAGCTTAAGTTTTTTTGTCGTATTCATTACTTTGCGTGTTTGTGTCTACTGCACAGGAGTCCTGCGGGAGGTGACCACCCATTTCATCGTGGACGCCCGCGCCCAGTACAAGAGCGGCGGCAGCCACATCAAAGTGTGCGTCGTCAACCCCTCAGGCGCCAACACCGACGCCTACGTCACTGACAAGGGCGATGGGACCTACAGAGTGGAGTACACCGCCTACGAGGACGGTGAGGCCTGCCACTTGCTGATCCTGACCTCTACAATATGGATCAATAAAATATTCAGTTATATTATCATTAGACTTTGACCAGATCATAATGTCTGACTGGAAAGGGCCTGAAATGATGACGTTTCTGTAGGTGGCGCTCTTTTATTTGTGTACCCAGTTCTTCTTGTAGTTATTCCGGAAACCTAACATGCATCACTTCCTGTCTCCAGAGGATTTTTATTATTATGTTATATCAGTTGGTGATAGAGAGTAGCAAATGACATTTATTTATATGAAAATGTTGCACATTGTTATGTTGCACATCCACCCCAGGGTGGATGAATAGAAGAGAGTGCCATTGGAGAGATATGGGTAGAAGACATGAATGGAGTGATTTGTAAATGGGAGAGAGGGGGAGATAGTAAGAAAGATATACAGGCAGAAGAAGTGGAGTAGATGTAGAGAATGCAGGAATGCAGCACGGGGTCCGGAGGGAAAAATAAATTGAATGAAGCCAGCAGGACCTTTGGATGTTGTGTGAACGAGAGGGAGAGGGAGAAGTGGGTGAGCTGGGTGGCTACTAAGGTATTAATAGCCGGTGCCTGTCTGCTGAGGCAGATGGTTTTCCACTGATAGCGATGTGTGTCATGTTGAAGCATTGGATTGTGGGACGGAAATACACAACCTTGTGGCGGCTTCACTGGCCAGGAATTTTAATGGAAGCTGATTCACTCTCTGTCTCTCTTGCTGTCACTCTCTCTCTCTCACTTGTTTTTTGCTTTTTTTCCCCTCTCGTTCTTGTTCAATTTTTCTTTCTCACACACACACACACACACACACACACACACACACACACACACACACACACACACACACACACACACACACACACACACACTCTCACACACACACACACACACACACACTCTCACACACACACACACACACACACTCATACTAGGTCCTCACACTCTGTCACTCTCCCCTCCATCAACAACAGCTCCCAGTGTGAATGTGTGGAGCTGAATGAAGGTGTTGCAGGGTGTTACTGGAAAAGAGCAAGCATGTTCAGTCGATGCAATAGTTGTATTAATTGATAGTTGAGAGTTGGGTTCAGTGGATCACTATCAATCACTAAATCAATCAAACATGCTCAGGATGTATTTCCCTTATTTCCCCTCATTCGTGGTGATTCTCTGTCTCTGCAGGTCTGCATCTGATCGAGGTGTTGTACGATGAGGTTGCAGTACCTAAGAGTCCGTTCAAGGTGGCCGTGACGGAGGGTTGCGATCCCAGTCGAGTCCGAGCCTACGGTCCTGGTCTGGAGGAAGGGCTGGTCAACAAACCCAACCGCTTCACCGTGGAAACCAGGTACCGATCGGCCACGGCGGCCATTTTTTTCTTTTCACCATTGCCAGCAAAATGGGTTTTCCTGTACGAAATGACCACGCTAAAAATCGACACCTGTTTTCCAAGGAGTACAATAGTGTTAAGGAAGTCATCATGTAATGGCGAATTGTGTAAAGAAATACCATCTATCACAATCAGTCATATTTTCCTTCCTTCCATTTTTTTATTCTTCTTCTTTCCTTCCTTTCCTTTCCCTTCTCTCCTCAGGGGTGCTGGTACTGGGGGTCTTGGCCTGGCCATTGAGGGCCCGTCGGAGGCGAAGATGTCATGTAAGGACAACAAAGACGGCAGCTGCAGCGTGGAGTACATCCCCTTCACTCCCGGAGAGTATGACGTCAACATCACCTTCGGAGGCCTGCCTATTCCAGGTAAACCTGGTCTGCACTGAGGGATCATGTATTGTAAGCCTGCGTTCAGACAGGAAGCTGTACTCTGAGATGCCTGTTGTTATAATATAGCGAGACTTAATTTCATCCCACCCTTATGTGTGTTGCAGGGAGTCCATTTCGGGTTCCAGTGCGGGAGCTCGTGGATCCCAGTAAGGTGAGGTGTTCGGGTCCAGGCCTGGGAAGTGGAGTCAGAGCCCACGTCCCTCAGACCTTCACCGTCGACAGCAGCAAGGCTGGGCTGGCCCCTCTGGAGGTCCAGCTCTATGGGCCTACTGGTGAGAGACACGCACAAAAACACACTCACATTTTGCAGGAAATCTACCACAATACCACTAGTGTCAGTACCAAGGTTCCACAGTTGACAATTTGACAATCATACTGGTTTTTATGAAATAATACACATAGTCCTAATCTTAAACTAACCTTAACTTTAAACTTGACCTTTAGAAAAATATTGAAAAAAGTGCATGCAAATTGTAACCCTAACCCTCTTCCAGTAAACTATTGAAGAAAACTAGAACATATTTAACTTCTCAAGGGTTAAAAATATGTGTGGAAATAGGGAGTCCCTTTATGAACGATGCTGGCGTTGTGTTTATCTTCCTCCTTTTTCTTGATGTCTTCTGTGATTGGCTAAAAAGCGCAAATTGGCCGTGACCCATTCTGGAAAGGGTCACTCAAGTCTCAAGTCTGCGTATTTGCAAATATGATAAAGTCATCATTTTATCCCCGTAGGGAAAAACCTTTAATTTCTCATCCGGTTGCCCCTCAGGTGTGGCGGAGCCTGTCAACATCACAGATAACGGTGACGGCACGCACACCGTCAGCTACACCCCGGCCAACGACGGCCCGTACACAGTGTGTGTGAAGTACGCTGACCAGGAGGTCCCTCGCAGGTCAGGGGCCAAGTCCAGGGCCAATTTTTACAACAAGATTTTAGCGTATCACCATTTTTATCACCATTTTTTCCACTATTTGCCACCATTTCTCACTTTCTAAATTCTCCCCTCCAGCCCTTTTAAGATCAAGACATTGCCAGCTCACGACGCCAGCAAGGTTCGCGCCAGCGGCCCAGGTCTGAACGCGTCCGGGGTGCCCGCCAGCCTGCCTGTTGAGTTCACCATTGACGCCAGGGATGCCGGCGAGGGACTGCTCACTGTTCAGATACTGGTGAGCTACCTCATCCTGTACCGGCTTCAAAAAAAGACATTATAGACATTCAAGGCGATCAAGCCCTCTCCGGCCAGTATTAGTATTAGCGGGGTGAGCTAGTTATTTGGTTTTGCCCGTGCACGTCAGTCATCTGTACGGTAGAAGAATTTACCGGGGCACTGTGGACATCCAGGAACATGCCACATAACATCACCCACGGTACAGCAAAAGCCTCACCACTGGTTTTAGATGGAATATTTGCTGGGTAGCTGGAGAAAATCACGTTCGGGATAAAATTCCCACGGTCCTGAGGTAATACTAATACCGTCCAGAGAGCGCTTTTGAAACGCCTTACAAATGTTTGTGTTGATACATGGAAACGTAGAGGATTTTAGTATAAATGATTATTTTCTTACTATTCTCTTTCAATGTTTTTGTTCTCCTACTCCCTTAACCCACTATACACACCTCACTTCCTCTCCCACCCACGGGGGAGCTTGTCGCTGTTGCTGCAGGGTCCAGACGGGTGCAGCCGCGAGGCCTCTGTGTTTGTGGAGGACTGGGGCAGGAGGGTGTGGGAGAGACATATAGCGAAGGGCACCATCCCCTTCTGTATTCTTAAGAAAGGCTGTGTAAGGCCTGTTCTCTCTTCTCTGGCCTCTTTCACCTCCCTCCTCTCACCTTGTCTGACGTCTCCCCTTGCTACCTGTATATCTATCTATCTACCTTGTTCCCTTCCTCCCTGCCACCTTGTCCCTGTGCACCGGGGGTTCTTGAGATATGCTTTGAGGCCAATTTTTTAAATTATTTTTTTAAGGTATCATTAGTGAATCTCTGGTCTATTTACAGTGTTTTTGTTTTTCTGCAAACATCACCCTGATCGCTCCGGCTGAGGAGTGGAGCAAATTATTTCTATGTGTAATAGGTTTCTTTGGGAATATTTCCTGTGCTAAAGCATCACGATATGTCAGTGAAGTGAGCTGGTTGTCCTAAAAACTCACATCCAAAAGTGTGGAGGCTGGTGGGAGAGGAGCAAGAGTGTTTTGGATGTGGATGTTCAAGGCAAAATGTGCCCCCCCCTCACCTCCAACCCCCTTCCCCATCCCTCAGTCTATGTGGACTGACCTCCATTGATTTTGGCTAACGGGCAAATGTAGTTTTCAACACTCCACTAACCAGGGTGCTTCCTAAAACTTGCCACCCCCACCATCCATTCCAACCCTTTGCTGTATTTTCTAGAGATACAGCACGTGTGATGTCATGTTGAGTTGACATGCCACAGCACATATGAGTACTGTGTACACCGGCGGCTTCCAACCGTGTGCCATCGTGAGGAGGAGCTAATCAGTGAAATCAGCTGCCTGAGGCAGATCCAAGAATGCCAAATCGATAGTTGTGAAGAAAGTTCTTTGTGTCTTGGAGAGAACGAACTTCTCAAGAATGAGAACTGAACCTTTACAGTTTGAGGTGGACTGTGTGCTATGACATTGCACCATCAATTAAGACTCATCACGAGTGTACGGCACTAGAGTATAGGGTCTTCTCCTTTGTCCTCATTGACCAAGACCTCTAGGTATTTTACTTGCCCTTGGTGTTCTTTCTTTTATTGCATCAAACACGTCAAAGAGGACACAATACTACTGTTGAGAAAGACTCCTGCATGCCCATGGCTCTCGACGGCACACGGTCGGAGACCACTGGGCTACACTGCTGCATATGCTGTACTGCACCACTTTATCTCAACCACGCAACTCATTGCGTATGCCTGCGCCTCCAGGACCCCGAGGGCAAGCCCAAGAAGGCCAACATCCGGGACAACAGGGACGGGACGTACACGGTGTCCTATGTCCCGGACATGACAGGACGCTACACCATCACCATCAAGTACGGGGGAGATGAGATTCCCTACTCGCCCTACCGCATCCACGCCATGCCCACCGGAGACGCCAGCAAGTGTCTGGTCACAGGTCAGCCTTCCAGTTTGCTCCTATGTCGAAGGATAATACTGTTGTCATGATCTGCTGCAACATATACAACATTACATCCACCCCGAATCACAAATTCTTCTCATGTTTTTCTACAGTATCGATTGGAGGACATGGATTGGGTGAGTATCCTTTACACAAACCTTACATTATGGATTAGGGCTTGATCGATATAGGCTTGGTATGGGATATGGGATATGGGCGATGCATACTTAGAAGAATCCAATCAAGAATCAATTCAGGTTAAGGGCTTCCCATAGACAACCAGTGATGAATCATCCCGATGCATCTGCCATCCTTGACAGGTTCAGGTCTCGGCCCCACCATCCAGATCGGAGAGGAAACGGTCATCACTGTGGATGCGAAGGCCGCTGGGAAAGGGAAGGTTACCTGCAAGGTGTCGACCCCCGACGGGGCAGAGCTGGACGTGGACGTGGTGGAGAACGCCGATGGAACGTTTGACATCTACTACACAGCGCCAGAGCCAGGGAAGTACGTCATCACCATCCGATTTGGCGGGGAGCACATCCCCAACAGCCCCTTCCACGTGGTGGTGAGTGTCCTGAAATGACCGGTGATACTGAGGTTGTTGTTCTGATGGATCGTTTGTGTGGATTGTAATTGATTATTGCAGTGCTGCGATATCTTTAACAACAACATTGATCGTGAGGATATTGTGTAGCATGGTGTGTCCCTCCTAACAAGTGAAAACTAGCTTAGCACCAGTTCCAGTTCCATGCTTGCTAGCAGTGAGCGTCTTTGGTTAAAGAGTTGTCTAGATTACGATGAAGCCAAGACAGCCAACAACGGCAACCAGCTACAGATGACAGGAACACACAAAACAATAGTTACATTTTTTCAGATTTCGAAAAGCAACCTGAAAATGAAAAACCTAAATCAAACATTACACAACTTACCTCAACTTAATATGAATCTTCTACTAGCAAACGCTTCCACAAGCTATTTGAATTGTAGAGAAATGTGAAATTGAAAACGCAATGACAGCAATGAAAACCAGCATCACTTACAGACAGACCAATGGCATTTCAGACATGGCAGTTCAACAAGGACCTAATGAAAATACTACAGGCCCTTCAGACACATCAGCACGTGGAGATGCTGGCCTTATGGAAAGCAGGACATGACACATTATAACTTGGTTTGTGCACGACAGTGTGTGGGTTCTCTAAAATGTGTTGCCTTCCTTCCCTGCTAGGCCAGTGATACCATCCCTATAATAGAGGAACCGTGTGACAAGCTACAGTTACAGCAGGCCTACGCTCCCTATGTGACCTACCCCCCTCCCTGGGTATACACCTTAAATCTCCAACGTCTGCTCTTGAGATCGCCAGGCATTTTCCATCCAAACTGTTCTCAATTTGTTCCCATGCATTGGCTACATCTACTGTGTACCGCTTTGCTGGTGCTTTTCCAGCTCTTTCAGTGTCAATAGCAGCAGATTGAGTTATAGACCTTTTCCCCCTTGCATGCCACTGTTGCCCCAGCATGGCGCCAGCATGTTTTATTTTGTTCTTTCTCTGACCGCCTCTTCCAGCCTCTCTAGTGTCCGGTCTTTGACACTGGCCTGTCCTCAGTCCCTCCCTCCCCTGTTCTTCAGCTGGCTCATATCCCAGAATTTCAAACAGTCATTGTAATGCCCCTCCCCTCCGGCTCTGGTCTAGGCCACTGAGGATCCCGTCGTGCCTGTCGATGGGATGGAACCCATGCTCCGCCCCTTCAATCTGGTCATTCCTTTCACGGTGCAGAAAGGAGAGATCACAGGTAAGATTCGTTTCATCGTCTTTGTTAGCAATGATAAGGTGGATTACAGAGAATGACCATGCATTTTATTTGTATCAGTGTTTTACTCATGTTGCTCCATGTTGCTCATTCCTGGAATATGATGGAATTTAGACAAGTCTATTCCAGACAGGGGAAGTCTTGGAATTTGATACATTCTCTGGGGAAGTCAGGGTATATCAGGGAAATTTACAGGAACATAGCAGAAGTATTTTCATGGAAAAGTCATGGAATTCTAGACAGCCATGGTGGGAACCCTGCATATATTGATCTACTAATACCATGTGCTTTGACCACCAGGTGAAGTGCGCATGCCCTCCGGTCGCACTGCTCGCCCTCACATCACCGACAACAAGGACGGCACCGTCACTGTGAAGTACTCCCCTACCGAGAGAGGCCTGCATGAGATGGACATCAAATACGACGGCAACCACATCCCAGGTACCAACCCCGACACACACACACGATTAGATGAAAAAATAGTCTCCATCTTTGGTGCTCATCGCTGTGGTGTTTCTGCACTGCACTGCCCAGAGATCACCTGTCAGTCAAACAGTGTGTCCAGTACCGTGACGTCTTTCTGTCTGGTTTCTGTAGGTGGCGCTCTTTTCTTTGTCTGTTCAGCCATGGTGGCTATCGCTGCTCATGCTAGCTACCCAGTTCTTCTGTTTATTCAAGCACACTGGAAATGCAAAACGCATCACTTCCTGTGTACCTGCAAATGGAAAAGCTCTCATGAATTGGCTTCTAATCAATCCATGAAGCAACGTATATATATATTTAGACTTTCTTTCTTTCTTTCTTTCTTTTTCCCTTTCTCTAACAGGAAGTCCACTCCAGTTCTACGTTGATGCCATTAACAGTGGCCACGTGACGGCCTACGGTCCCGGTCTGAGCCACGGCATGGTGAACAGAGCTGCCATCTTCACCATTGTCACCAAGGATGCTGGGGAAGGTATCCTACCATGACACGCTGTACCTGGGTGAACCTGGGTACCTCAGTATTCACTGTAAATGGTGCTGTGTTCTTCTTCTCACACTCCCAACCTCACTCTTTTGTCCCTACGAAGAACCCAGGTTGTGTAGTTTCCAATGTGAAGTAATTGAGTGTGTAAAACTCCCAGTAGCTTCCCCACTGTCTCCTTTCTTTCCTTTCCTTCCCACTCATTTTCTGTCCTCTCCTTCTCCTCCCCGTCCAGGCGGTCTGTCGCTGGCCGTTGAAGGTCCCTCCAAGGCGGAGATCAGTTGTAAGGACAACAAGGACGGGACCTGCACGGTGTCCTACCTGCCCACCGCTCCCGGAGACTACAACATCATAGTCAAGTTCGATGTCAAACACATCCCCGGCAGCCCCTTCACTGCCAAGATAACTGGTACTGAGCAACGTGTGTTTGTGTGTATGTTGGCCATGTTTCATACCTTTCATTCATTCTTTGAACAATTTAAGTCAAATGTCAACCCCAAAATAAGCTTGAAAAGTAGAAAATAGCAGTAGCAGAGTATTTGTGCAACCAGGGAAACTTCTCACTAGAAAAGCAGTGGGGAAGAGGAAGATGCAATATTTCTCTTAAAGCAATGTTCAAGCATATTTTAGACCGTTGAATTTAGATAATTCAACTTAAAAAATGTTTGAAGGACTTGCAGACGCCATGTCATTGCGTTTCAATTGCAAAATAACCTGTTGAACTGGTCACACGGTTGTGATGACTGTTATCCAAGACCATAACAGCCTGCAGCCTCAAGCGTGCAACTCTTCACTCAGCTAGTTTTCCGCTTGGTTTCTCCTTGTCTAACCTCCAGGCGACGACTCCATGAGGACCTCCCAGCTCAACGTCGGCACGGCGACGGACGTGTCGCTGAAGATCACCGAGACAGACCTGAGCAGCCTGACGGCGAGCATCAGAGCGCCGTCCGGCAACGAGGAGCCCTGCCTGCTCAAGAGGCTACCCAACCGGCATATCGGTCAGACATTTAGCAGGCCGTGATCAGATTCCAGCAGATTCCACCATCACAGGATTTTCGTGGAGTGTGTATCTCTTACCCTCTTACCCTCTTACCCTCAGGTATCTCGTTCACACCCAAGGAGGTGGGTGAGCACGTGGTCAGTGTGAAGAAGAACGGCAAGCACGTGACCAACAGCCCGTTCAAGATCATGGTGGGCCAGTCTGAGATCGGCGACGCCAGCAAGGTGAAGGTTTACGGCCAGGGCCTGGCGGAGGGACACACCTTCGAGGTGGCCGAGTTCATCGTGGACACCAGGAATGCAGGCAAGGCGACACTGTACAGTTTCACAGTTAAAACCTCAATAATAAAAACCTCTCATCTCTGAAAATAAGCTTTCCAGTAATTGATTAAAAAAAAATTGTTTTTGAATTCACCGAATGTATTATTGACTGGTTTTATGCATCCATGTACACTTTCAAAATAAGGCACCACAGGTAAAGATGGCAATTGTGGCTGGACTGGTCAATTTTGAGATATAATACTATCCTTCTGTAACTGTAGTTTCATTGAATATTCAAAATAATAATCTAAACCCATAAATGCTTAATTTATATTTTTTATACCAACTGCATCATAGCACATCAAGCACAAATTAGCTAAAAAAATTAAATACACCATTTTCTCCAAAATGAAATCCCTGTGTACTAAACACTTTTTTTCAACTTTTGAAACTTTTTCATATTTCTATTTTACGAGGTATTTTACATGAAATAAGTAGAAAAACCTGAAGTTTTCATTATAATTATGTTTTTTTTTTTATAAATGCCTCTGTAAATGTAGTTATTTCATCAAAATGAAATGCACTCTGACTGATTTAAATGTTATATAAAAGAAAATTGCTCATCCAAAGCACCCGTTTGTTTCACTATCAGGTTATGGGGGTCTGGGCCTGTCCATCGAGGGCCCCAGTAAAGTGGACATAAACTGCGAGGACGTGGAGGACGGTACATGCAAGGTCACCTACTGCCCCACTGAGCCTGGAAACTACATCATCAACATCAAGTTCGCTGACCAGCACGTCCCAGGTAGGAACTGGGTCGAGCGCGCTTAGTTGGCCCAATAAAGATTAAGATTAATTTCAGCAGGTTAATTTCCTATCGCTCTATCCCAACAGGAAGTCCGTTTACGGTGAAGGTGTTCGGCGAGGGCAGGATGAAGGAGAGCATCACCAGGAAGAGACAGGCTCCCTCCATTGCTACTGTGGGCAGCACTTGTGACCTCAACCTCAAAATACCAGGTGGGGACTAACAACGTCATGCTTAGATGCTGTTTGATATGCATCCTTCCTCCCTGGCTCTATCCGTCTACCCTCTTCGCTTCCCTCGTTGCTCAATATACACTCCAGCGCCCTCCTCTGCCTTTGCCAAAGCCCTTTTTTTTATCCCCCGCTGTCCTTTGTCTCCTCTTCTTCCCTTCCTTCTACTCGCTTTTGTCTTCCTCCTTGCTCCCCCCCCCCCCCCACCCCCCTCCCGCCGCAGGCAACTGGTTTCAAATGGTTTCGGCTCAGGAGCGCCTGACCCGGACGTTCACGCGCAGCAGCCACACGTACACGAGGACCGAGCGCACGGAGATCAGTAAGACCCGCGCGGGCGAGACCAAGAGGGAGGTCCGCGTGGAGGAGAGCACCCAGGTCGGGGACCCGTTCAGGGATGTGTTCGGAGAGTTCCTGGGCAGGGAGAGCCTGACCGGCTTCAGCGGGATGCAAGCCGGCAGGCAGCCGCTGCAAGAGGGTGTGTGTGCGTGTGTGTGTGTGTGTGTGTGCGCGCGTGTGCGTGTGTGCGTGTGTGCGTGTGTGCGTGTGTGCGTGTACATTTACAGTTTTCCTCCCTAACTACTGTTTTTGAGTCTTTTTCAACATAACTCGTTTGCATCTAAATCCTGGGCCCAACACCTCGTCATAGCAATTATTAAGCTAACGTTCTAATTGAATGCAGGCTACTTTCTGTATGCTCTCAGTTTGTGTGCGTGTGTGTGTGTGTGTGTGTGTGTGTGTGTGTGTGTGTGTTAGATTGTCCTGTGTGACCCACCAAGTCCGGATAGCTTAACCTGACTGTCACACAAGGCTGTGTCGCACCGAAGCAGATACGTTTCCACGCACAGCATTATGGGTACATCTTGATCTGATCCATTTCCTTCCTCCTCTGCCGATCCCTTTCACCCACCCAGGCGAGGCAGGGTCCCAGGAGATGACGGCTCAGGTGACCAGTCCCGGAGGCAAGACGGAGGATGCCGAGATCATCAAAGGAGAGGATAGCACCTACAGTGTCAGGTTCATCCCCCAGGAGATGGGACCGCACACCGTCAATGTCAAATATCGGGGGCAGCACGTCCCCGGCAGCCCCTTCCAGTTCACCGTGGGGCCCTTGGGAGAGGGTGGGGCACACAAGGTCCGGGCCGGGGGCACTGGGCTGGACAGAGGAGTGGCCGGGATGCCGGGTACGCTGCAGAATTCTTCTTTTACAGTGTTATGCAGTACTGGGATGCACCACTAGGGGTCAGTATGACAGGTGTGTCTGTGTGCTGTTTTGCAGCTGAGTTCAGTATCTGGACCAGAGAGGCCGGCGCCGGCGGGTTGTCCATCGCCGTTGAGGGACCCAGCAAGGCCGAGATCACCTTTGAAGACAGGAAGGATGGATCCTGCGGAGTGGCCTATGTGGTTCAGGAGCCTGGTGAGACAAGAGATTAGATTAGAGTACCCATGGGGTCGCTGTAACTGGGTTACTGCAGCAACAAGTAGCAGTAGGATACAGCAAAGAAACATAGGATATAAATAAGAATAGAGCAAATGGGAGTTATATAGACATGCACAACGAACAGTTCCAACGCTCAGATATATTAAGTGTACGAATGAAAATATGAAAAAAAACATCAGTAGACGGAAAGACAATGTGAGATTTGTGAGATTTACACACAATAGGAGGAGTATGGGAGAGACAATATGTGAATGATTACAGCATGTATACAGGGAGTGCAAAAATGTGCTGGTATATAAGATGTTTGGGTAAGTGCTTTACTAGATGGAAGGACCCATTGCACAAAAAGTGACCTTGAGCAATGTAGAAATTGACTCTCATAATAACCCTATTATATTATTATGTACTGAAAACAAGTGTGCAAGTAATTCTCTGCAGATCAGTGAGAGCATAGGTAATTCACGGTAATTCGTATAGAACGATCATGCTTTTTGCTTCCCAGCGTTGATGTTTTTCCTGTTGAGCCCAAATATACAAATACCAAAAAACATCTTGTTAATTTTTGGCATTTATTGTTAATTAGGTGTGTATTATGACATGAGAAATTATCTTATAGGACAGGACACACAGCTTGTTTACAGGTTTTTACTACGTTTGGAGTCATTACATCACTAGTTGCTACAGCGCTGGTGTTTCTGTTATTCAGGCGACTACGAGGTTTCCATCAAGTTCAATGATGAACACATCCCGGATTCGCCCTTCATCGTTCCCATCGCCACCCTGTCCGACGACGCTCGCCGCCTCACCATCACCAGCCTGCAGGTGACCACGCACGCACACACACACACACACACACACACACACACACACACACACACACACACACACAGGATGAATAACATGATATGAATAGGCTCTTCTCTCACATGAACTATAAACTCTCCCTGTTAAACCCACTGATGTGTCATCCTCTGTATTAGCGGTGTCACTTTGATTTGCTATGAATAGCTGGCTGCTCTGAAACCTATATGGGGGGAGTGTATTTTGGCGTGTGTATCTTTGTGTTTGTGTGTGATCTTGTGGAAGTGAAACTGCTACCTCCCTGTTTTAACTGTATATTGACCTTTTGACCTTTGCGGTGAAGAGTGACAGTTAAAGCCCCCCCCCAGACTCATTAAAGCTTTCCTTCACACTACTTCCTCACCGTTCTGCCTTCTATTTTAAGTACTTTTAGCCCATTTACAGCATATAGCTAACACTCTCTGTTGACTGATACTATTGCTGCTTGCCCTCCTTTTTTACTCCTCCATCCCTTCTTCAGGAGATGGGTCTAAAGGTAGGGCAGGAGGCCTCGTTTGCAGTGAAGCTGAATGGAGCCAGGGGGCTGATTGATGCCAAGATCCACACACCGTCTGGAGCTATAGAGGAGTGCTACATCACAGAGTTGGACACTGGTAGGACCAGTAGACTAACACTGAATGTTAATGCTGCACTATACAAGATGTTTATTTATAAAAATTCACCCATCTTATCAGCCTAAATCATGAAGTGTGGACAACTGCAACAGCCCACTAATAGACGCTGTAGATTTGCCCAAATTAAATTCTGGTGTATGGACACTGGCAGGAAATCTCCTCTGCACACAGGACAAAATGCATATTTTATCAGCATTGTTAAAAGGACAAGGAAAGTATTTTACTTTAAAGATATCTTATAGATGTTTTTGTCAAATGTTCTATCTTTTGCATCTCTCGTCCCTTTGCTATCCTTTGGTACAATGCGATCACAGACCGGCAGCGTTGCCAACTCTCTTCGACCTTCTTGCACCCTTGCAGATAATGTCCACTTACAGGTGAAACCCCATGAAGAGTCTCCTCCTTATTCTCTTGCTACAGACCAGCATGCTATCAGGTTTATCCCGAGGGAGAACGGAGTCCATTCGATCGATGTTCGCTTCAACGGCAGCCACATCCCAGGCAGCCCCTTCAAGATCCGAGTGGGAGAGCCGGGGCAGGTTGGAGACCCGGGCATGGTGTCTGCCTTCGGACCTGGCCTAGAGGGAGGATCCACAGGTAGAGATCAATAGCCCTTTTGTTTCCCATATAGACACCATGTATCTTAAATTCTGCTGTATTTTAACTATAGCTGACAGTGAACTTCATAACCCATGTGTAGAAAATGTTCAATGACCCTGGGACCAAATCATGAAGAATGAGAAGATTTTTGAGATTTTTGAGATGCACATTTTCAAAGTCGAGAATTGATTGGTTTCTTCCTCTGTCCATCATCCATCACCCCTCCGCTAGGCGTGGCATCCGAGTTTATCGTGAACACATGTAACGCCGGGGCAGGAGCGCTGTCTGTTACCATCGACGGGCCGTCTAAGGTGAAGATGGACTGCCAGGAGTGCTCTGAAGGCTACAAGGTCACCTACACCCCCATGGCCCCAGGAAGCTATCTCATCTCCATCAAATATGGAGGACCCCACCACATCGTAGGAAGCCCCTTCAAGGCCAAAGTCTCAGGTGGGTCATCTGGACCTCAAGACCACACACGCTGGGGGTTGGGTTGCACTAGCATCAAGATTATTGTAATGATGGACATTGATAAAACTAGTGAAAATGACTCTGGTACTAGTTACATGAAAAATCAGTGTCAGCTGGTCTATGAAGGTTACTACCAATGGCATTTCAGACATGGCAGTTCAACAAGGACCTAATGAAAGTACTACAGGCTCTTAGACACATCAACACGTGGACATACTGGCTTCTTGGAAAGCTGTTTATTTGGTAGACCACTGAGAATCTCCCTCACAAAATGTCCTTGTCTCTCACAGACAGGAATTCAGACGGCTCTTTGTGTTTAATGTTCAAGTAGATTACAGTTAAGTTGAATGAGAAGGTATTACACAACTTGAAATGCCTGTGTGAACCTCCTCTTAAAGGATCAGCTCTTCACAAGGCTTACATTCATCCCTCGTTTACTTCTCAAGCCATCTTCACCATTTTCACTCTCTCTCTGTAGGAGCTCGTCTATCTGGCGGCCACAGTCTACACGAGACGTCGACCGTTCTCGTGGAAACTGTCACCAAGTCATCATCGATGGGCGGGGCCTTCGCCTCCTTGCCCAAGTTCTCCTCGGACGCCAGTAAAGTCATCTCTAGGGGCACCGGCCTATCGAAAGCCTTCGTTGGGCAGAAGAACACTTTCACAGTAGACTGCAGCAAAGCAGGTGAGGTATAACACACCTGAGGTATACACCTCAATATCAGATGATACCAACCAAAGGAATTTCAACCCGTAAAACACATTTGGTGAAAGTATCAAACGGGTATAAAATGAAATATCAAGTTCAATCTCCTGCAATCGTATTGTATTGAATTGTATTGAAACTGCCGACTGATCGTGCCGCCCTTCCCTTCTGCAGGCACCAACATGCTAATGGTGGGGGTCCACGGGCCCAAGACCCCCTGCGAAGAGGTGTACGTCAAACACCTGGGCAACAGGATGTACAATGTCACGTACACCATCAAAGAACAGGGCAGTTACATCCTCATTGTCAAATGGGGGGATGAGAACGTCCCCGGCAGTCCCTTCCAGGTCACCGTCCCCTAAGAAATGGACTATTCCAACCCCCATCGCACACCCCCTTCACTCCAGATCCTCCTATACCCTCCCAGATGCACTAAAGACTGCTTCGCCTGTTCAAAGTGGACAGAACTGGCTATTCATGCTCGGTGCCAAATTTCTCATCGATGTCTTCCTCTTTCAAACCACTCTCGGCGGCACCACAGACCGGCGCCGACAACGTATTAAATGGCAATCAGGTACATTAGGCCACAGCTTCCTCTTTTGTGTATTTATGTGTTTACTTTTTAAACCAAGATTGTATAAAGGGGGAAACAACTGGATCGGAGCAATTTCAACGTCACGTCTGGTGAAACCTACAAGTAATCTTTTCATAGCATGTAGACGTTCTGTCAACATTTACTGCAGGTTAGTTGTGCAAAAGTGTCCCACGATGCTGCAAGAAGGCCAAAGTGATAGCCAATGATCAGGAAGAGCTGTGCTGTGACTATGTTTCATGGAAAAAACTCTATGCTCTTGATGCTTTTTATTTATTCAGACCTTTATGGAGAGATAGAGCAGTGGCACCGTTTGAAAGCTTGAGGCCAAATTCTGAAAAGTTGAAACTTGGTTTTGAGAACTTGAAGTGTTTGAGTTTCGGTGGTCTTAAAGTTTTGCACACTTGAAATGAAAAAAACGAATTCCAGTTTGAATCCTTGAGACATTTTTGAATGCTTGTACTAGTCTGATCAATAGTTACAAAACGTACATGTAAAGCTACAGCACTCTCTTTATGGCAGTTTCAGCAGCTATGAATCCTGGGATTTCTGTCAGCGTTCTCTCAGGGGAACAGTTTGTAACTTCAGGTTTTATCAGCTTTGGCAAATTGCTCTTGGCCAATCATCTGCCCTCTGTCGAAATCCAAGCCAATCATATACTTCCCACTATATAGACTTAGACCATCAGTTGCAACACTGCGCTTCAACTTTTTTAAAAGTTTTCAAAACCAAGTTTCAATCATTCAGAACTTTGCTTCAAGCTTCAAATTGTGCCATATTTCTCCGTAGACCTTCCTTTGTTTTCTTTGACAGAAAATTGTCTTATTCTGAAAGAGGAAGTGTTCAGTCGATCTCTTTTCCTCTATATTGTGCCATCTGGTGACCTGGCAGCCGCTGCCATGCACAGAGAGATGTGATGGGATGAGATTTTTTACGAAAGGAAGAACAATCAATCAGTTTATTTTGCAAATGTTGAAAAAAACCCACAGATGTTACAGTGAAACAATATTATAGAGTGACATTTTATAGTGATTTTATATGTATCAAAAATGGATGAAAGAAATGAATTCTTAATTGTTTGATATATTAACCTTCTATTTGGCAAGATTGTGCAGGCATAATAAAAGTTTATTTGCTAACTTGCCATTAAGAAGCTCTATGGCTTGTCTGGTGTCTTACTAAGAGATCAAACTGCGCCCCTCTTCGCTACCAATTAAAATCATGTATCGATTGAACATCATGCTAGCTACACTATTGGTTTAGCTGCCTGGAAGGACCATATTGTACAAATGCAATGCGAAAGTGACTCCATAACTCATTTATTTGATAGACCACAAAAAGATAGATTCCACCAAATGAGTCATTTTAGGGGTTTCTCGCCTATTGCTTCTCTGTATTTAGAAGGTTATAACTCCTAACTGTGAAGAGATTTCAGTTCAGTGTTCTCAGGGCACGCATAATAGCCTCTGCACCAAAAGTTTCCAAGGCCAGATTTGAACTCAGCACGTCAGGGATGAACAGTATGTATCTTGAACGCGCCCCCGTGTGTCGTGTGTTTTGGAAGATGGGGCAAAAGGAGGGAGACTTGGGGTGGATTTGATTCTTGAAGTAATTTGTTCTCGTCCCTTTGGCCAAGAGTCCGACTCCCCAAATGAACCAGATGAGGAATGGCAGTCAAACGAGGCCAGGTTCCTTTTCTAACTTAACCATGTGAAGGAGGATTTACATTTCCTTTCCTTGACCTCAATCCCTGGCAGTTTCCTTCTTTTGGAGACGGGATGCAAAGCGCAGCATTCCAACATGAAGCACATCCCACAGTTCAATGATCTGTGTCAATAAAGTTGTCTCCTGCAGGTCTTGGCCAGGTTTGAGAGGTCCAATCCTTAGACTCACCAGTGACTTACTATTTTTGTTGTGGCTCCTCGGAATCCTCTCTCTCTCTCTCTCTCTCTCTCTCTCTCTCTCTCTCTCTCTCTCTCTCTCTCTCTCTCCCTCCCTTCGATGTCTGGTCATGCTGTCTCATCGTTTATTCAGCTTTTCCCCCACGGGGCGCTTTAAAGTTTCATCTGAACGCATCACAACAACCAGGGGTGGAAAGAGCACTGAGGTTTTCTACTAGTAGAAAATATAAGCGCCGTTACTTTGCTGACATTTTACTTGAGTAGAACTTCAAACTAGAATCTTTTCATAAAAAACAAAATAAAACGCATAGACAAAATAAAACCAGATTACTCTCCTCTCCTCACATCCTTCCTCTTCTCTTCCCCTCTCCTCACATCCTTCCTCCTCTCCTCACCTCATGTCCTTCCTCTTCTCTTCCCCTCTCCTGTCCTCATGTCCTTCCTCCCCTCCTCACATCCTTCCTCCTCTCCTCACCTTATGTCCTTCATCCCCTCCTCTCTTCTTTCCTCTCCTCACATCACCTCACATCTTCCTCCTCTCCTCTCATCTCATGTCCTTCCTCCCCTCCCCTCCCCTCCTCACATCCTTCTTTCCTCTTTTCTCCTTACCTCACATCCTTCCTCCTCTCCTCTCCTCTCCTCTCCTCTCCTCTCCTCTCCTCTCCTCTCCTCTGCTGACTATCCAATGACTCCACAATTTCTACCACTGTCCAGTTTCTGATGTGATGCTAGTAATGGGAGTATTGCAGTAGTGAAGTCAAGTTTGGATGTGTGTGTGCCTCTTAGTAATTTTTCATGCTTACGCGGAACCCACAACATCTGTTCTGCAATGGATGTGATTGAAAATTGGACCATGTCTTTGAGCATGCCCAATCGGTTGCTACTGGAAACGTGCGCTGCTTCGGGTTCACGCCTCATCCATCATTGATCGTGAGTGGAACTGATATTCTGCAGGATTTATGAAATGGAAAAGGCCTGCAGCCACTGGGGGATTACGGCAGGTAGACAGTCTAAGTTATGAACCCACATTCATAGACCGACGGTGTTGTGCAGGTATAGTCAGTCATATATCAACAAGCTTATTTACACTTGGTCTCACTGAGGATAAAGCCGTCACTGGCGCTCCGGTCCGTTTTCCTCCACGTCGGTCAGTGCTGCTGTGATGCCATGCTGCAGCTAGGTGGCAGCAGAGTGCCAGGAAACGGATGCGCCGTGAAACTCGGCATGCAAATACATCTAGTCCTGTGATGTAGATAGGTTAGTGGATCAGAGAGACAATTACCGGTGTGCTTTTTCAAATACCGCTGAGTGAAGGGCGTGTATTGACTCGGGGGGGGGGTGGAAGAATGGAAGCTCGCTCACGTTTCAGGTGTTCATGTTATCCCGTGCACGGGGAAAAGCAGCTGAGTATTAGGAAGTGTTTGCAGTAGCTGAGTCAGAGATGGGGAATAAAGGGGGAGAGAAAGAGAAGCGCAGATAAAAAAAAAAAAAAGATAGGGAAAGAAAAAGAGCTGCAGGTTGCAATTATGTTCACTAGGACGTGTTCCTATTGGCTATTTGTGGAAGGGGAAAAAAGACAAAGACAAGAGATAAAAGATGAGTACGCGCTTTTGAATGAAAAAAAAATGGATGAATAAAAGGAGAAAATAGAGACTGTGACGTCGGCAGCTCTGAAATAGTTTTGCTGTCTCATACAGTAGGTGAGATGTGTGTGTGTGTGTGTGTGTGTGTGTGTGTGTGTGTGTGTGTGTGTGTGGTGAAGTGGCTTGTGCGTTTACTGTCTGCCCTCAAACTATCCAGGCTTTTGGTGACTGGACTGCGCGCACACACACACACACACACACACACAGACATATAAAGAACACACTATTCATTTGCCTCGTTTCCTCCTCTTGTTCTCCGCTCTCTGTCCCAGTGAAAACATCAGCAGAGGAAATCGAACCTCTCACCGTTTGGTTTCTCTCCCCCGAGAAGGTTCACGGGTTGAAATGCTTCTGAAGCGCTCTGTCAATATCCTCCTGCTGAACCTCCCTCTCCATCTCTCTCTCTCTCTCTCTGGTGTTTCCTTTGCCACTTCACACTTTCAAAAACCTTGGTAATACAATGCAAACAATTCCACGACTAAAATTCTCTTTTTGCTGAGAATGTTATTTCAAAAATCCTCCGGCGCGCAAGAAGTGATGCGCTTTTACCTATCTGGGTTTGTTGGGGAAAAAAGAGAAGAAGAACTGGGGTGTTTGCGTGAGCAGCGACAGCCACAGTGAGTGAACAGACTAAGAACAGAGCGCCACCTACAGAAACTCAACAGAAAGACTTAGTGCAGGTTTGATTGACAGGTGATCTCTGGGAAGTGCAGTGAGAAACACCAGTAATGATAATAATGAGCCTGCTGCTCAGTGAGGATATGAATGGGAGCAAGGGGGAGGTGAAAGTGTGTGTAGGCTGCTCGGGGCCACAAGTGTACGTACGTGGCCCCTAGCAGCGAGTCCGTCTAGCAGTGTGAGGTATTAATAAGGGTATTATTAGGCTGAATGGATGGCTGGTAATTAATGCCTCTCAGAAAGAGGGGGACAGTTGCAGAGGAAGGAGGGACAGCAGGGCGATGGGTGCTAAAAATACCCCCCTCTTCATTTAACCAGCCGGATTTCTAATCCAGGAGAGGAGGGGAGGTGACTTATTGCCCCCCCAACCCCCTGACCTGTTGGCCCCCTCCTCTTCCTCCCACCTCTAGTCCCACCTCACGAGTACATTCCTGCCCCCATCTTCACCACCTCCATCGCTTCCTGACCCCTTCCTATTGGCCTGGTAGCCAGTGATGTAATAGCAGATGGAAATGTGGGTAAACGAGCAAAAATCAATTATACTTTCAGAGTTTCAGAGAAACATTTCTTTTTTTTTTTGCTTTTTATTCTTAAATCTTCATATAGTTTGACACTACTTACTATGATTTTTACAATACATTTCCCAACTTTTATTTTGAAAGGTGGGAAACAAAAAGCCATTTAGGCTGATTTCCCACCTTGCAGCATATCATCTTTTGAAAAAAAAAGATTTCTACAGTAAATCAAATCGCATCCACCCCCATGGGCAGCCCCCCCCCCCCCCCCCCCCGGCTTCCTCCCCCTTCCCCCCACTTCTCACTCCCCCCTTTTTATTTTCTCTCTCACTTCCTTTCATCTCTCAACCCAGATTCGCAACTTCTGACAAAGACTGAAAACTCGAAGGAACCGGGTCATATCTGTCTGCAGGGCCGTCTGTGTGTGTGTGTGTGTGTGTGTGTGTGTGTATGTATGTGTGTGTGTGTGTCCACTGTATACAGTGTATTGGCGGATGAGGGTAGGGAGTCTTTTCTTCCTCTCTCCTGAAGATTAGCTGCTGGCTAGGGCGGTCGGTTCGCTCTCATTGTTCACCGGAGGTATTACGGGATTACAGGTATTACCCAGCAGACTCAGATGTTTGATTTTGTGAAAACGGTTCGCACTCCAACACGATCACACACACACACACACACACACACACACACACACACACACACACACACACACACACACAGACACACACACACACACACAGCATCCTAAGCGGGCACACACTCCTAGCTAAGTGCACTTCAGGGGTTCTTCAATCTCGATTACTCAAACTACTGCGACACCAACGGGGCCCCCCCGCGGGGATCGTGCAGGTCCTAAAGGAAAACTGGATTTGAAAATGATTATCCCTTTCGCTCTTTTTCTCTTCACCCACAACAGCAAACAACCACACACACACACACACACACACACACACACACACACACACACACACACACACACACAGCAAACAAAGCAATACAGTTTCTGCATATAGTTGTGAACTGTCGGGACTCTTTCGGCTTCCGGCCAGCGCAGGAGCTGAATTTACGTCTCAAACCGGAGCTGGACGGAGGCCAGGGCCCAATAGGCTGAGTCTAACAAAAGGAATGATTCGTAGCGGTGGCTTCATAGTCTATTAGCGCCAGGTTTCGGGGAGCTGTGAAGGTTAGCGTCCTTACTACGAAATGGAGGGCTGCCCAAAGCGCCGTCCTCCTCCTCCCTCCTCCTCCTCCCTCCTCCTCCTCCTCCTCCTCCTCCTCCCTCCCCTCAAACCATCAGCTGAGTGAGAGGTGGAAAATTGGGGTGAGCGAGGGAGCAGAATAGTCTCTCTCCCCGGGTGTGCTTTCAGCTCCACGTGGATTTGGGAGAAATTGGAGAGCCCACGCCTGAGAGAGATGTGTGTGTGTGTGTGTGTGTGTGTGTGTGTGTGTGAGTGAGTGAGAGAGTTTAGGTGAAATCTTCTGCCAACTTGGGAGTGGGTTTAGCGGTGACAGCAGCAGGATTTACCGAGCCAATCTGAGAGTCCGGCGGCGGGTCGGGACCTCGGTGTTCTTTTATTCATCTGCAGACTTGCAGGGCCCGGCCCTCCGTGAACCCCCAGGGGCCGACGCTCGACGCCGGCGTGCCTTCATCTTCTAAGAAATCACCTTTTTTGCTGTGACACACACACACACACACACACACACACACACCCTTAGTAACTACGGACAACCAGTCAAGACTGCCCCGGGGTCTTTTGTTGCTCAAGCCCGTTGCCAATTACCTGCTTTGTTCTAGTCAGTCAAGGGGCACCCGTCGCAATTAATGCACCCGCTAAGCAGGCGAAGATGAAGTAATTGTTAATTACCTAACCTGTCTTTGCTTAGATTGGTCCGGCCCGATCAGCAAATTGTGTGTGTGTGTGTGTGTGTGTGGGGTGGGGGGAGTTCATCACGTAAATGGATTCCCCGTCTCCCCTGTGTTGTCGGGGGCTAAGTGCCGTAATGGTGAGTACATTTCATCCAGGAATCAAATTAGAGCGGTCGCATTTACACCGCGGTCACATCCGGCGATAAAGTCCCATTCGTCAACCTGGCACAAAACAGAGCGCATCCACACACTCATTTGATGGTTAATGCATTTGTTTGTGAAAAAATATTCAATTATTTGCATTATCTGTTGTCCATGGTAACCGTTTTTTGGCGTGGTCTTGCCGCATGTTTTGCATTAGGCAAGCCAGAATCCATGAGGGATGTTTTTAGTTTTTGCCTTGAATTATGGTTATGGGTATTTTGGTGTGATTTTCAAACTGCTAAACTGCTTTCTCTCTCTCTCTCACACTCACACACACACACACACACACACACACACACACACACACACACACACACACACTGGATCCAGTGTTACTGATGGTCTTTTGAGCAGGAGGCTGCTGGGGTATTCAGTACGATTCAGCGCGAGGTTTTACAGCTCAACTGCAGTTACAGGTGCACTTTGCACCGGCTCAGTGTGCGTGGAAGAAAAGGCCTGAGAGAAAGAGCAACGTCTGATTTTTATAAGAGAAAAAAAAAAAAAAAAAAAAAAAATCCTTAAAAATACGCTGGTTTTTCGACATCTCGGCTCAGCTCCATTTTCCCTAGCGGTAACCTCGCGTTCCCTCTGAGTGTATTGATTCAGATGGTGCTTATCTGGGAACTCACCAGCAGTTATCGAAGACTGAATGGTGCAGAAACAGAGTGATCCCTTCAAGACTCTCAAGGACTATCTGAGAGTCTTCTCGTTTCTATGGAAGCCCAGAGCGGCCATGGTCGCCATTTATTTTCAACATAAAAATTAAAAATGATTAAACGAATGATGAAGTCACTACATGCATACGTACCGTTCAGTTTGTCCAAATCGATACTCTGAGACCCTCGTACAGCTTTGCACAAACACACACACACACAGATAAATGGCAACACTGAGAGTGCTGGCGCCGCGGGTTGAAGGGGCGTGTTCTTTTTTCCAGCTGTGCGATTTGATTGGCCGTCTGGCAGAGGTCAGTCGCCGTCATCTGTTCGTGCTGGGCGAAAGAGGAGCCCATTAGTGTTCAATTAGCTACCCTGTGGGCCTAAACACACACACACACACACACACACACACACACACACACACACACACACACACACTCACCATCTGGAGGGAGGGAGAGAAACAAAGAGGGGAGCGTAGAAAGAAAGAAATGCAAAGGAATGAGGCAGCTGCAGCGACAGGAAGTGATGTCAGCAGCTGTGATTTAATATAGTCGATAAGGTGAGCAGCTTTTTCTGCCGCATGCTCGCTGCACATATGCATGCCTCTCTGCAGATCTGTTGATGCAGGGCACGTGCGTTTCTCCTCGGGAATCATCTAAGGTTCATCTCATCTCTCTCTCTCAGAGGCTGTAACAGATCAGCTGCATGTGTGCATGCGCGTGAACGTACATGCATGCACGGTGGCTGACCACCTGCAACACGACGCATCTTGCATGGTTTTGTCCCCCCCCCCCCCCCCCGCTCATTAATGCTCTTTGGAGGCAGAGGGAGAGAGAGACAAAGACAAGAGACACAAGCTGTTTTTTTTAAACTCTGTTTCTGCGACTGTCTTAAACCTCCATCTGCTTCCTGAGTCTTAATGCCTCCTCCCTCCTGCGTCCCCAGCCTTCAAATAAAGAGATGAGCGCTATATCGGATCATTAGCGCCGCCGCCTCCCGCCAACACGCCGTTCCCCCCCCTCCCCCCCCCGACTCCCCCCCTGTTCTCTTTCGTCTCCCGCTGCCCTCCTCGCCGCCTCCCCCCCGCCCCCCCCCTCTCGTGCATCACCCCATCAATTTAGGCAGACAAAATTTGATTAGCTCCTACCAACCCCTCCGTATTGTCACACCGCTCAGACCTCCTCCTCATTATCGTCCTCCACACTCAAACACGCACACACAGCCGGCGTTGCTCGAACTCTTAAGGTGTGAAATGGAGGACAAGGTTATAATGCACCGTAACTAATTGAGTTATCGCTGCACTGTTGTTATTCAAGTATCGTTGGTACTGTTAGTTTTTTAATGCTGGGCAATCATTAGACCCGTCCTATTGCAATACTGCCGATCAGCACGCGATATTACATCTGCAGCCGGCGACTTTGCACGTTGGTCATCGACATCGAAATCATCATAAGACGTACTTGTGTACAATTTAAGGAAGAGCAGCGTTACAGGGGTTTGGTTCTGGCTAGCTGGTCATTGATGGCTTTGATGGACAGGGGGGGCAAAAGGAGGGTGAGCACTGGGGCAATTGGAATGGTCTGCCTGAGGGGAGAAGCTGGTAGTCAGGGCTGGTTGGTGGTCTGGGATGATCTTCTGGGCCTGTCTGGTGATTGTTTCATCAAAGACAGCCCGGAGAGTGGCACGCTGCCCGGCTCCCGTGGTTTTCATGGCTCTCTGTGTTTGCCGGGTAATCTGGGCTCTCAGCTCTACACTGATGTTGGCTGAGATGCCATATGGCAGGATGCTCTCAACTACGGCATGCTAGAAGAGGAGCAACGCTTTCTGTTGTCGGTCCTGTTCTCGTTTTGTCATTTCTCTACGACAAACAGTTACTGAGATACCGAGATGTCAGAGATCAGACCCCAAATCTCAACTCGGGTCCAGTTGTGGACTTTTCTTCGCTCTTGCAGCCATGCTGAATTGATTACTGTACACACATTGTCCTAAAAGCTAATAGCGTCTGGATAGAGCTTACTTACTCTTAGGATAGGACTCCAGCTTCGTCTGGACAGAGGTTGTTGAGACACCTTTGGATTTTTTGACGATTTGTTTTGAAGATTTTGTTTTGAAGAGAAGTTTTTGATTAATCACTTTCTGGTGGTGGAAAAGTGTCCATACATGACACCAGAATTTAATTTGGGCAAATAGGGTGAATCTACAGCATCTCAGTTACAACATTTCAAAATGTGCCTTCTTTACTCAGCCAGGATTTCTCACCACGCTTTTGTTGACCTGCCAAAGTCTGTAACCGACAGCGTTTGTACTCTGGAAGATGTAGAGCTGACCCTTAAACAGCAGACATGTCTGTGGGGAATTTGCTGTGGTTTGATTGGCTCACCCACAGCCACTGAAAAAGCACTGCCTCTGCTAAAATGAGCTACTGAACGGGCTGGCCAGTCATCCCTCACCAGCTGGTGTCAGCCGCGGTCATACTAGATGACTGAGTGTGTGTTAGTGTTAACGATATTGTCCATGTGTGTGAATGATATTGTTGTGATAGCGTCTCTCATTCAGATGGGGGTCAACCTTGAAAGATTGGCCTAGTGTGTGTGTGTGTGTGTGTGTGAGGATGGATGAGGACTGGAGGCTAATGTGTATATCATGACATTTTCAGATAAAGAACCATGCAAGTCAGATTTCTCCAGTTTCCCCATGGAGGTCATTACATTTCATGATAACTTTCCCCTTTAAAAGCTGCACTTTGGACGCTAGTGGCCACTACTGGCAATGAGAGGTAACTCAATTTGGAGGACTTCAATGCCCAGAAATCCTGTTAACATCATGTCAGTAAACTAAACGTGTGTGGTGGAGGTGGTGAAGAGGTTCAACCATCGTTGGTGAGTCCAACTTACTGCTTTTTAGGAGACACTCTGCTTTGATTTGTCACTTCCTGTGCAGAGAAGACCAATGAGCATTCAGAAAGTAGTTTGGTTAAAACTGAGTGGATTTACGGCATCTCAATTAGCGGGGACGCTCTTTTCTGTTGCAGCATTGCATTTAGGCCGATAAGAAAATATCACATAAAAAATCCCAAATTTAAGGTTTCAAGTTTAAATGTGGACATTCATTCATTCTCGAGGTGCCCTTCAGCTGACTGCTCTCCCATGGGTGGAACTGTATATGAATGTAAAGCAGGGTGTTGGAAAATATGGAGGGCAGCATCAGCCATAATTAGAAATGAACGAATAAATACATAAATGTATTCATAAATACGTAAATAAACGTCAAAAAATAAAATGCATGAAAATCCAGAAATAAATATATAAATAAATAACAATGAGCATAAATGAATAAATGCATTAACAAGATAGTCTATATAGTTTCCCCATTTATTTCACGATTTATTTATCCCCACTGTGATAATGAGTCTGTGTCAATCAAACCCATGTGGGTGGGGTTTGACACGGTATTTGTCACTGTTGTGGCGCATTGCTCGGTTGGATTTACAACATCACAATTTTGGCTGCAACAAACTTCAACCCCTCTGCATTGCTGACATAACTTCACTATCAGACTATAAGCCGGCCACTGCCAAGAAGTCTGGCCAGACCAACAGCTGTGGTGATTAATGCTGCAATATCCAGAATTAAGAGATTTCCACAGCAGAGGACAACGATGCTTCCCCTGATAAGTTGTTTTTCCATGTAGAGATAATAATCAATTACTTCACATGTCGAGCCCTTAGTTCTTGGAAGAGGTTTCGACACATCTGGGCCTCAAGTCATACAAAGAAGGTATGGTTGGATACCCCTCGCATCCAAATCCCATAATCGTTATTGAACCTTACATAATAGTCAGTGAATTCCAAGTCTGATGTGACACCCACAGCAACATCTTACTAACATAGTATGGAGCAAGAAATACCTAAGAAAATACTGGAATTATTGAGTTGATTTTTGTTGATTACACATTGTTTCACTCATGTACTTTGTTTTTTCATTTTATTGACAGATTTCTCTGCATATTATTTTATTTGTTTATTTATATTTCTTAATGTATTTCTAATTATGGCCAATTATGTCCTCCATAGAAAAAGAGCTGGAAAAGTAAAAGTCTGCTCAATCGACTATCCCTGGATAAATAATTGTAATGCACGTGTATGTCTTAGACGTGTGTTGTGTTGTGTGTGTGTGTGTGCGTACGCAGTTTAACCCTGTCAAACGGAGCATCTGCTTTGGGCGAAGTATCATGGCGTCACAGCTGTTGTTTGCTGGGCTCAGAGGAAACGAGGAGATGATATTTTCAGCCTGCTGCCCAAAAACTAGATTACATAACATCAATTGGATAATGACGCTAATTTACTGTCATTACAGCTCATTAACTGGGAATGTATCACTCACCTCATATTCTATATCACGGCCTATAATTACCACTCAATTTTGTATGAGAATTTATACAGAATTAACACTAATTTAAACTAAATTATTCAATATTCTCTATCGCATTACGATTTTCTTATAGAAAAATATACCAGTACTAACCTTTAAATGTCTGAATAACCTACAATATTATGACAGTAAATAATTTATCCTTTTTGATGGTTTCTGAATAACAAACCAGTAAGGACTTACATCTGCCTATACTCATTATTGTCTTATTTAAGTTTATTTTCAAGTAAAACTTAATAATTGCTAGTAAACAATCAGTTAGTTTACATTAACATCTTTATATATTGCCCATTACTGTATCCTTAATGTGAGGTTAGTGATAACCATCATGTTAAATTAGTGGTCTGTAAATTGATGCATTACCCACCAATTCTTAGGTGATTAATGCCGCGTTCACAACTATCTACTAATTTTTTAATCTACTAATTTAAGTGGCAGTAAAGTTTTATTCATGAATTTTAAATTTCAATGAGTTAAGTTGTAGCAATGAAATCTCAACCCGCTCTGCTTCTTCTTTGCTCTTGATTTTGTGTTTAGACTTGTTAGCTAGCTAACCATAGTATCTGGTCAGCTAACCATCACTGTCTTTTTAACACATCTGATTTGCCCACTAGCTTACATATCTAGTTAAGCTAGTATTAGTAGTGCTACTAGTTGCATGTTAACTACCATTAGTTGCTTTGCTAAACTAGCCTGCTGGCTAGTTAGCTAGCTAACCATAGTATCTGGACAGCTAACCATCACTGTTTTGTTGTTAACACATCTGATTAGCACACTAGCTATCTAGTAGAAGCTAGCATTAGTATTAGCATAGTGGCTGCTAGCATTAGCAGTGACTAGTAGTCACATGTTAACATGAACTAAATTAGCCTGATGGCTAGTTAGCTAGCTAACAGTTTCTTCAGGTTAACTGAGCTGACTCTTCTCAAGCTCCAACTCAGTGTTATGGAGTAGAGACTAGGGCTGAAGACAAGACAGGTCACTGAGTCACAGTAAACAAATACCTTATCACACTATTCACTTTTACTTTACTGAATGAATCTACAGCCACACCACAACAATCTTTTTCAGGTGTCTTTCTTTATTTCTAGCTCGGTTGTTGTATATTTAGTCATTATTTGTGCACAGCCAGTTCTCCAATAGAAACTCCATGATGCTGCCAGCTGTGGGTGATAGATTTGTGAGTGCAAAGCCTCTATAGGGTAATGGCACAGGTGTGACTGGACATAACGTGAACACACAGGCAGGGAAGGACAATTTAAAAGTAAACTTTAGTTTGTCATCAACCCCCCACCCCTCCTGATCATTTGTCCTGAGACTAGATCGGACATCGCCTCTCTCTACCCTGGGGGGGACATTACATTAGAAATAATGAGCAGAGTTGGTCTCTGTGTGTGTGTGTGTGTGTGTGTGTATGTGTATGTATGTAATTACAAGACTGTTTATAGGTCCAGCGCTGTCCTCTGTGTCTCACACACAGCCATTACCACCTGTCCAATGGATGTAATGGATGGCGCTATAAGAGTGTGTGTGTGTGTGTGTGCCCTTGGCCAGGTGTGCTGATTGCCCCGCCCTCCCTTTTACTATTTTCTGTTTTTACCTCCTTCCCTCTTCTCTCCACGTTACACATTTCACCACCCCGTCACCTCCCTCCCATCGTCCATATTTCCTTCTCTTCGCTCCATTTTTATTCCCTTCATTCTCCCTGCTCTCTCTTTCCTCTCTCTAGCACTTCCACGTCCCTTCATCACCACTGTGTAGTGCACTGCTTGACCCTGGCTGTGGATGTGTGGACAGTTATAGCTTCCATTGCGACTTCCAGGTGGTCTTTTATTGTGTGTGTGTGCGTGTGTGTGAACAAAACAAATACGCTCTCGCTCATGTTTGACCCTGGCAGCCTGGCACACAACAACTTGCCATTTTGTAATTTTCCACTTTATGAAGTTTATTTTTTAATGAACTTTCATTGTGTTGCCAGAAATTGTGTAGTTTCACCAAAAGACTGTAGTGGTACTTTTATTTTCTTATGTTTTATTACATAACTGTGCTTCCAATTGGTCACATTAGGTGCATGTTCTCTATTAATACAGGACAGTGTTAATACAATATGACAATATATCATGCCTTTTCTTTTCCCGGATTTAATTTCAGAACATTCATTAATAACATTCAATCATATTTAGACTTTTGTGTTTCTTCATTATGTGTAATTAAGTGTAATTAAGTGTAATTCCAGGCAGCATTACAAATGTCTTTAAAAGTCTTTAATTTGTTTTTCTGGATCCTGCAGACATCCTGTTGTATGGTTGCAACACAATATGTATTCAGTTCACATGCATTTGGGTCTTATTAACAGTCTTGGATGCATCCATTGTCACATGGTGGAAGCAACAAAAAAAAGCCCAGTGGACATCTGCCTAGTATGTGTCTGTTGCTGGAGCTGGAGTAGCTTTGTGGTCTAGTAGAACCTGCTGTGTCAATAGCCAACTGAAATGCATGTTATTCTGCATCATTCACTTGATTCATGTTTTCAGGGACATTTCTACTTGTGTTCAAATTGTCACATTTATTAGATTATGTTGAAATACGCCGCATTTGCTATGTATATTATTCTGTTTTCCTTTACTATACCATGTTGGTGTGCACCCAGTCCAGTGTCTCCTTGTTCAGCAGGCTCTGAAATAGAAGGAAATGCAAAGAGATAGGACCAATGACCAACGAAGGGGAAGGAAATATGGATGCTGTACTGGTAAACAGTAAGTCCTCTATTTTCTTACCTTCCAAATGTCATAGAAACATTGGACGAAGGTCTACGGGACCAGGAGACCTTTCCAAAAGATGTGTTTCCAAAGCACTTCCATACTGAATTCATGAGAGGTACGCGCAAGCAATGGGTGACCTTTAAAGGAGAAAAAAAGTCAAGGCTTCAGAGAGCCGTGGAAAAACCAAACTTTGTCCGAGGAGAAACCCGAACGCGTAGTTGGAAAGGGTCTGACCTGGGGGGGGACATATGTCAACCCCTAGCCTCTAGGTGGCTCCACTGCAGAGAAAATCCACCTCAAACCTTTATTCCACGGTGATCGAATCTCTTTTTCTTTTTTTGACAGATTGTTTTTGCCGCAATAGTGTTTGCAACTGCTGTGAACGCTACTTCAATGACTCCTTCACTCTGTATGAGGGGAAAGGAGCCATGCCTGTTTCTACCCAGTGGGCGGTGCACCGTACGGACTTGCATTTACACCCGGCTGGATTGCAACGCGAGCCAGACCTCCGCCTCCAGAGATGGTCTGGCAGATCTAATCGCATTCCAGTTGCAATGTGTGCTGTGTGCATTTACACCTTGCATTAAAAGGACTATTCCACCACGGACTTTCCTCTGTTCAATAGAATACACTCTGACGCAAAGAGTAGAATGAGTTGAGAAGCGGCTCCCTATATTCCCCTAAACTACTGGACTACAACACCGGCGGCTAACGGGCTGGGGCTGGGCGTGTGATTGTACCTGGCTGGCTGGAAGGGAGAGAGGATTTGTAACCCTGCGAGAGACAATTTTGAAGATTTGCAGGGAATATTGAGGTAAAATACCCCCCGGCCTCACCAGCCACTTTATTAGGTGCTCCTGCTTGTTAGCGCAAATAGCCTGCTCCTCAGCAGCCAATCACGTGGCTGCAACTCACTATAATGCATAACACTTGCAGGCATGAAGTGGTTTATTTTGGTTGTTTGTTTGACCAAGCATTAGCAAGATGGGAAGAGAGAGAGAGTATGTGTTTGTGTTTGTGTTGCTCTCTTGAGTGACACTCATCACAGGCCACAGCTTATTCTCACAATGGCATTCGGTCTTTTATCTGTTTTTAATGTGCTCCTTTCTCTCCCTCTCTCGCTCTTTTCAAATATAACCTCTAATGCTGTCCATCACTCACTCAGAGTAAGACGGATAGACCGGGGGAGTCGGAAAGTCATCGTTGACTTTCATCCGAGGGAGAGGGGAAGGGAAAGAAGATGAGGAGACGGGGGAGGAATGAGGGGGAGAGCGTAGATGAGTAGAGGTAATGATTGGAGTAAAAGATGATGGAGGGAGTGGCGCTGCGAGTACCCAGCTCCTCCGCGGAGTCTGTCTGTTTTACTGAGGAATGGAGGAGGGGTTGAAGGGATCATTCCCTCTCCAACGAGCCAAAGCGAGGGAGGAAAAACGAGCGCTGTCTGGGGGGGGAAAAGCTACCTACGTGGTTGTATCCGGAAATGAGCTGCGCTAAGCTCGTCCTGCCGGCTCGCTACTGAAGTTGTTCCGGTCAAATGGACCTCAGTGCTACAATGGCGCAGCATCAAAAGGAGGAAAAACCAGGACCAGCTTTCCTCCGTTTGCACATTTGTTTGTTTGTTTGTCCATCACACACAAAGTCAAACAAATATTTGTCACGGATTGGCTGTGAGAAGAAGTGCATCGTTCGTGGGCGGACAAGATGTTTACTGTTCCCTTGTATTGACAGGCTATTTGTGTGGTATTCTCTGTAACGAAGGCCGTGAGTTGTTCTGTGTTGTGCGCTCTACATTGTAGACCAGAAACTGAAAGAGATGCTGAGATGCTGAGATGCTTGTATTTATATTTTTTTGAGGAACGGGACAAGGAGAGACAACTGACCTTCGCCGCAATGTTTTTTCGCTCTTAGGCTGCTGTCGTGGAAATTGTCTGGAAGCACTCAGGACTAAAACAGAATAATACACAAAACACTGATAGGTTGAAGTATTAAATATATTGTATACAGATATATTGGAGAGAAATACCTTGAACCAGGCCCAACAGTAAGTCAGAACCTCCGCATGGTCTCTCTCCCTGAACATCAGAAACTATAATCTTTATAGTTTCTTTAGGAACAAAGAAGTCGCCTATGATTGGTTCACATATGCTTAGATAACATGTTTCATCCTAAGGATCCTTTTAAGGATCTACACATAGTAATGGTCTGGTCAAGTTCAAATTTATGACTTCCTTGCTGGGGCCTCACTGGCTCAATGTGCAGTACACAGACACATGTACATGGCACGTGACATCACAGTATCAGTACAACCACACACAGAATGATAAATGATAAATTCTAATATTGTGTACAAATTTACTTTCACACTGCACTGCACCTACAACATGTCATTATATCATAAGTTAGCGACCTTGCCCAACCTATGCATCCAATCTTGGTTGTGGAATTTTTTTAATTTATTTATTCTATTCTCTTTTTTCGCTGGGGTTGGAGCAGCTTCACAGCACGGTGTAAAATCAAAATCTCTCAATAATAAAAAAAATAAATAATAATAATTACTTTTTTACCATCACTTTCTGCTCTCTGATTTTGATCGGTTTTATTGCATTTATTTATTTAAGTCCATCTTCTTCATTGGTAGAAATTTTAATGACATAAAATCCATAAAATCCATAGAATTCCAAAACAACGTTATTATTGTGGCGGATGCAGCAAAAAATAAAAATAAGCACCAGCGTGTTACGGCTCGGATGCCTTCACAACCACAGGTGTATTTGATCTAGTCTAACCTGATTGGCTGTCATGTTAAGGCAAGAAAACAAGGAAGAACAAAACAAAAGAACTCAATCAGCAAAAAGAAGAGGAGATTTGTTTTCTAAGAAGAGAGCGTGCCTTGGAAGCAGGGGGCGAGGGCCTGGATAACTCGTAAACAACTTTGTGCGGCGTCCTCGTGGTTAGCAGGCGCCGCTGGACGAAGGGTGCATAACTTAGTTCCGCTCCATTGGGTGCAGTAATGACCCGTTCACACCGCCGTCTTCCAGCGAGCCGCTTTGCATTGCCGTTTCTCATTTGTAAATGTTTCCCTCTGCCCTCTGCCCGTCAGCCGCCACACACACACACACACACTGCTCTCGCCACGTATTGATCAGCTTCCTTGTTTAGTTTGTCCTAGACCGGATCAAATGTCCTCCTTTATTTGTCTCGAGCCGATGGGCACACTCCCATCCACTGCAATTAAAAGTCTGTGCGGCCACAGTGGCAGTTCTCAATCTCCCCCCACACACAGCTCACACACACAAACCCAGATACAATGTAATTATGAGGACCTACTGCCTACACTCAACATTTTTAGAGATATTACATGTATTTTGGTTAATCTTGCTAGCGCACCGCCATATTGCCATTGCGTCATAGCTTAACAGGCAAACAAGCAAAAGTACATTAATGAATATATTTGTGATTACTGGAAGAGGAAGAACAATTTACAACCACTTACTTTTCAGTATTTGAGAAGATACTTTTCTTCTGCAACCTCCAGTTTATATGGGAAACAACCTATTGAAATTTGAATGTGTTCATCCAGTGGAAAATGTTCTCAAATTATTCTTCCTCTATCAATAATCATAAATATATTCATCAATGTGCTGTAGTCTGATTGCACCTTGTTGCTAGTGGAAAACAGTGAGTCATGCCCCTTAGTATAATGTGGAGAATGAGGAGAAATTGGTCTCTCTCCTCTTCTTTGATGGATTTTTCCCTGTATGATTGTTGAACGTCGGCCTGGTAAGAAGCCCTTGCTGTTTGATTCTGAGGGATGACACAAAGGAATATGAAAAATACACCACCAAAACAACAAAATGGACCTAGAAATCATACGTTTATCATACATATGTTTAGGTGTTTTAGGGTTGATTTGTCTAACCCTAACCTAAACATATTCCTAATTCTCATTTTAACCCTAAAACCCAAACCCAAGAAGAAACGATCAGCCAAAATGTCCTCACTTTGCAAAAATGTCCTCACTTCGAAGGTCCAAAACTCAAACTGGTTCTCACAAGGATAGAAGTACAAGACCACACACACACACACACACACACACACACACACACACACACACCAGTTCCACCTCACCTTGGTGTCACCTCAGAATGGAAGCCGTAGCTCTGACCACTCATGATGGCTGGGTAATTGGTTTCCATTAGAGCACGCTGTTCCTTCCTTCCCATCAGGCCGTTCAGGAAGGGGCGTGCCCTCAATTCCCCGCAACCTAGACACACACGCACACAACTCCTTGTCCGATAACCTCTTCCAAGGGGGAAGTCAGCGAGATAATGAGGAACGTACATCCAAACTAGAACATCATTTACTGGCTGGTGAAGGTGCGGCGAGAGAGGAAGGAGCAGTGCTTTTCTGGTTCACGGTGTTCTGTCTTCGGTGGCGTCCTGACCTCCCTGTGTGGCTGTCGGAGTCACACGCCACAACGTGACCCCATTGCTGTTACAACAACCGGGGGCGGGGGATGTCAAGATCTTCTACTTATGATACATGGGACATATGAAGTCTGCAAGGGAATCTGCAGGGCGTGTTCTCACGTTCTAACGCTGCCTATGTTTGTATGTATGGAGTAACCCAGCTACTGTGGTTAAGGTCTTATTCAGGTTAAACTGTTTACGTGAACCTGTGACATCTCCCTGTTGCCTTGAATAAACCAATTAACAGAATGTTCCTGTCCGCTGAGAGAGCGGCCCACCATCAAACAGGTATGAAAAAGGTTTCGGTTACCAGCTCCCTCTTTGACGGAGCAGTAGGTTAATACAGATGGTCCCAATAGTACACACAAGTTAGTGTTGCTTGCTGTTTGCCATGTTAACATACACATAACATAACACATAAGAAGATAGACCCTTTAGTAACCCGGAATTGGTATTTTTGCTCTCATCACATATAGGGTAAGTTTCCCCAAAAGGCATCTTAAAGGAGAATTACGGGAATTTTTAAACCTGGCCAAAATCGCCACAATCGCCACAAAATCGCCTATTATACCGCAAAATAGGTACAAACAAGTGAACCCTCTCGCTATAGACTACCTTTGTTCACCGTCCATTTCAGAGTTCTCACTTCTCCTTGAGCTAGACTTTAGTTTTCTGGTTAAAAAAAGGTCTATTTCTGTAACAATCCTTTCAGTAATGTTGTCAGACCCTTGTCAGACACACAAATAACAATCTGAGCCTGTTAGTGGCAAAATCAAGCACTTTTAGTGGACGTACTTTGACCGTGCCTCTATGCCCCTACAGATTGCGTTGCAGCCATTGAGCCCGTTTCGCGACTGCTGACTGAGCCGATCTACCGGAGCAATTCTGAAACTTTTTGGACCTATTTTGCGTTATAATAGGCGATTCTGTGGATATAAAGGCCAGGTTTAAAAATCCCGGAATTCTCCTTTAACCAGGTTACTCATAATCAGAGTACAGGTTTACCCGGTTATTCTGACCCAGGTTTGCGTTTACATGCGCTGACCCAAAACCAGATGAGTTGAGTCACCGGGTTGAGAAGGGAACTGTACATGTGAGGTGAAATTACACTGTAAACAGCCTTGTTTTTTTTCGAGTGCCGAGAGAAACCAACATGTGGCTAAACCAGATGGGAGTACCATGGCGACACCCATCATGGTCAGTAAGGATGAGGATTTCCACGTATCCGTTCTGATAAAGTCAAGGCTCTTCACCACTGTTACTCTGGGAATTGATTTTAGGATACCAGCTGACTACCCTGGCCTCTTATCTCTCTAACAACACTCAACCTTGCTTTGATTAGAGCAAGATGACCAGTTGCTTCATACTGAGGTACTTCCTGACGTTAGGTATTTCTCGTAGAGTACGGTGCGTCACAACTGAAATTAACTTCAATATCTTATCAAGCTCTAATTCTCCTATCTGGGTGTTAATTCCAAATAAAGAGCCTGTTGTTGTTAATCAGACGTGATAAGACTGCTGGGAAATAAAGGGGACGTTCAATAAGCAAGGGTTGTTAGTCAAGCCACTTTATGCTGTTTACTTCTTTGGTGGTAAGAATTGAAGTAGACATAGGATGGTTCCTGCAAAAACAGCTCCTGTTCTCAAACTGGGCACTTTCACCATCATTTGAACAAAACACCACACAGTAACTGGCCCATTCTGTACGGTGTTCATATAGAGGCAGCTTCGGGAGAAATTGTGCTTCTGCTTGTGGCTTTGTGTGCATGACTGCCCGAGCCTGTCAGGCTCCTCCCAATTATTATCTCACTTAGCTAAATAAAGCAGCCAGTGGGAGTCTGGACGAGCCCCTCGGGTACCAAGAGCACTGGTAACAGCAGACGTCTTAATTGGGCTTAAAGTGGTAGTTTCACTCAGAACGTGTGTAGATTTTACCCACCGATTCTTGAAAACTCAACACAAATAGAGTGACCGTCGTTACCTTTTGGCTACTAGCAGCTCGGGGGGGTTGGGGGTTCAGTGCCTTGCTCAAGGGCACCTTGAGGGAGGCCGTGATCAGATAGGACGCTTTTTTCTCTCTCTGCTGCTTAAACCCAAAGCACAGCTGTGAGTGTCGATAGTAGCCGAGAGAGCAAAAGGTCCAAGGACACGGGGGCACTACATCGCTCCGGCTATCGATCGCTCTGCTCGGTCTTGAGGAAGAGGATGGGGAGCCCGGTTCTGAAACGAAGGATGTGAGCGGACGATGTCCTCGAAACGGAGGGCCAGCAGATTTATCACGTCATCTCAAGTCCTCCTAGGTAGCCCCCGTTTCACGTCGACGTGATGCAGCTGAAATTGAGACTCAACCAGGCCATTGAAATAACTTAACTCATTCACAACCCCGGCTACCTTTTCTGAGATGGTCTGGGGTTTTGAAGAGTCAAAAGTCTAGTTTGCTAACCTCTAGTGGCTCTCCACAAAATTAAGCATTGTTTAAATTTAAAGCTCTGCCACTAGAAAGTATAACGTGCATTCACACCGTGAGCAGCTTAGTTAATGGGTCTCTCTGTTCTAACCGATTGCATCTGATTGCATCTACGTAGTGGTCTGCAGCTGCAGGCAAATCCTGGACTTTTGGTTGCTTTGATGTTGCCTTTCATAATGCTTTGATGAGAGAGTTCTGGAGGCTTGCTGACCCTGTTGCAGTGTGAATGCATGGTGAGATTGAATGTTCCTAACCCTAGGTTTCACTATCATCTTCCCACGGGGGAGAAGAACCTCACCAAATCGGGGTCTGCGGCCTAACGTGTCTATTTCAGCATCCGTGACATGAAAACCGCTGCAACCTCTTCAAATGAACTCGACTGTGGATTCAATTTGGACTCCGGCTCTCGGAGTGATTGTGGCCAGAGAGCCTCTCTCCCTGCTCTATTACTCTCGCCGCCGCCGAGTCTTTATCTGCTCCGCTCGCTCTTCACCTCCCATTTAGGCGGCGTCGCGACGGAGGTACAACTTTCGGCTCGTGCGAGACGCAGAGGACTCCCGGCGGTAAACAAGGCCATGAGAGATAAACGGGCAGAGCGGAGCAGAACGCCGGGGCGCCGCTGTCTGTCTGTCAGCCTGGATCCCCTGACCACGACGCCACAGCTGGAGAGAGAGAGGGAGAGGGAGAGAGAGAGAGAGAGAGAGAGAGAGAGAGAGAGAGAGAGAATAACGCCAGAGTTGCGCCAACTTTATGTAACTTTAATAACCAATCTGTCACACAGATCTAATCAGAAACAGCTGCAGGAGTGGGCAGTGTGTGTGGTGGTGGTGGTGGTGGTGGTGGGTGCATGAACTCCACTCAACCCCCCAACACACACACACACACACACACGCTTTATTAGCCTCTCCTCTCTCTCTTTTCTTTCTCTCTCATCCTTCTCACACTCTTTACCTCTAAATCTTTCTGCTCTGCCCCCCACACACCCGACAAAAATACCCCCCCCCCATCAGACTGTCATTCATTATCCAGAAGGTCACATTTGAACGCATGCATGGCACTCTCTCTCTCTCCTTCTTTCTCTCTCTCTCTCTTTTCTCCATACAGAAAAGGGGATGATTTGAGAGCGAGGCGGGGTGATGGATGAATATGAATGTGCTGCTTCAGGGCTCGGGGTGGAGCAGGAGGAAGCAAACAGCATCTCCCAAGGTCCCAGCAGGGATTGGCTAATGTGCTGACATCACGGATGAGCGGAGAAAACGCCCAGGCTGAATAATGAAATATAATCACTTTCAGACGTGACGCCTTTAAAACTCATCATGGAGCGTCAATATTTGGTAATTAAAAAGTCTTACGTTGTTTTAAATACAGTTATCAGAGGTGTGTGTGTGTGTGTGTGTGTGTGTGTGTGTGTGTGTGTGTGTGTGTGTGTGTGAGTGAGGGGGTCACCAGGCTTGAGGTCCACTAAACAGGGTTAGTAGCAGAGTATGCAACCTATCTGCTTCACTACACACAGTTGGACTTCATGTCCCTCATTCATTCATTTCCTTCCTTCTACTTTTACTTTTTTTATATCGATAATAAAAGAGAAAAAAAAATCAAACACACAAATCACACACACACACACACACACACACACACACACACACCCGGCTGAGCTGGCTGATCTGTCAGTATTACTGTAGAGCTCCGTTTGACCCCGGTCGCTGAGACAGACAGTCCCTCTTTTCCCACTTCTCATCTGTCTTATTCTATCGCTCTATTTTCTACTTCTCTCTTTCCTTTTTATTAGCGTTTCCCTCCAATATCGCCATCTCTCTCTCTCTCTGTCTCTCTCTCTCTCTCCCTCTCTCTCTCTCTCTCTGCTCACACACCTTTTCCAGTTTCAAATTGCAGATGTGGTGAGATAAGTCCACCACAAACACGGCTACCAGAACACTATGCAACTTGGAAACACACATGGATGAGGATCAGTACACACTTAGACACGCATGAATAGATGCATACATCAATACACACACACACACACACACACACACACACACACACACAGTCTGCAGCCTGGCAAACGACAGTGAATGCTCAGTGACACAAAATTGCTGCCTCTGCCCTTTTCAACCTATTATGGAGCTTAAGACTGTGGAGCAGGGAGCGCTGGCTGGTTACACAAGGCACAACAGCCCTGGGTCAGGGCTTAACGCTTCCCGGATAAATCACTCACTCGAGGACACAATCTGAGGTGTGTGTGTGTGTGTGTGTGTGTGTGTGTGTCTGTGGGTGTGTTGCGAGATCGAGGGCAGGGTTTAGACGGGTCGTTTGTCCCGCTCAGCCTTGTCCCCAAATCTGAATAGTCACTGGTTGATTAAATGAAAAGGGTGAGATTAAAACTGCTGCGTAAGGGAGGCGTAAGAAAGAGAGAGAGAGCAAAGGGCAAAAGGGAGGAAGTTGTGATGAATGAGAGATGTGTAAAAAAAAAAAAGAAAAAAGTTGAGGCAAGCAATGTCAACATATTCACAATATTATGACAAGATAAAAAGTTGTCTCAACTTTTATTTTGAAACTACATTTCCACGGGTTGTCAACGCCGTCGTACCGACATCTCATGAACGTCTGAAGGTTTGCTGGGATGACAGAGGTGATAAACTCAATCCCCTCCCGTCTCTTTCTCTGTGTCTCATCCTCAATCTCGTCTCCTCTGTTCCCGTCCTGTCCACTCCTGTCTTTTCAATTTTACCACCGGTTCCTAAAAATAGAGGGTTATGTGTGCCACCATGCTACCAGTTGTCAGAATTGATTAAATATTACATTTTAGATTGCATTATGATATTGAATAAAGTTCTTGCAACTACATATGTTTTCTCTAATAATGGTTCAGATACTCATTTACTTTGAGTATGATTTTTGAGTATCATTTTTCCCTTTATTTGATCGTTCACAGTGGAGGGCGTTCCCGTTACATGGTATGTGCCAACTTGACCAACTGGACACCCCTTAGATGTTCATTTTCATGGGAAAAATGACAGGAAAAAAGCACGAAATAAAGCTAACTCCCACACTGAAAACTGATTGGTTCCTGCCTTGCGCCTCAGCGGCACCCTTCGGATCACGTCAAGGCATTTTCCAGTCTCAGTCGCCCGCCGACGCTGGGTTCAGGCTGAGGCCACGCACTTTTCCAAACTTGTTTTTGTTCCGGAGGGAGTTCCATACCTGCGACCTCATCTGTCTCCCACAGTGCGATTTTCAGGAGAGCCCATTCATCTGGTGGCGCTCCTCCCCACGTCCTCCCATCAGTCTGACTCATCACCCTCTTAAAGCACTTTCACAAGATGGAGAGGACGTGGAAGGGTTACTGATGGCACCACAGCTTGCTTATCCCCGTCGAAGCAAGGCTGCTCAGCCCTCATACGAATTCAAGTGTATGAAATGCACACGTGGGCATTTAGGACCGCACCCAGTTGACATGGATGAACTGACAACACTGAGCATGGCTGATTGTTAAACCATACAGAAACTTTGTTAGAATGCATGCACACACACATGCACAGGTTTGTATTACTACACTTGTAAGGAACTTCCAATGACTACATTTCCTAACCTCAAACCTTCTACACCTAACTCTAATCTTGACCCTAAACCCAACCCAACTAACCTTAAACCTGAACTATGTAACTTTCTGTGATGTAGCCGTTGGCGGCCCCCAGTGGCAGCGAGAGGTAACTGTTTGTATTTTTCAAGACTTCTGTAGCGATAGCCAACGTGCTAGCTTGCTCACTGCTGTTTCGTAGCTGTGTGCATTTGGCAAATTAAGTTTGAATTTGTCACTTCCTGTACTCGGAGAAAACCTTCCCGCCAGTGTAGCTACCAACTCCAAAACCTCATTGGGGTGAATGGAGAGAATCTACAGCGACTCAATGAAGAAGGAGGGGCCATTCATGAACTAGACTGATAATGCACTTCGATAAGAATAAGATAAGAAGTTACACAATGCAGCTTTAAAAGAAAAATCCAAACTAAAACACTTTTAACACTGTTAAAAACAACTATTGGTGATGTATCTTGCATTTCTGGACCCATTTTGTTGTTTATATTTTTGTTATTCCCATGGATAACTTGCCAAACTTTTTTTTTTTTTAAATCCGCCCCTCAGAATAAAAGATCAAGAGCTTCTTTCTAGGCTCACCATTTTGCAACAATCCCACAGGGAGAAATCCATCATGGAAGAGGACAAGAAGTAGATGAGGCAGGTTGAGGGAAAGTGGATACAACAGAAATTATAACACTTCACCTTAGGAGCAACCAGGAGACAACAGAGAGAGGAAGGAGATCAATGTGAAGATGCTACCATGTGACATATATAATGGTAACCAGCTCCTACTGTGTGGCTGTTGGCCCTGTGAGATCAACATGAGCTGTCATGTGATTGATTCTCCTGAGTTGAATTTGAGAAGCAGGGGAAAATGCCTTTACAGCAAACTTCACTTTATTTGTGTGTTTATGGGATGTCTTCTTGGATTTTTGCTTTCCTGTGGGAGAGGATCTGAGGATTTGAATTTAAACCCCCTTTACCTAATTCTAATCTCAACCCTAAACCCAAGTCCAAATCCTGAACTAACCCCTTGAAAAATGTCCTCACTGCAAACTCGCAAAGGATGGAAATATTGGAACACACACACACACACACACTGACAGAGCATGTCCCCAGCGGCGGGATAATGACTAAACTCTAACGACCCTTCCATCCGCAGAAACATAACCAATGTAAATGTATGCAGACAAGTGAGTATTAAGTAGTAGCTATTTAATGTTACAGTGAAAGATGTGTTTTCTCTCCGGTTGCCCGTGTCTACAGAAGGTTAATCATCCCTTTCATCAGATGGGAGACTGCCGGCTAATTCATCTACTGCCTCACCGCTGCTGGTGGAGATAAATGAAAAAAAAAAAAATAGTCCCGCCCACATAATGCTTCAGGGTGAGTGTGTGTGTGTGTGTGTGTGTGTGACTCGACTGACCTCAAGTAATTTGAAAGAGGGGATGTTTATTTGCCAGAAAAATAATATTGCTCCCAGGTAAGATCGACGTGATTAATGCCTTTATATCGCAGAAGAACCGATGAGAGGAGAAATAACTAGCCGACTGTGTTTGTTTTTATTGCAGTCAACAAACAATACGTGTCAATACAGTAACAGTAGAAATAACAGACATCCTGGTTTAGCTACAACTTGGATGACTAGAACTTGGATTAAAAGCTTCATTTGATTTTTTCAAAGGGTATTAGTGTGGAATATTTTGGTGGCTTTGTATTTATGGAAAAAAGTGTTTGATGATGATGAAGGGTGCAATAGCTGAGTTCAGTTCAATAGTATAGTATTATGATGATTTGGGTGTACTCTGCAAAGCCACTAGGTGATAATGATGAGATTTACAATGGTTTTAATATAATATCATGTTGACTGAAGTTACTAAGAAAAAAATAGTTCAGACTGCTTTGTACTTTATCTACATCTGCATTGTCATATGATAAAAAAAAATTGGAAAAATGTTGAAAAATGACAACAACTAGATTCAAACCAAGCAAGCCTATCTGGATCCATCACAATGTTGAAAAAAAAGTGGAAGGGATGTTACATTTCTGTAAAACCATGACAGTTAACCAAGTAAATAATATATTTCCATTCTGAGCAGCTGCAGTAGTTAACTACACCTCAAAATGACAAACAAAATACCAAATTACAAAAATACTTTTTCAAATTTCACTTGAGTTAAAATGAAAACTAAGTATAAGTAAAAATCCTCCCCACAACACGGGCTTGGTGCTGTCATAATCTGAGACCAGCAAAACGACTCATTCACTATGATTCAGTGCATCACAAACTCCATGTGAATATGACTCATGCCGTCTTGAGAGAGAGAGAGGGGGGGGGGGGAGAGGGGGGAGAGGGGCTTATTGTTTAGTATTCCTCACAGTGAACGCCCATTGACTGGGGCCAGTAAATAAGATAAGCGACAAGGCCCAACTGGCGCATCATCTCCAGATAAATCATCAGCGACTCATCTGCTGCTCGCGCCGCAGATTAGACCACTCAGCACATTTGACCGGCGGCCCAGGGGCGGAGGCTCTGCCAAGCCGTGAGATGTGGACAGGTTGATACCCAGACTTTCTGAGCAGATTACTTCTCTATGGCAGAGAATGCATCCCATAAAAAAAGCTGATTTGATCAATCCGCTTTAAAGTGGTTAATGCTCAAATTCCTTTTTTATTGTGTGTATCCATCTTTGGCGCTCAGCCTCATCGCTGTTTCTGCACTACCCAGACATCACCTGTCAATCAAACATTGTGTCCAGCGCTGTTGGCCGGCGCTACCCAGTTCTTCTGTTTATTCCAAACAAACTGGAAACGCATCACTTCCTGTGCGCCAAAAGCGACCCGACACCGGGTGTTGAGAACTACTGTGTTATAGCAAAACACACATTCATTTATATGCCACGGATCATTACTGTTTCCTTATCACATTTACCGGACTGGATGTTGTCATTGCCCTCATGTGAGTACCCAGTTCATCTATCTAGGATACTCTGCCCTACATCCTGTGTGATCCTATAGATATGAGGCAGGGGGAGACGACACATCAGTTTAACTCAACTAGAGAAAAGTGAGATAGATTTCTGCGTCCCGTAACAATTCAACGCTTGGACTCTGCATCGTCAAGGAAGAGGCGGCAGCGTACCGATCTAAAGCTTCAGCCGTTTATCTCTGGCCTAGAATGAACATCACAACATCGTTTAGAAGACATCACAGAATATTTGTTTTCAATAAAAGTGACTCTGATGCCATAACAGACTGTAGTACGGCAACTACGAGGACAAAATGTGCTTTTATTTGCTGTACCACTTCCTCCGCTCCAGTGTTTTGATCATTTCTTTAAAGCCTCCCCTCTCTCTCTCTCAGCTGTTTGAAGGGGAACCTCACGTAGATACGGTGTCGATGTGTAATGTCACTCTGCTGCTCGCTAGTTTTCCCTCTGAAGGACGACCTTTGGAAAGCGCTTGAGGAAGCCACGTCTGAACCGCAGAGCGAGTTCAGTTTGTCTTCCTATTGCTTTCCACGTAGCCCACCGCTGTGTTTGGATTTCAATGGTGATGAAATACATTATTACCAGTCTTGGCAATGACTCTCATGTGACTGTCTCTCATATTCTTCAGGTGATACTTGCGCTCCTGATCTGAACCAGTGTACATATATTGGATATTATGCCTGAATCCTCTTCATCATTTACAGCACTTTCATACCATCAAAAGGGAAATATGTGAGGTTTTTACTGCCCTGTAGCACAAACAGTATATTGTATATGATTACTTTTGTTGTTGTAACTAAGATTCACTGAAAAATAATCATACATATATATTTTTAGTCTCATAAAAATATGAAATAATTGGCTTCATGAACCTTTCCTGTACCTAGTTAGTATAGCAATGGACTTAAAACAGCAACCCAGGTCTCCTGCACTGGAGCTTCATGCTTATCTAGGTTTGCCTCTGCCACCATGTCCTTCAGAAGCTGGTGTCCTCACAGGCTTGTTAAAGTACAAAAAAGTAAAGAAACTTTGCACAAGACTGTCAATATTTGATGGCTCTCAACTCGGTGCGGACCGACCAGGTTTGCATGGCCACATTTCACAAGTCTCTGCTGCGTGTGGGCGTGAGTGATTGAGTAGCAGCTGCTGCCATTCTTCTCTGAGGACGAGTGACTCAGTGACTCAGTGAGTTAGGGATGTTCGCTCTTACAGGCCGGCGTTGCCAGGGTGCAGTAATTAACCATGATGGTTCTGATAGGGTTGTTGATCAATACCGATGACTCAACGAGTACACGACTGGGGGGCCTGTCTCATGAAGAGAGAGTAGTGGGTTACGCCTCCTCACCAATCAACTCTCTGGAAAAGTGGAATCATCATCCCTAAAGGTTCCTGTGGACTTTAAAAAAAAAACTGCAACAATTATATGTACAAAAGCAGATATGAAGAAAAACATTGCATTCAAATGGAGGAGTCAAGTAAGGAAAACAACTGTACAATGTTTGTTTTCCTTGATGATTCATTATATCAGAGATAGAAATGTGTGTAGTGGCCATTTGCTCACTCTGGTTATAAACAAGTTTCAGTCAAATACCAGGCAGCTTACTATAGTTATCAATAATGAAGAAAATGTACTGTTGTATATAAGCGCTCTGAACTTCTTCTACAGGATAGATTGCACCCATATTCCCACCACAGCAGCCCTGGAGAGCATGAGGACTGTTGGAAAGTTCCTCCCATCCTCCCATCTCCCATCCAGCCGACACCCGCCAGATGACCAGCCTCCTAACCAACACGTCTTGTTCCACAGCAACTGTTGGCACCCCTCCTCCTCCTCCTCTTCCTCCTCCTCCACTCCCCACCACGTCTATCTCCAATCTCAGGATCTCCCCGAGGACAGTCCCATCGCCCCCCCATCCCCTGCCTATACTTCCAGTAAATCCCCATTATGTTCCCCACGCACTCATCACTCATCTGAATGCTGTCTCACCGCACCAGTTTAGCAACAATCAACTCATTTAGCATTTGAAAAGCACGCTCTCTCTGTGTGTGTGTGTGTGTGTGTAGGTGTGTGTGTGTGTGTAGGTGGCACAGATCTCTTTGTGCCCAAAATATGAAACGCATCCGATATCCTTTCATATGCCGTTTCCCCATGGCAAGGTGAAAATATGACTTTCATTAGAGGAGGGGATGAAGAGTGCAGAGAAGGAGCAGGAAGCAGGAAAAAAAAAACAAAAACAAAAAACAACGCGAGGGAACGGCGAATGAAAAATGAGGGAGAGAGTGAGGCGCTGGGAGTAATAATGGATCTGGGGATGTGTGGAGGTGGAGTCCTGCAGGCCTGGACCCTGCGGTTGCTCGCCCGCGGGCCGACCTCTGCAACCGGGCAACCCCGTTTCATCTGCAGTCCTGTTGAACACACACACACACACATGCAGCAGCCGCAGCGGCAACGGCAGCAGCAGCAGCAGCTTGTGTTTACGTCTTAATGCTGCCTTAGCAAGGTCACTCTTTCCGCTTGGTAAGTCTTTCCCAAAATGAAATCGATACTTTGCAATGTAGAGTGAACACACACACACACACACACACACACACACACACACACACACACCACTTTGATAAAGGGGGAGATCGAGAGTAATTAAATGTGGTGAGAAGGCTATAAAATCCAATGAAGATTTCTGACAGTCCATATGGTTGATGGCTCCCAGGTTGCCAAAGGTCTTGATGTGTGTGTGTGTGTGTGTGTGCCTACTCCACTGCATGATAAGACACTGTGGATCACTTTGAGCCTCCATCTCCAAGAGCCGCAGTCCCTATTGAGCATTTTGTCGATGAAATGAAGATGAGAGGAGGGAGGATGAATTGGGGAACAGATGCTCAACTGTCTCCATTTCAAAACCCGGAGTTGCAGCTGCAGGGGCAGGAAAACGTTGGCGGAATGGTTTATTTGAGCCCGCTACTCGAGGCCCGCCGCGCTCTTTTGTGGCGCGAGAGAATAGGAACGAGTAGATCCTGACCTTCGCGCGTGCCGACGTCTCGCCGGGATCGCTTGGTTTTTCTGGTGCGGGACGTTTGAGGGGAATTTAAGGGCGCCTGGTACCCTGGTGGCAGGTGGAGTGTACTGCTCCTTAGTGGCTTTCTGTTCTGGTTGTTGGCTGGTTTTTACTGGTCAGACGACATCACACACATGCAAACACACACACACATACACACTTCCCCTTTCTCTCTCACTGCACTGAAGCCATTGATCCTGCATAAGCTATCGATCCTATAAGTACCTAACAAGGATGCCTTGAGGATCAGATATTGGAAACAGAATTGATCAAATCCATAAAATAGGAAACAGCTACTTTGTCTGCAGTGAGTTAAAACTGTAATATCTATATCAGCACAAGATTACAAAGTACAACTGTGACTCTTTCTCTGCTGGACAGGGTGGCATTTTGAAGGTCAATTAAAAAACGCTTACTGCACTGCTAACTTGAAATGTACCACGCTGTCCACTGTCAATAGAAATCTAATTTATATGGAAACCGTCGGCATCGCCTTCATGAAACAACTATTATATGTATCACTATTATATATTTCAGAATTTGGACATGGCCTCTTTAAAAGCAGTGGAAAACAATCTCCTCTTCCGCTTCCTTTATCATTCATTCATTCATTCATTTTCCATGCCCACTTATTCATGGTCATGGGGGGGCTGGAGCTTTTCCCAGCATGCATTGGAAGGTCCATCACAGGCACACAGGGGTGTGTGGGCGCGTGGGCTTTTGGGGGCCATTCCTCTCTCATCCCTCACTCTCTATTACCCAGCATGAGTGAAGACCCCCCTTCATCACCATTGCCTGCTACCATCAGCATTATTTAGAGTCTTCCTGCCAAAACCTCTTGACCTGCACACTCATCCATACACACCCGCTGATGCAAATAGGCGGGGAATGCACTATGAGTTTGTGTGCGTCAATGAACGTAAGTGACCCCATCTGTGTGTGTGTGTGTGTTATTTTTTTTTTATATAGTGGGCGGCTGGATGGATAGCACTGCAGCAGCAATAACACAGACACACAACATCTCCTTCACCTTGAAGGCTTGTTCACATCTGATCCATTGACTCATCGTCCTGAACAAAAAAGGAGCCACTGTTACATATCTTGGAGCCATGTTAGCTTCACGTCATGCTTGAAAAACTAAGTAGTAGTAAAAACTTTGTTTTGGTGTCACAATACTTTTTCACCTTAATATAAATTAAGCATTCAAGCCGAGAGGGAATCAAGCTGGTGGGGCTGGGCTCCCTGCATCCGCTACCAGCTGTGGCCAATTAAGGCTAAATGGCCAGCTGCAGCCGGTAACCTTTTTAACGAGTGAACTCTCCCCATCGTTCCGTCTCCTGTCACGGCCCCAGGGGCTAGCAAGACTGCTACAATAACGTTACAGTATATTCAAGGCCTCAACTCAACTCATAAACTTAACACTCAGTCCAGTTAGTTACACTCACACAATGCAAACCATGTACTATCTGTGAACCAACGTTGTTAGCTATGCGCACACACGTTACAAAGTAGTTAGCTAGCTACCTGGCTAGGAAGATAGCCGAGCCAAAGGTAGTGTTCGCTTAGCTTAGCTAGCATAGCTATAGGATATGTTTGTTTGATTACATACACGTGTTAAGTACTTAGCTAGCTAGCTGTTAGCATTCACTTAGCCAGTCTTGCTAATGCTATCTCTATATGCATTTACCTTTTTACTTCTTTTTTTGTTTGATTTAATTTCTTTTTTTATTTTATTTTGATAGTTAGCAGTAAAGTGACGTTGCGGTTATGTGGTATGCGCCTTACACCACTGAGCCACCAGGACGCCCCACAACTTTGCTAACTCTGTCATTGGAAGATACAATGTTGGTCCGGCCTCATTTTAGGTCCTTTCTCGTTAGGCTACAGGGGCTTCTTTCATTGATACCGACAAGCCAATTAGCTATCATATTCTGGATCTGGTTACCAGATTCCAGTCGGGACGGTGCCACCCTGGCCCATCGGTGGGTTATGAATCTATAATGTAGGAGTGAGTCAATCACGTATATGTATGTATGTATGAATCCCCAATACTCACTCAGTATTGGGGATTCTGATCATCGTATGACCTCAATTGGAAAAAAACGGAAGTTGTCTATTGCCTGTTTAATTTTTTTAGGACACACAGAAGCAGTATGCATTTGACGGTCCACATATTCAAAGTGCAGAGAAAAATCAGTTGTGTGGTGGCAAAGTACAAGAAAATCAAGGAAACAGAAATCCAAACAGAGGTTCCTCTAATTTAGTTTAAAATTCGTTCACTTCCGTCAGTTCAATTCCATTTAAACTCCAATGGTTTTTTTCCTCCACACACCAAAATAGAAAACTCACATGAATTCCCAGTCCACAGCTGGCCAGTAGGTAATGGTACAGTAAGGCCTCTCTCTCAGTAAGCCATTGTAAAATCAATAGCTGAAACATGAATTATTTACATGGGTCTATACCACAATTATAGCTTAAAGATTGGCAAAATACCCATGATTCCCGTGTGTGTCTGTGACTTCAAATTTCAAACATGGTTTAGGTGTAACTGTATGTGTGTTTGTGTGAGCGAGGGAGCAGATGTGTATCTGTATGTTTACAGTTATGTTTGTATGTATGCATTGGTTATTTGAAACATGACATGAGACCGTGGGCTATATTGGTCTATATTTAGCAGCTTAACTTCTTTATACCTCTATTTGAAGACCCATGTCACTTTGGAGGAAACAAAAGAAACTGGAGCTGGTGCCACAAATGGAGGCCCCACCGGAATAACCTTCTCTCAAGACGACAGCATTGGGAGATCTCCTTGGGGACTCTTCAGTAGCACAGTCCAAGAAAGTAGTAGAGGAAGCAATTAACACGTACAGAGAATAGCGCCGGGTGAAAAAGGGCAAACAAATCATTCTCAGGATCTTTGTGGAACATCCAGGTGACAAACCTGAGACAGGCAGCAATATTTTTAGTGGAGAGCAGTGGTTTCCTCCTTGGTATACTCCATGAACACCACTCTTGTTGAGTGTTTTTCTTATTGTGGACTCGTGGACACAGATTTTAGAAAGGTCAAGAGAAACCTGAAGATAGTGAGCAATTACCTTGGCGGTCACCTCCTTGACCATTATGCAGCATACTCTTGCTGTGATCTTTGCTGGACACCCACTCCGAGGGAAAGCAGCAATGGCACTGAATTTTCTTCTATTTCTATCAAATCTGTCTGAGTGTAGACTGAAGGAGGCCCAGGTCTTTGGGAATGCTTCTGTAGCCTTTTCCAACCTCATGAGCCTCAACAACTCTTCTCTGGAGGTCTGCTGGGGCATATTCCACTTCAACAGATCTCTTTTTAGAGAGCAGACTCTGTTGGTAACCAAACTTTGTGTGTGTTTATATGACAGGACACCTTTAACCCACCTGAATGTCACCTCGTTGATTGGATCACTTGACTTCAGTTACCCCCTTTCATAGAAGTCATTTTCGTAGAGGATCACACTCAGGCCTCACTGAGCCCGGAGGACGTCACATCCCAACGCTGACCTCAGGGAGATACATGCCCATCAGCATCAGATCTCTATCACTGTGTCTGGGCACAGCCATTCGTTGACTGGAACAACCAATCAACCACTCTCATCTCTCACTCTCTATTACCTAGCATGAGTGAAGACCCCCTTCATCACCTTTGGCACTACCATCATCAATATTTAATGGGTTTTCCTGCCAGAACCTCTTGACCTCACTCGCTGACACAAATGAGGTGGGGATGTGTACTTGCCTCCATCTGTGTGTACGTGTTATTCTTTTATAGTATGTGTTCTTTCATACTGTTAATGATAGTATCTGTGTACGTGCATGCGAGCAAGTGTGTGTGTGTGTGTGTGTGTGTGTGTGTGTGTGTGTGTGTGTGTGTGTGTGTGAGGCATCCTGCTGGTTCTGACAGCCGATATGATAGAGGCCCGATGAGGAGGATGTTTATGACCAATACAACAAGGTCAAGGCTGGACGCGTAGCACTGCAGCAGCAACAACACAGATACACTATCTCCTCCACCCAAAGGCTGTATATGGAAGATGGTAGCTAATTTTCCTGAATTTAACGTAAATTTGTTGCAAAACATTTATGCACAGTTTGTGTGTTTCCATGAGCTGGGTTGAAGTGAGTAAATCGGCTTTCTGAATGGAAAAAAAAACAAAAACACATCCACCAAAAAAGTGTAAAAGGTCATGAAAAATTGATTCATATTTTGTATAGTTGTTATTGTTCTTGGTTGTCATCCAAAGATGAAAACAAAGACATGCCCTTGGCAGTAATCTAATGCATCAACCAATGGCCATATGACTACAATGTTATATGTTATAACAACACATTCTAGTATCAGTGCTGTCAGTGGCCAGAATTCACTGGGGGAACCCATCTATTCTATTTTTTATTTATTTTTGTATTACAAAAATGTATATTCACATTTGGATTTCCAATAGAGAGTTTTTGCATGAGGGTGCTGCAGCTATTATAAAGTGAAAAGCAATAGTTGCACACAATTAAACATGTCGGTTGGTTGGACTCAGAAGACTTTCCGGCACATTGACCTCTTGCCTGAGCAACCCACGAGGTTCATTTATTAGCTGAATCACAGCCCTCCATCTGTAAAGATAGATGGACTACTTCGGTCTGTCTCTCGTCATTATCCATTAACTCTAACACTAAACTAGCTCTTTGCCCTAAACTGTGACACATAAGACCCCTTCAAGCATAGACAAGCACAAAGCCGGGCGTCTTTCGGTCGACAGAGCTCATGTCGAAAAGGATAAATGTAGAAATGACATTAACGACAACATGAGATAGTATGTAATGTGTAATGTGTTGCCAGCGCAATATGCTAGCAAACATTAGCTAAGGTAGAATATAAGTAGAATATAAGAAGAAAATATAAGAAATATATAAGAATTTAAGTGCTCTTGTGTAGATCTCATCAGTTTCCAACTTCAAAATATTAGCAGACTCATCATTAGTCTTCAAGGTGGTCGAGTAATGATGGTCGAGCAGCAGTAGCGTTTAGCTGCTAATCATTTAGCAAAGATGGTAGGGTGGCCATCCATCCGGTTTTAGGTCGGACAGTCGGGTTTTGAAATACCGTGGGCCAAATGTATAAAACTCTGTGTAGATTTAGGTGTAGAAACGTGTGCACGCACAAAACAGGAAAAATGCATACGCTCAGATGTATAAAACCCCACGTACGTCTGTTCCCACGTGTTTTTTCTTCATACATCTCAATCATCCTTAAATTGCGTGCACGTGCACGAGCCTTCTGACCATGCCCACAATTTACTATATATGGCTTCCAACACACCCCCAACTGCCTGGTTTGCATATAAAGGGCCAGCATTTAATTGAGTTTTGAGGACAAACAGCGGAAGCATTTAAGAAGAATTAGAAGAAAAGAAGCGCAATTTTACGACTGTGAACTTGAAATAATGGTTGATTAAAATGACAGAAGAAAACGCGGATTATTTAGAAGCCTAAACTCTGGTATTACCAACCAAATGAAACAAGTTGAATGGCAGAAAGTAACCGAAACCATCTCCCTTTTAAAAGCCCAATGCAACGCTCTACCACAGAGCGCACGGCTGGTCATCACATTACAGCGCGTCTGTTGTGGCTCATTATACAAAACAATATTATATACATATATTACATTTGGGAAACCGGACATCGCTGCAAATTGCATTTTGATGTTGGCCTGTTCAGCTGCTGTGTAAGGGAACCTGATGTATTTATTACTCAAAGAAATGATGCCACCCCACGCCATGGGCATGATATCCCTGATCTGTCAGCAAGCTTCAGCTGAAACGTCCCCGTCGCTAAAAACCCGATTGTTGTCAATACCTGTAGATGGACGTGGATGACAGGGGTCTCCGAGCGTGCCCAACACAGGGTCCAGTTCAGCACACAATTAGAAGAGAACAGCTCTTGGAAATCCACTGGCGCATTAGTCAGTCATCATCATGGACCAGAAAATCAGTACGGTCTCTGAAGACTCGTTCTCGCCTAAATTGCGAGATAAACACAACCTCGCAATTGTAGAATTGCAATATCTTCCAGCAACGCCAAGGCAGCCATCGTATCATTTGGAACAGCCATTACGCACAGCTACAGTCTTTATATAGTGACGTTTTAACGACCTGTTAACTGGTCACACCTGAAGGTGTATCCCCAATAATATGCTACAAAATAATCATCTTTATTTATATACATATCATGTATTTATTTGTTTATTTATATAAAGATCATTATCATAAAGCATAGTGACAAACATATTTACTCAAGATAGAACGAAATGAAGGCTTGTCAAAAAAATGTTATTAACCACTCACGCATCATAGTGGATGTTTTTTTTAAACTATAGATTACATCCTAACACAATGTAGTGAAAGAAAAAAGCTCCAAATAAAATGTCATCCAAATTCACACTTTTCTGATCCTTTTTTGGATACAAACTCGAAAAATGCATATGGTACGCATGGTGTTCAGAATGCGTACCGGTAAGCACTTTTTCGCCGCCCGTGGATTTTTATACATTTGGATTCCTGCGTGGAAAGTGGCGGTGGGAAAGGTGCGCACATTTCACACTGCCACTTTCCACGCAGGAATCCAAATGTATAAAAATCCACGGGCGGCGAAAAAGTGCTTACCGGTACGCACTTTCTCGCCGCCCGTGGATTTTTATACATTTGGATTCCTGCGTGGAAAGTGACGTACGTACACTTTTCGTGTGTACGCATGGTTTATACATTTGGCCCCGTGTCTGTCTACCGGGGCAGCCTTGAGCCAGACGCTCATTTGTTCTCCTTTTGAGATCATCCCTATTTTATACTTTATCTAATGGTATATAAAAAATAATAAATAATAATAATAATAGAAAAAATAGGCTATGTGTAAGTATACATTCCCTTAAGACTTGTGGGCTAACAAATTATTGTCTGGAAGCGGTGTCAATTAAATATCTGGTATTTCATTGGTTAAATAAACGTCACGTCACGGCAGGCACAGACCCAATCAACCTGTAGCGGTAGATTAAACCGCAGAAATGCCGAAATGAAAGACTTCGTTTAATCCCGAATGGTCGAAAGAGCATGGATGTGGACAGTGTCGAGGCAGAGGTGCAAGTTGGTGTCAATTTCACATTTGAGTACACAGACATGTACCGGAAATTCCTTGCAAACCAAGTATGGCAAGTAGACATTCAACTATGTGGTGATTATTATTATTATTATGTGTCATAGGTTTGGGATTATTTTTAAATTTTTATCCTGGCTTCACTGAATCCTGCAAAGTGTCCTCCTTTTTGGTGTTATGGAAATGGCCGCCCTAAAAGATGGTGTGCTGGAGCTAACGTTCTTCTGCGGTTTTCAAATCATCGGTCGCATGGTAACGACAAAAGCTACAGTCATGTGCCATGGTGCTTTTCTGGATCATTCCACAAGCCTCTCTATTTTTCCACGGTGCCTTCATTTTTCTGTGAAACATTCTGTAGCGGCGAAATCGTGGATTCCTGGGGGGCTTGTTTAAGGTTGGAAGTGCCCAGGGATAGGCCACCATTAGTGCGTGCTCAGTCTCCTCCATAGTCGCGGAAAGTGCAGTGGGTTTTAGTTGTATGTCATGTCAGCAGATTGGAAATTCTGACCCAGACTGATTTAGGTCGGTTATGGCTGGAGTTAAGTGTTTCAGGTATTTAGTGTTGACGTTAATAGTAGGTAATGCTGGAATCCAGCTACTTTTGTCAGAGTGTTGGAATTGGAATGTTGGAATCTATAGTGCATCAGCATTGATTGCGATATACTGTATTCTTTGTTGTTTTTGCAGCCAAATGACAGACATAATTTATTTTCTTTACAATAAATAGCTCTGTCACAGTCAACTTTCCTCTCCATTGCTAGCATGCCATAGCGGCAAAAGACAAATGAATGATGCATCCCTTGGGCCAATCACTAGCATCATCCCCATCCCAGGTTTCATTCAAATTGGACAGGTAGTGTGGCAGTTATGGCGTTTGAAATTCTGCCCTTTAATTATAGCACCCTCATCAGGCCAATCTGTGTATTTTTTGTTAAACGCCAGAACACCAAACGCCAAAACGCATCATCCCTCCAAATTTCACCAAAATCAGACCAGTGTTTTTTTTAGGTGTTAGGTGTAACCTTTAATAAACCTTTAATTATTGCACCTCCATGAAGTCAAGTCACAGTGTGTCAAGTTCTGTCAGGATCAGACCAGTGGCACCACCTAAGATATCAAGTTCGGCAGACGGATGGACGGACAGGCTCAGTCCCCGATCCATATAGCCCCCGCCCCACTTTTCTTTTTTTTTTGGATACTACCGCAACCGTTCCCTCCTTGTCGACAGTTTCCCTGCGGTCTCTTTCCTTGTCAGGGGCTCGGTTCCTGGTGGTGTGTCAGCGCTAGCCAGTGAGGTGATGGATAGCTGCGGGCTTACAAACATTATGATTTCATTACTGTCCAAGGCTTGGGTCCGCCTCCCACCTGAACGCCAGCTACTCCACTCTGGCAATATTTCACCCTGCACACACAGAGGACCTTAGTGGGCTTACACAATGCTGCATTTTTATTCCTGTCTATTACTGTATTGTACTGTACTGTGATTTGTGTTGCATTGGACTGTGTGCTTGGGTAGGAACAGCTATTGTATGTGTGTGTTTTCTTTGCCAAGTGAGGTCATTTTGGCTGGTCCTCACTTCTCCAAGGAACTAGTTTAGGATTAGGACTGGTTTAGAGTTAAAGTAATACTCGGTTTCATATAAATAAATGTTCATTTTGCTCCACAGTAGTGATTCAACCTCTAGTCAGTTCATGAAAGCTTTTCTATTTGCTGTCAGGTATGTCTTTCCTGGGAAAAATCCTCTGGCACACGGGAAGTGATGTGTTTACGGTTTGTTTGGAATCAATAGAAGAAGAACTGGGTAGTTAGTACTGTGTGTGTGTGTGTGTGTGTGTGTGTGTGTGTGTGTGTGTGTGTGTTGGGTGGGGGGACTTGCTGGTGTTGGCCCTCACTACTGTGCATTTCTGACTGATGAGTTTCCCCACCCCGTCCCCTCCCATCAGCATTAAATCCATCATAGCCCGGGGCTAAGGGATCGTACGCATGGGATCTCATTCACTGCAGGACTGATGTGTGTGTAAGCACCGTGGCAGCGCTCCCTTCGGCGCATGTGTGTGTGTGTATGTGTGTGTCTGCATTTTCAGGTCCACATGTGTGGAAATCATGACTGCGATGACTTCTACGTCGTAACATAAATGCACAAAATGCGAATGTGTGTAAAGATCCTGCTTCCTCAGATCAGAACCACTGGTGTGTGTGTGTGTGTGTGTGTGTGTGTGTGTGTGTGTGTGTGTGTGTGTTAAATTGCCTTGAGACAGATGCAGCTGTGGTTGGTAAATTCTGATCCTGGCAGGTTCTGGTACTGGGCTCCTTTTAAATGGAACAGACTGCAAAGCATTTGAAATGAGATTTTCTCGCCCCCTCAACGGGTTTGAATCAACAATATCAGTCCTCTGAATGTTTTTTGATCTCTGCTCTCTCTCGAAAAACGTATCTGGAACTCGGTGAAACAACCTGATTAAAGTCACATTTCGGTGGTGTTTTGGTTCCATAACTCAATGTGCTTCTGGCTGAAACAGGACGCCGGGGCGAGAGGTTGCCCATATCACCTATATCATAGTGACACAGGATTGCTTCCTTGATACCCATTTCAATGTAAATCCAGCCTTTTAACCTTGGTGACCCCATTCAGAAGCACAAATGACTTCTAGCGTGAATTCTTCAGAAACATTCAGTAATAAGTTTAGGTTAATAAGATTACAGCAGCAAATAGCCAACATCGACAAAAAGACAAAACACTGAATTCATTATTTTCACTTTGATAAATAGATACATTAAAAAAAAAAAAGCACTCGAATCTCATTCCATGACCGCCTCCTTGGAAAAAAAGAAAATATTCAATCCAGGAACATCTTCAAAAATGATGCTGTTAAATGGCTTGTGACAGATTTTCCCCAGGGACAACATTCCCATTAGGAAAAGGAAACAAGGTTTTCTGGGGTGATCACCCAAAAATGCACCATGTCTGAAATGATGGTAGGGGCGGGGGGGGGGGGGGGTTGTTAAATTTGTATGTACACCTACTGGTACACCATGAAGTAACCACTAAAAATACACTAATTTCCAGGAAGTGAACATAATGGGATTTTGATGTAAAAATGTTGATGCATTTATTTTTAAATCGGTGTAAATTATGATATGGAGAATTAGCTAACAAGGAGAAAAAGTACATTTTCATTTAATTGAGATGATTTATCGTTTAAATAAAAGATAGGCAATTTAGCACACACACACACACACACACACACACACACACACACTCATCTGAGTCAGCAGCCGCTGTGGGTGGTGTGTGTGATCTCGTAGCCATCGCTCTTCTACATCAGTGTGTTTCTGTAGAGACAGATGATCCAGACATGTAGCCCCTATCCATCTCTGCTCTTTCGCACCAGTCAGGTTTTCATCTGTGCCTGCATATCCTTGGCTAATCGCATATCAAAGAATTATGAGATGCTTAGCAATTTAAAATGTGATGTTTGTCCCTGTGTCAAAATCCAAAATGGACTTGGGAGGCACTTTATCATTACATTATGTGTATTTTCTTGATTCTTGTGTTCTTTTTCATGATCCTCGAACATCGGTGTGAGTTTTTTAAATAGAGTTTCTAAGGTTTAATGCCCTAGCTTTCAGTCGACCAATGCACTTGCAGTTTCTTTCTTTCTGATTTTGAGCTGTACTACATGAGGCCTTGATTGAAGCTTACTGGTTAGATGTTATTCATATGTGTGTGGCGGGGGGGTCGTGGACATCAGAGAGTGAAAACATCAATAAGGCAGTAGGGCAATAAGGCTTCTAGCTCACTGCGCTGCACCATCTCTGTTCCAGATGACCTCCGGGCTGGAGGAGCGCACGACGACCATCGATCAAAGGAGATCAGAAGATGTTACGCAACCAACATCAGCATTACACATATTACAGCCAGGTGAACGCACCAACATGCTTCATTACATGATGATCTGAAAATGTTTTCCATAGTACTGAACCACTGTTTACAGTACCATCTTAGTATTGCTAAAGAGTTAGAATGATTGTCCTTCTCATCGTAATGACATTATACCTAAGCTGTAACAATGAAGTATCTTACATTTTTATAGCTCCTTTGGTTTTTATTGTGTGTGATATTCATTTCATCCCCCTTTATTGTTGTTTATTTGTTTTATTTCGCTTCTTTTTGCTGTCTTGAAGTACCCAATCCTGGATTATACTACTGCATGTGTGATTACTCCAAAAATATAACCTCAAGATTCAAGAACTTTATTTGTCACATACACACAGGGTGTGTAATGAAATGAAAAATAAACCTAAATAAATGTAAAATCATAAGAAAGTAGTGTACCATTGTACTATTTGGCCATCTAAACACAGCAGCAGATAATTTATTTTCAATTTTATCATAGTCAGTTCAGCATATAAACATTTTTCTTTTTGCTATTTATTTATAACCCCTTTGCTGCCAGTAGCAAAAAGAAAAATATGCACAGCCGCAACAATTTGGTACCATTTTTGTGGCAGTTCCACTTCTGAAGCGTGCAGCACATCAAGCTGTACAAAAGGAGATCTGCCCTAGCTGTTACAACACAAGTCTACTACTAGAATAACCATGACACGAGGCTCTCCCTGGTTTCCACATTGAGTCGCCTCTACTTAATTACACCCAGGCCGCTGTGCCTGGCTGTAACTAGACTAGTAGGTTATACGGCCCCCGATGCTCCCCGATGTATTTATACACCCAGAGGCGCCATTCTTTCTGTATGCACAACACGGTCACAGTCACAGTCCGAAAAGCCCGACGGAGTATGACGCTGAGTGACGCCATCTCGTCGTGGCATTAGCGGAGCTGCCGGCCCCGGTTGAAATAACAGCTTCTAACAGTGTTGTAATGACCAGAAGGAAATTGGCTTCTACTGACAGATTGCCTTTCAGTGGCTCCATTCTCCTCTCTGCTCTCATCCTCCCCCCCCCCCCCCCCCCACCCTCTCTCTCTCTAAAACTGCTGATTTCGCGGAACATCCTTCGCCTTGTCGTGCAGGAGACGCCGCACAATATTTAACGCTCTAATGATAAGTGATTAGGTGACAGAAATTGGTCCGAACTCTGGATGTTCATCATCTACGGTCGTCGTACAGCTGCTCTCTCTCTCTCTCTCTCTCTAGCTCTCTCTCTCGCTCTCTCTCCCTCCCTCACTCTGTTTGTCTAACTACCAGTATGTTGACAATTTTTCACAATAACAGCTTTCAAGGACCATACCATTCTTTCTATCCAACCATTAATCTGCTTTGATCATTACATTTAGTGTTAGCTTTCATTGCCTCCATCTCCCACCTTTCTTTCTCTCTCTCTCTCTCTCTCTCTCTCTCTCGCGCTTCCCTTCTTCCTGTTCCTCACTGCACCTAACCATTTTGAATTTCAATCTCCCAGCCCAGTAGCGACGCTGGAAGCTCCTCACCTTGCAGAATTTGTTCTTTTTTTTCCCCTCCCACTCCCACCACACGCCGCCGTCTTCCCGCCACACACTCACAAAACCACTATTTCTCTTTCTGTCCCATTGCCCCCTGCCAACCTTGCAATAACAAATTACTTTGGTCTCTCTCCAGGTTTAATTTCGAGGTGGCCAGGAGGTTGGGGCAATGCATGAAATTACTATTAGAAAGTATGCACGCCTGCCTTACAGTCTAGCCCTATGATATAGCCATCAGTCAAACCACGCTAAGGCCGGCGAGAGAACAGTTGAGCCTCTCGACACACACATTTGTCAATGTCGGCCGATGACCTCTGCATTAATCAAGTTACCATGGCAATGCTGTAGCTGAAAGGTGCGTGCTGACACGTCGGTCAGACTACAACACTGTTCGGGTCATGCCTGACGAGGGTGGCTCGTAATGTTGCGTTCCCGTGCACGCTGGATTTACTTTACTTGAATTGACTTCAGCGCCTTCGTGCGCTTTTCGGTCAGAAATGAACCTAAACACAGAGGTGATGAAGCAGCTGATTCATGTCCCGTTTCTTTCTTTAACAATCAATAGAACTGTTAGCGGTATACCTGTGAGAATGGAGGGGAAAGGACACGCATCAGGTGATTCATCGAGTTTTAAATAAGCATTTATCTAAGTCAGTGCCCGACTTAGGGAGGATGTTCAAGAGGTATATCCGATAACCCTGACAGCACACGAATGCCCAGTATGGTCCTTGCTCTGCTGTTGGAAATGTGTGAACACTGGGCAATGGTGCAAAAATGGGTGAAGGTGAAGACAAGTGATCACACACCACTCTATTCTCTCAGCGCTTTGTCTTGAAATTCGCAAATCTCGCAAAGCCGTGACCACTCACGTAGACAGGGAAAAAGGACAATCCGGACCCATGAGAGCAGTGAGAAGCAAAACAAACATGGAGGAGACAGTAGCCTGAACAAGCACCAAAAGAAACAGTTAATGAGCCAAACTCCCGTTGGCTGTTCCCAGATCACTCTCAGAGTTCAATCTTGGTGAGTCTTGGACTCACTTCACACACAAGCCCCTCCAGCTCCTGCTGGCATGGTCTTTATTCTTGAAAGCTTGAAGCAAATCAAAGCAAACAACACTGTGATGTTCTGAGCTCAACATCACAAGCCTACAGTGCGATGAAGAAAGCCACGCTCCAAAGAACCGACTAAAAATCAACTTAAGGCTACAGTCTGTTAGAAAAGACATGGTGGGGGCATCCCTCTTTGAACTGCCACCCAAGGTTTCTTCTTTTTCTTTCCTTTATAAGGTTTTCTTGGGAGTTCTTCCTTCCTTGTTCTTTAAGGTTCTAAGGCCGGTGGTGTCGGTTAGGTTAGGTTAGATTGGTTGGAAGGCCTGTTTTGGGGACGTGCACCCCGCACACCGATTTCCACCCGACATCGATCGGACACAATTCAAGGCCGGCAGAATGCATACCTGATGAGAGTGCAAGGTTTTCCGGGGAGCAGCGGGTGGACTGTTTTACCGAAGCAGGGAAGGACGGGGTGAAGAAAGGGTGCAGACGCTGCGCTGTATAGTGTCCCACCTGCGGCATGGTAATGCATTTTGTTGCTTCGCGACATCTGAGAAACTGTGGAGCCAGTAGAAACTTGTGCTGAGACTCTCTCGCGGGAGGCAATTCAGAAACCTCACCACTGAGCGCCGGATCAGTTTTGACATCCATGAGTGTGGAAGTGAATTGAATTGGAGACGGGGACTGAAGAGGAGTTATTATATATAGATGAAGTATTTGGACATCCTCCTCGCTCTCATTTGTCTTCCTGCCAGCCCTCTTACCCCCTCTGTTTTTTTTCTCTCTGCCACTCTTTACAAGTTTATAGCACTTAGAGGACTAATGCTAATAATTTCTGAGTGCTGACTTTGTCTTATCAGAGTGTGTGTGTGCGTGTTTTGAGATACAAACAGGGTAGAAAGTGCTGTGGGTGTAAGACCAAAATAAAGCGATTCTATTGTCTTAGTCACACTTTCATTTAACCTAAGTCATTTCTACCTAATTTTTCTTTTCTCTCTGTAGGCAGATTTAGGGAGCAAAGAGTGGGAAGACAATCTGAGTCAGCTGTGTGTGTGTGTGTGTGTCGCTGTTGGGTGCATGTGTGTATGACTTTCATTTTAATGGATAATGTAATTCCAGTGTCTCAGGTATTCAGCAGTGCCTGTCACATGGCCAAACTTCCAATTAAAACTCACAGCCAGGGTTCTGCATCCCATCCCAAGAGCTCGCCGACACACTCTTTTTCCCTTTGAGCGGCTGTAAAGAGTGTGTGTCTATGCTAATTTGATAGGCTCTCTCCCAAGTATGTGGGATATCTGGTGTTTGCCTATTTGCAAAATATCTTTTTAGCGAAGTTTATGGGTTTTTGTGTGTGTGTGACGACATTTTGGGAGTTAATCTGAGTTATGATTAGAATAAAGACTTGGGTTTAGAGTTATGACTAGAATAAAGACTTGGGTTTAGAGTTATGATTAGAATAAAGACTTGGGTTTAGAGTTATGATTAGAATAAAGACTTGGGTTTAGAGTATTGATTAGAATAAAGACTTGGGTTTAGAGTTATGATTAGAATAAAGACTTGGGTTTAGAGTATTGATTAGAATAAAGACTTGGGTTTAGAGTATTGATTAGAATAAAGACTTGGGTTTAGAGTTATGATTGGTATAAAGACTTGGGTTTAGAGTTATGATTAGAATAAAGACTTGGGTTTAGAGTATTGATTAGAATAAAGACTTGGGTTTAGAGTTATGATTGGTATAAAGACTTGGGTTTAGAGTTATGATTAGTATAAAGACTTGGTTTTGGGGTAATGATTAGTATAAAGACTTGGGTTTAGAGTTTTGATTAGAATAAAGACTTGGGTTTAGAGTTATGATTAGAATAAAGACTTGGGTTTAGAGTTATGATTAGAATAAAGACATGGGTTTAGAGTTATGATTAGAATAAAGACTTGGGTTTAGAGTTATAATTGGTATAAAGACTTGGGTTTAGAGTTATGATTAGAATAAAGTCTTGGTTTAGAGTTATGATTAGAATAAAGACTTATGATTGATATAAAGACTTGGGTTTAGAGTTATGATTCGAATAAAGACTTGGGTTTAGAGTTATGATTCGAATAAAGACTTGGGTTTAGAGTTATGATTAGAATAAAGACATGGGTATAGAGTTATGATTAGAATAAAGACTTGGGTTTAGAGTTATGATTAGAATAAAGACTTGGGTTTAGAGTTATGATTAGAATAAAGACTTGGGTTTAGGGTTAAATTCAGTATAAAGACTTGGGTTTAGAGTTATGATTAAAATAAAGACTTGGGTTTAGGGTTAAATTCAGTATAAAGACTTGGGTTTAGAGTTATGATTAGAATAAAGACATGGGTATAGAGTTATGATTAGAATAAAGACTTGGGTTTAGAGTTATGATTAGAATAAAGACTTGGGTTTAGAGTTATGATTAAAATAAAGACTTGGGTTTAGGGTTAAATTCAGTATAAAGACTTGGGTTTAGAGTTATGATTAGAATAAAGACTTGGGTTTAGAGTTATGATTAGAATAAAGTCTTGGGTTTAGGGTTAAATTCAGTATAAAGACTTGGGTTTAGAGTTATGATTAAAAAAAGACGGGTTCAGAGTTAAGATTTAATTAGGTTTAGATTAGGGTAAGCTGCTAGGGAATGAATGTAGTCAATGGAAGGTAATGAGTGAGTGTGTATACTATTCCTGGGTGTATATGTGTGCACCTTTAAGGTAAGCTCCAGCCACAGATAAAGTGACAACCTTCATTTGGCCAATAGCAGAGAGTATTTTGGGGGGTTGGGGGAGGGGTCTTGTTCTCTAGTATTATGAAACCATTTTATGGGGAAGAAATCAACATTATTGAATTTTGTCTCCCACCGGCCCCCCCACCCCCTGCCATAAACCGCCACTGAATCCCCTCTCTGCTTTTTGATTCGCCGTTGTTTGAATTATTTAACTCCATTGGAATGGAGGTCTCCATAATTCATTTTTTATTACATTACCACAATGGCATAATTGCATACGTCAGAATGAATTATGGATGAGATTTACCTTTTGTGCTCAGGGACTTGCTGGTGGAGAGAGGCTCTCTGTTACATTTAAGACTCTGAGACGTGTGAAGGCTGGAGAGTTGGACTAGTCCCTGTTAATCCTACCAGGAAGACAGCATCAACATGCCCTGGTTTAGTCCAAACTCATAATAAATCAGCAATTTCTGATGAGACCAATAGCTATATCATTAGGTAGTTAAAACTTTTAATTGTAAACAGTGGATTAAAGTGAAGTACCACAGGTGAAAATAGCAATTATGGCTGGATTGGTCAATTTTAAAAGTTGTAGAAGAGGAATATTATAACATATACAAAACAATCATCTAAAACAACGATAAATAGTTAATTTATACATTTTAATACTGACTGCTTCAAGAACACCAAGCACAAAATTAACAGCCGTTTTCTCTAAATGATATATCCCCGTTTGCAAAACACCTCATGCATAAACACACACACACACACACGTACTGTGATGTCTACGTCTATAAATCCACGCCAATACATTTTGAATCTCTGCAGGAATTAATTTGTACTAGTGTTTGAGTTTCCTTGAACATAAGAAAATTCCCAAAACTGTCTTTGTAATTCCAATTTGAATACTTGAGATTTTTGAATGCTTGTAACTTAATTTGTTTTAGTCTAATTAATGGTTACATTTAATGAAATTACTGAACTTTTACACATAAATTTACAGCGCTCTTTTCACAGTTTCAGTGCTTAATTCCCAGAGCTACGAATCCTGGGATTTCTCTCAGTATTTTCTCAGTTCATCAGTTTGTAACAGGTTCTGTCATCTTTTATTTAATCATATGCCACCTTTCACAAGAAAACCATTGTCACTGGCTGGACTTCCTACCAATCAGTCAAAGGTACACCAACAAAGATGGCGTGACAGAGTTTTTGTCGTATAATTTTCCATCTCTCCCGGCCGGTGCACCTCCCCTCTGCCAAAAGAAGAGGATGAAGATTACTTTATTTGCAACTCGGGGTGCACACACGCACCAACACACACAACACATGCAAGGGGGGAAGTGGCCGCCGAACACAACACACACACACATGCAGGGTAGGGTGTCCGAATTGAATGATTTCTCTGCATTTCCCCATCCCCGCCGACCTTCCTCCAGGGACAGCCAGGGAGCAGTGGGCAGCCCTCTTTTGTCTTTCGGCGCCTGGGGACCAATTCCAGGTGTACGTCCTCTTCTTGGTCAGGGACAGGACAGGATGTTGCATGTTTTTAGATGGGGTTCTTTTACAGGAGGAGACCCATGTGAGCACGGGGAGAACATGCAAACTCCACACAGAAAGGCCCGGGAGATAACCTACCTGGGCACCCCAGAGTTAACAGCGCACCAGGCGGGAATCGAACCCAGGACCTTCTTGCTGTGAGGCAGCAGTGCAAGCACTGCGCCACCGTGCCAAAAGCTGCCAGTCTGCCAGGTTTCCAGGATGCTTTTCAGCTACAACCCTGACTGGGCAGCTCTTCAAGTTTGCCCCTGGCTGCATCCCCCGGGAACATGATGGCTGATCAGGCAATCTTTAAACTAGTATGCCAGCTGTATGCAGTATGTATGTATCATCATTCCACAGATTGAGTGTGTGAAATAGTGTGAATTTTGCAGGTTCCCACAGCACCTGAATGCACACAATCAATCCTCACAGATGAAGCGTGCAGGAAGGAAGAGCTTTCCAACAGACAAACAACCTTCCTTGCAGAACAAGCGGCTGGAAAGAATTTTCTTCCCAGAGGAGAACAATAAAGACCCATCTTTCTATTTATGTATTTACCCACAGGCCCTAAACCTCCCATACACCTTTATAATCAGATAGAGATTCAACTGTATTATCAAATCTTTCATAGATTTGAGCCACACAGGCATCCAAAACACTCTGAATCTTGCTTTCTCATCGTCTCTCTTACCTGTTAAGTTAATGGATTTTCTTTTCGGAGAAGGGAATGGAAATAAAATACTAAACCGCTAGTCTATTAACCTACCGCCGAGCAGCCACTCCACAATGAGCCGGAGTAATAAGGAAAAAAACACTCAGGCAGGTCTGAGAAACACTCGAGCTGTCTGTCTGAGCTCCCGCGGGTGGGGGTGGATACAAGGCTTAATCACATAAACACGTTGTTCAGACAAACGAGCTCTCCTCAGCGCTCGCACGTTTCACACATACTGATGGTAATAATGGCCTGTGAAAGCCAAATTGTCGTATTTGTACTCTTGATGGCTTCAAAAACAACGCGCCGATGTAGATCGAAATGACAAACACGAGATATGACAGCGAGGCGGGCGGCGGAGCAGAGAGGTGGCATCGTTAAAAAGGTTTGAAGAGAGTGAGCCGAAGGTCGCGTTGAGCTTCAGCACCTGGCACAGCAAATGCGATGGGAGCGACGGGACGGTTTACCACAGGTGTTAGTTTAAGGCGAGGCGCCGCGGCTGAGAGTTCTTTTGGCTCGATCGCTCAATTTAAAGATACTAAAATACGTTGCCCTTTATAATCACTGTTAAAAAAAATGCAAAACAACCCTGCAAGCATTTGTTGGAGGCAAGTTCAACTCTAACCATTAAGCTGTTGTGTCTTTGCTTTAAGGTACTGTTAGGAATCCAATGTAATGAAGCTACTTTGGTAGCTTGTAAAAAGAGACTTCACACACGTTACTTCACACTGGAAGTTGAACTGCAGCAAAGCTACCCTCAAGAGAAATATAGCTTTATTAGCTAAAGTTACTTCAACTACTTTATTACAAACTCAGATGACTGCAGAAAATCCCACTGGTTAGGGGAAGGAGTGAGCTCATTACAGTGGGTGGCAGTGAACACATTGTCTGGGCCTTCACAGCAGTCAGGACGAAAGAAAAACGGAGGGCCTAAAGAGACTGAATCAGCATGAGACGCAGCGATAATACAATTTCAATAAATAAAATGAAACAATGCAATTCCCTTGATGTTGGGAATCAAGGAGGAGAGGGTGGAGGAGAAAAGAGGGATGGCTGTGGGCGATGGCAAGAGTAGAAACCACAACTGAATACCGGGACGGCTGGGTGCTGCAGGAGTGTGGGGGTTTGCAGGTTGGTGTGGGGACACTGACAGGGATGCACCTTGTCCCCTCTCCTGTTTGTGATATTTATGTGCAGGGTGTGTATACCACTGCTCCTCCACTTTTTTTTTATTGAAATGAAAGTTTCCTTGACTTCGGACTCATGAAATCCATTGATGAAAAGTTTTAAAATAAGGCTGTCCCTCTGATGGGAGCAGCTGTGTGTACTGCAAATCTATTCTAACATCAAAAGTAAATGGGCGTTTTACTTTTTTTAAAATTTATTTATTTATTTTTTAGCTAACTCTGTGTACTTGATACAGCTGGTACGGAAATGTATTTTTAGTTGTTTTTGATGATTGTTTTACATATTCTTTTGAAACTACTAGTACTTATATAAGCACAACACAATATTGTAATATCTCAAAATTGACCAACCCAGCCACAAAAGAGAACACCCTCCAATTTGTTTCCACATTTGACATGAGCAGTCCAGAAAGAAAGAAAGAAAACATGACTAATGTGCATGCTGTTTATAAAGGGGACAAAAGAATGGCAGATTGCTAAATCAATTTGAGCGAAGGCGTTAGCGTTAGCGCCTGAACCAGAGATCACAGTGTGTTTGGTGTAGTTGTATGATCTGACGCTGTAATCCTCTCAGAGAAATGACTCGGATCAATGGGACTCTTTTTCCGGATCAATGCCAAAAACCAGCAAAACACCTTAAGCTGCCAGGAAAATAATTTCTGATTGTCAAATATAGAGAAGCTGTGAAAGAGTCATGGTGAGAGAGAGAGAGAGACAGAGAAGGAGAATCCCAAGGTGGAGATTAAGTGGGGAGATTCCTCGGACCGATTAATAGTGTCACTGCCTTCTTGTTATGGAGAAAATATTAAACTATTCGGAGCGCCGCCGCCTCCCCGGAGTCTGTAAGCATGCCAACTGGCTTGGATCCTGGTGTGTGTGTGTGCGTGTGTGCAAGGGTAAATGAATTCTTATGTTCAAATCAAAGAATGTGGATTGAATGGTAAACATTACCTACAGAATGTGCTAGAAGTAGTAAAGCAAAAAGTTGCACCACCATCTGTGGATCTGGAGAATATCAGAACATTTCACACATTGTCTTTTTTCACTCTCATATCGCTATTTATATATGTTTTAACAAATTTAAAAGGTGCCATGCTTATCATTTTACCGTCAATAAATCATCAGTGCATTCATTTTCAGGTGTTAGTAGAATTACCGTAAACATACAAGACCACCTATAATAATTCTTACACAATGCGCAAATCTCACATTGTCTTTATGTCCCAATAATTTCTGCTGCTACTAATCGAACCGCTGCAATTTTGCACACACTGTTAACTTTTTTTTGTGTGACATTTCTGCTTAATATTGCTTTAATTTTGTGTCCAGGAAAAGGTTGGCTGTTGCCACATTTTGAACAACACTCGATGAAGGCGATTTGCTGTACATGAATGCGTCAGCTCAGCGCCCTCAGATGTTAGATGCAGTTTATCAAGGTGCTTTGAGATTTGTTACCAACTGTAAACCCCTGACTCATCGTTGCTCCTTGCATGCTAGGGCTGGTCAGCCATCTCTGTCTGTGCGTAGGCTTAGTCACTGCTGTATCTTTATTTATAAGGCCATTCTGAGCTCTGAGGTCCCAGGATTCATTTTGCTGACTATTCTCCAAAGCTCAAACAGAGTTTGGGAAGAAAGTCTTTGTGATCTCTGCCTCCACTGCATGGAATACCCTGCAGGAAGACTTAAAAAGACCTCAAACTAAAGGAATTGGTGACTCTTAATGAGTTTAAAGCAGATCTAAGGAAGACAAATCAGTCAGTAATTGCTTTTAGTAAGATGTTACCCATGCTTTTTAATTGTAAATAAATCTCCATGGGGCTTGCCTGGTTAAATAAAGGTTAAATAAAAATTGTCAGTTGCATTATGTTTATTTGCTCTATTGTTCCCAGTTTCCCCACAGGGATCATTGCAGTTTCCTCTGATCTAATATACCTGCACCTGCTCGGAAACCCTAAATCATAGGAAGCAATAAGAGTAACCAGAGAGGCCACAAAGTACACGCGAGGTCAGCTGAGAAATAGGCCTCTATTGCCAAAGATATAGACTGAGATGACGACGCCTCCACTCTGTCATCAATCACGCAAACATAATTATGTCAAGGAAAGTACAAGATTTCATGTGTGTGTATGTTCCCACGTTCTGCATGTGCATGTCTAAGCCTCTTATCAATGAGATATCTTGGCACTTTCATTGGACAATTCAGTACTAAGCCCATTTACTTTTAGTTTATATGCTATGACCTTCAGTAGGTGCTAATCATGAGGCAAACAACAACTAATATTAAGTATTTTCAGAAAAAGTATTTTCTTTTTTCTTCTTCGAAAGACCCTATACTACTATTACTATATCAACAACAATAACTACTACTACTACTACTACTATCACTAATACGATTACTACTAATACTACTAATACTACTACTACTATTACTATCCTCATATAACTTATACATCAGTTTGGTAGTGTTTACTATAATCCATTTCTACAAACTAAAGGTGGCACTGCACTGCATCCCTCATCGTCCCTGTGTAAGCCAAACAGAGCGAAAGAAAGCTCCCTAATTTCCACTCTCTCTTCACTTTGTAATATTTTCATGCTCATCTGCTCATATATTTTTTATTCCTCATTTGCATAAACATTGACAACAGCAATTCAGCATCTTTAATGTTTTCAAAAAATCATCTCTGGCTAAATTTCTACTAAATCATCCACTCACTTACTCAGTCTTTTTCCAGTCCTCATTCCCCCAAAACAGTAATTACCCTGCTGATCGCGCTCTTGGTTTTACACTTTGGAAAACAAGCTCTCAAATTGCCTGGGAAGGTGAATTATCTGTAGGGTGTAAGTGGTGATTTAGTTAGTTCAGTTGAGTTTATTTGCACGGTGATCAAACGTACTGGAGAAGCAAAGTGGTAAAAAAAAAAAAAAAAAAGAATTGCAAAAATACCAGGATGAAAAAACACAGAAAGGAGAAATGCAAATGTCTACTTTGTGCAGGTTAAATAAAAACGTGTCTATATAATAAGTTCCTTTTTGTGGTGTATTCAGTGTTCTGTCAGTATTTCACAGTAGAGATCTGACACGATGCAGGTGGTTAGTGACCAGCGTACCACCATGTGGATTCTACTGAAAGTAAAAGTTTTCAAGGGCGAGAGAACAGATTCTGGCTGATGCAAGTCTTTACAAATAAAAATAAGTAGTTATGTTGAAGATAGATGGGGTCATAAGGAGTACAAAATGTGAAAGCCTCAACAAACTGTAATAGAGTGTTTTAAGACATTGCTGATTGACCAAGTGGCTGAGTTGATGATGTTAAGAGGCTTGTCGCTTCATTTCAAAAAAATTGTAATTTCCCAGTTCAAGGTTTCATCAGTTGTAATTGCAAATCAGAGTTTTAGTTCTACAAAGATTTCTGTGGCAGAGCTGCTCTGGAGGCAGGAATAATCTCATTGGTTGAGTTAAACATCAGTGGGCGGAGCCAAAGAACCACCATTTTTCTGGCGAAGTCGTTTTCTTGGTAAGCTAGTTAGCTAGCCTGCTGACCTTCCAATGAATGCCATGGTTATGAAGGAATAAAAAAAGAAGTCATTGCCATTTATATATTTTTTAATGTTTTGATTATCACTACATTATGCTCATAACTTTATGAACTTGGCTTAGTTTATTCTTTATAATGGTAATATGGGCATTTGTTCTGTATTTCTGTTTTGCTGTGGAAATAATGAAGAATTTTCATTCAGGGAAAAATAGTTTAGTTGGTATGTGTATGTGTGTGTTTGTGGTTGACACTTATTGAAACAGATCTGAAGGATGTTAAGGTGCCATTGTTTTGATGTTTCCATCCAGGGTTTGGTGATGAAATATATCGTTGAATTGAAACAATAGCTTTCTCTGATACAAGTTATTAAAATGGTAATCCTCGAGTTCCTTGTTTTTTCCCAACTTTGTTGACATCTTTGGTGCTAAGCGATCATTGTTGCGGTGTACCGACACTGAGTGTTTTAGAACAGCAAATGTAAAAGCTTTTTTCATTTTTTCATAAATTTCTTCATGTATTTATATGAAAACCTTGTGGATTATTACTTAACACCCGGAACGGTTCATAAAGGAAATGAAGGGAAGCATCTTTCCTCAATTTGTTGCATCGTTGCATTCCAATATTTTGCCTTATAATGCGCCATCATACTGTGCACATGCATGACACACACACACACACACACACACACACTCACACTCGTTAGCAGCCCTCTTTTGCCCTGAGGCCGAAGTGTCTGAACCAGCTGGAGGACACTGGATGCACCTGACCTTGGTGTTTCTCTCACTCAGTCGAGGAAACTTTCTCTCCCTGACACTCTTTTTTTATTCATAGCTACCTCTCTATACTCTTTGTTACTCTCCCTCTCAGACACACACCTCTCTCTCACACCTACCTTGACTTTTGCCAAGGCGAGATCTCTGCAAAACTCTGCATGTGTGTCTTATGTTTCCAAGTTGTTTTTGCATGCATTTACGTGTGCGCCTTTGGTGTGCAATCGTTCCAGTTGGGTTACAAGCGTGCGTAGCCCCCGCCGCCATGCCTCGCCAAAGCCACTCTCTAATTGGCCACAGTGGACGGCAGAGCAACAGTGGAGATAGGAAGTGGGCTGCGGGGGCCAAGTCTACTAGACCTGGCCCAACACCGCGCTGCCCTACTCCATAATTTATCAACACATTACTGTGGCAACACTGCACTAGCTTAACGCACCCCTAAACCATATTTACCCCAATTATTAGACTTGTTTACCCTTGTTTACCCGGCTAATATTATGCAGAGAAAGCAAATAGCCAAACAAGGGCGTTTGATAAGAGGTGTACTCCCCATAAATTGTCTGTGCATAGCGCCAATAGAGAGAAGCAGGAAGGAAGGTGCGGTGTGGAATAACAAAAACTCCTCCGCCTACAACGGGAACCTCAAAGCTGTTAGGACCTTGTGGGAGGTGCTTGATAAGTGTAACCACCTTACCCCGCTCACACGTCCGTAACACATGCTGTTTGCGTGTGAAATGGAGAAAAAAAAAAGGGGGCCAGTCTGCCGGCAATAAGGTGAGCAGAGAGGGCAGCGCATGATGAAATGTGTGTGAATTTAGCTGTGAAGTCACATTGATATTAGAGCCCAGAGACACTCGGGAGCAGATGGGTCTGCACGCCGGCGCAATTAAGGGTGAACGCTCAGGATGGGACTCGCTTCCAGAGGCCTTTAGACAGAGCGGGAGGTTGAGACCGCGATCACACCTGCAGTGGAAAAAGGTAAATCCATATCCAGTTTTAGTCCCAGTAACTTCAGCTGGGCATGTTGGACTTTGTTGCTCTTTGTTGTAGTTTCCTTCCCTGGTGTTCAAACCAGTCAAGAACACATGAAGAAATATAGTGCATGGGGAACTGACGCACTGATGTCAACAGCAGTTTTGGGGTTGTTTCCTGTAGGTTCGGGTCATGTTCTCGCTCCTGAAGCTGCAGCGCCGCAGATGTTTTGAAAGTGGACAGAGACCCGCATTTTCATCTGGTCTCGGTCGGGTATTTGGTGCCATCCCAGTTCCAAACGGATGCTTCTCATCTCATCTCTTCAGAGTTCGTATAAACCTCTGCAAAAAACGCTCGGTGTGAACACACCCCCGAGGAATCAGCTCTTCATATTTGGGGGTACGAGCCCTACACAGCAGCTGATTCTGATGCAAGCCTTGCAGGATTACTACATCACCATAAAATCTTTACCATTTACTTCTCCGAGAGCCTCTGTCGGCTGGGATACACTTAAAGAGACAGAGTGAGGGTCAAAGAGGCCGGCAGCACCACAACATCCTAATGCTCTCCAGCAGCAGGGGGGGGGGGGGACACTAACTAGCCCGACATTAACGAGGAGCCGTATGTATCATGTAGCCTCACGCCGCCAAACCCTCGTGTAGACGCACAGTGCAACTTGTGCGATAACTATACATCAGAAAAGGATCATTGTTGCAAACTGCCATCATTAGAAGAAATCGACGAGACAGCATCTTTCTTCGAATACTATGTAGAAAATACTATTTCGCATTCACTTGCACACAAATAGAAACTCAATAAAAGCAGTTTGCAAAATGAAAATTTGAAAACAATAATTAATCTTCACACAGTAATACTTTATATTCAGGGATATATTAATTAGTTGATTATTGACATTAATCTTATAATGAACATGTGTAATTACTCATAACATAACACATGCACAGTGTTTAAAACGTCCAGCAACGTGTGCATGCAACGCATTCTAAACGCAACTAAAGGAAGGGAAAGTCACTTGGGGTCAAGGTTGCACGGAGGATGCGATCCCTTTATAACTTGACACCTTCATTCAGTGTCAAATTTTGCAGCACGAGAACACAACAACTCTTGTTTGCTCTAATCGAATTTTTGTCCTGCATGAGTTTTTGTACAACTGATATACGCCGATAACCATGTTAACAGTAATAATCCGTTTTGAATAAAAAAATAAAATTAAAATAAAATTAAAATATAATAATGCATCCTTGCTGGGTCAAGATGGTAATGGGAGCCGGTCGACGCTGCACTGCTATTTCAACTATATATATTATATTATATAAGGTTGTCAGTTACAGTTGAGGGGCAGTTCAAAGGTTAGTTTTAGCTGGAATTTGGCGGAAGAATTGTGGAACTTTTTTTTTAATGTTTCAGCTTCATTTAAAAGCAATCACATCAATGATGCAATTATAGCAGATAAATGGAGTCATAAAAAACACACCGGAGAGTGAGAAGCAGAGAGTGAGATGGGGTAGAGAGTGGCGGTACGCCGTCCTCACACAGCTCCAATATATTGCTGCTGTTTCATCTTGCCTCCTGTGGTGCTTCACTTCACTTTAGGCGCTCAGTGCGAGTGTGGTAGGAACTCCCTGCATGTGGGAGTGCGTGTGTGTGTGTGTGTGTGTGTGTGTGTGTGTGTGTGTGTGTATGTGTGTGGTTGGGTGGCAGATTGACTGAAGAACCGGCTGTCTGGGTGTGTACGGATTGACTTGAGATCAAAGCATGGTGGCGGGTGGTCTCTGGCCACAGCAAATCAAAGTTGGTACACTTGGCTTCTTGGGGCCTGAGTTTGAGCTGGTGCATTTTTAGCGGGGAGGCATCAAACCGCAGCTACACTTTAAAGTGGTAATCGGCGAGATTCTCTTTAATTGAATCTTTGGTGCTAAGGCCATTGCCATGGTGTTTTTACACTGCACTTCCCAGGGATCACTTCAAACTGTATGGGCAAAAAATCATTCATTCATTCATTCATCTTCACGCCTGCAGGGGGTGCTATTTCACATAAATCTTACATAGTATATTAAACCTGCACTATGTATGCATCATCTGACGACCAAGCTGATGGTGATCGTTGTCATCATCATCACCGTCACCCTCTTCAATCCCATATCAACCGGCCTACTGATTGCAGAGGCACTGACTTTGACCACGGTGCAAAGTTTAGCCGTTTCCTTCCTCCCCCTCCACTCTCTTTTTCTGTCAATCCGTCCAATTGCTAGTGGCCTAATCAGTAGTGCCAACTACTGAGTATATTTGTGCGGGGGAAGTCTGCGGGGCCTGTAATGAATGAACCTTATTTATCACCGAGACAGAGGCTCCCCTCTCATTCTCATAAATGCACTTTGATGAGACACTGGCTGAGGCTGAGGCAGATAAGTCTGCTGCTGTGACTGAGTCCAGGCCTGTGGATGGGTTTACAGCATGAGTATATAGCGTGTAGCGCAATATGGGGGTGGCTGAGTGTGGATGTAGATGATCTATATATATATATATATATATATGTGTGTGTGTGTGTGTGTGTGTGTGTACATGTGCATGCATTTTTTTGTAGCTCTGCAATGTCTCCTTGCACTGTTTGCGTTCATGTTTGTGCATCAGCTCTGAGAGAGAGAGTTTGTGAAAAGCAATTGAGCGTATGTACACATCAGAGCTGTTGTGGACACAAGCGTTTCTCTGTTTACTCAACCGCAAGCTGCAATATCCCTTGAAAATAACATACACATGCAACTTTGGCGGGCTATGCATGAAGTCTCATGCCCGTGTGACAGCGGCACGATACAAGATGCTCATGTTGAAATCCATCAGCTGTCAGCATTATGTTAGAATCCAGATTAACTTCAGGTCTGTTAATGAGAAATAACAGACTGCTGTTTTTACATCTTGGTCAGTTGGTCTGGTTGATTTTGTTGATGTCTAATAAAATGAACTAGCGACACCTTGTGGTAAAAAGATGTTACTCCTTAGTTACTACAGGCAAATATTTGGCTAACCAACGTTTAGCAATAAGGACGTTTCTTCCAATATTTATATAACTTTAATTTATATATTTTTAAATTAAGTTAATTTAAAGTTAATTTATAACTTTAAATGTATTTGAACAGACAACAGCAAACGTATAGTGGTTATGGTTACAGTTGGTTACAGTTCTGCTACAGTATAGCCCTGGATGCTAGCTACCGATGTTTCTATGGTTACAGGTCTCTGCTGAATTTTTTTTTTGCGGAAGCTTGTAAATTACTTTAACTTAAAATAATTTGTTGTGTTGAACGTTAATGTCTTCGGTAAGTCGCCGTGTAATAAGCGGGATTGTGTACAGGGAGACAGTCATTATCAAAATAAGCCCCAACAGGGTGAATCTCTTCCGTAATGATGTCTTTTCAAAACTTTTCAAAAATTCAATCTTCCGCTGCCACTCGGGGCAGCTAAAACGCAACGTGTCCTAGCGCCGCTTTAATGCAATTATCTCCTGCAGGAGCAACTTTGTGTGAAACATAAACCAGCAAGTGACGGCGCATGCTGTTCGCTGCTACCACCAGGCTGCACATCGCCCCGTCACTTTGGATAAACAAAAACCAGGCCGCCATCGATCAGCGTCACAAGTGTGTGTACGTGTGTGTGTGTGTGTGTGTGTGTGAGAGAGTGAGAGTTCTCAAAGGAGCAGGAGTTTTAATTAATTCAAGTCCCTCCCCGCTTACCTCGGCGGCTCCCACTCTGTCATCGTGCCAGCGCTGGAGTGGGTGAGAGGAGAGGAAAGCAGGCCGGGGAGAAAAGGGGGCAGAGAGGGCTGCTAAGTAAAGGAGAAGAAAAAAAAGAGGAGGGGGAAGATAATTAGAAAACACACCTCGGAGCTGACTGAAATCAGTCACCTGCACTACGTTCCCTAGGTAAAACCTGTCAGACTACAAATGAGTCTGGATTAATGTTGTGTATGTGTGTGTGTGTGTGTGTGTGCGTGTGGGAGAGGGAGAGAGTGTGAAAGAGATATTACCTGGGATTTCATCATTACCCCCACATACACACACACACATACACACCACAATCAGATGTCGACAGCGTTGGAGAGTCACTGTTGCTTCAACATCCATCTAAGAGTCGGGGGACCTTTATTTTTCAGGAGTGTGCTCGGACTGCTGCGAGTCAATGCGGTGTTTTTTTTTACGAGACATTCCCGTATCAGTAAAGGGGAGTTTTGCTACTCCCTATCACCGAATAACAAAAAATGATGATCTTGCACATTTGCATTGTTTTCCCCCAACCCAATCATGAAGCATGCAACAGCGATGCATGCAACAGCGGAGCATGCGCAGAACATTATGCACCTAAAAGCATGACAGACAGAAAGGTGCCCGGAATCCCTGGGAATCTGGGAGTGCATTCCAGCCGCTGTGTGTGTGTATGTGTGTGTGTGTGTGAAGCATCCCTAATCCGTCTGCATCCTGTCAGGTTTTATTAATGCGTCGGTGCCACAGGATTCTCCGCTCGCCTTCCACTCTAATTTATGGACGGACACACACACACACACACACACACACACACACACACACACACACACGCCGGTCGAAGCGAACAGCCGCTGTATTGCTTTGTGACTGGCGCTCGTATTCCTGGTATCGCACAGGATGCAGGAGAACATCAGCACCAAGCAGAGGAATCGAGGCAGATGATAAACAACACATACACACCAACAGTACACAAACATGCATGTGAATGCACCATGAAAGCAGGATGCAGGTTGAGCTTGCTAGCGCTGTATTGACTTTGGGATTGATTTTTCCATAGAACTGCATTGATGTTTTTGTTGTCTGTATGAATAGACCGGGGCATCTGCAGGTTTCTTTGTTTTTGTTAAATTTATTTATTTATTTAATGTATTTGTTTACTTTTATTTATGTATTTGTTTCTTTCTTTCTTTTTCAGGTTTCAAGAAGTTTAACACGTTTTAAGAGCTTTTTTTAATGCTTGAATTTGAGACCGAAGTGAAGAAACAAAGCGGTCGAAAGCAGTCTGATGTCTGACCAGACACAGCTAGTGGAAGCTGCACAACTAGAAATGGACAGAATAAGAAAAAGGGACACCAGGAAATTAAATGTTAAGGGTCATGAAGTCGAGCTGTAGCAAAGCAGAAAGGATTCACATTTACTAACTCTGCATTAATCTAAGAGTGGACATGCAAAGAACCCTGTTATTGCATCAAGGCCTTGAATTTAGACTTAAGGACTTTTTAAGGACCTGCAGGTACCCTGTAGTGTAGATTTCCAGGCATTTGTAGTGTTAAGCCCCCCCCCCCCCCAATTTAGTAGTAGGTCACAAGCCCAGTTAAAGCTGCACTAGGCAATTTGTTTTGCCTCAAATGGCAGCGAGAGATGACTGGTTGAATTTTGAGGACAGTAATCTTGTACGGTGACGTCAGTGATCTGTACACAGCACGCTCAGGTTTAACATTTACTTACTTTGTATTTTAGTTTTGATTTGTTTTGATTTGTTTTGATTTGTTCCTGTTGAGCGGAGGAGATTTCCCGCCAGTGACCATCCGAGACCCCAGAATTTAATTTGTGGGTGAATCGAAAGCATCCCAATTAGACGCTCTTCTCTGTTGCAGTGCCTTTTTGTGATTTAACACCGCTTGATTTTTACATAAAAATTGGGCAAAAAAAACAACTTTAACACCCAGAGGCAAGGAGACGAGTCGTGACCTTGTTTCATTTCAATTACAGATGAATTTTGGAATGGTTTGGAACTTATCTTATCTTATCACTAATCACTAATCACCTCATTCTCTTTATCCTTTTCATTTTCTTCTTATTATTATTTGGACTTTATGACCAGTATGACCACCAGTCTCCTTTTGGCAGACGCTTGGTAAACACAAACCCTCTGTACTAAATCAGAAAAAAACGAAAAGAAAAAAAAAACACCCGGCTGTCTCCGACTTGTCATTCTGACGGAGTTTGATTTTTGAAATATTTATATTTCAGGGGGGAGCTCGCGTTTCAGCGTACCTTGGCCCCGGCCAGGTGTCGAGTTGGCCTGAAGACTATTGATCGCCCCCCCCCCTCGCTGTTTTTCATTGGTTCTAATGAAAGCCGGGCCCAGGCTGGAATACTAATGCTATCACACACACAGTGATATCAATCTGTGTGTGTGTGCGTGCAGACCTGCATGCGTCTTCTACAGATAATTATTGTGTCGGACTGTTAAGACTCTGGAAACCCCTGGGCTTTTTTATCCGCTCGGACTTTGCTTTTTTTTCCCCTTCCCCTATCAATTTGTCTTCGTGTTGCAGCTGATAACGCCTGAATTATCTAATGAGAAATAATAGGAAGACGCGCACAATCTATCGCCGGCTCTCTCGTCATTTTGTTTGTGCGAGTGTGTGTGTGTGTGTGAGACAAAGAGGGATGCCATTACCCTCTGCAATGTCCCCCCTTTTCATCATTTTTCATAATTTTCAAACACACAAGCTCATTTTGTCCTAATGTGTCGGATGCTTTGCTCTGACATTAAAACTGCCAGAGGTGAGCTCGTATGTGTGCAGGGAGATTACTCGTTAGTCTCTCTCTCACACTCTGGGACATGATGGAAGCCCTGCCATGGCAGCATGTCACCATAATCACAACTCAAGAGCAGACAGTGACATCGTTTGAAGCACTGCATGTCCACCTTTTCATTTTTTATCGTTTCTTACTAGGGGTCCAACCTTCACAGCTCAGGGACTGTAATTCCCAGACCAGCCAAACTTGCAGCTGGTTCCTATGGTGACCCACTACTCAGGCAAAGGCCATCCTCCTGTGTTGACCAAATCCTGTGTTGGCCATCCTCCTGTGTTGGCCATCACTCTGACAGTGGTCCAATGGACACAAGGTTTATGCCGCTTCTTTCCTCTACAGCGTTGCTAATGGAGCCGCGCAAGTCCGACATGCGTGTTGGATTTCCTGCCAGGTCCGACTTTTTCAATAAGGCTTCATCGATTTTATTGATGTATTGACACCAAAATTGGTGCATAGTGCAAGCAGGCCTAGACACTTGTAAGAAGTGTTCCTGTGTCTGTGGAAAATGTCTGAGGATTTTTCAATTCTAAGCGACCGCTGAAAAAAGGAAAAAAAACGTTACCTTGAAGCTGGGACGGGGTAGGCATGGGCTGGATAAAACTTTGAGGCTGAGTGGGCAGCGGGGGTGAGGAAACTAGAACAGCTGCCAAGGCTGGGAGGGGGGGGGGGGGCGGGGGAGTGGGGGTTGGCAGCTGGCAGCAAACCAGCCGATGTTTGTGAGATGGGCCACCAGCCACACACTGCAGGCTGATGCGTAGAGTCAAACTAACACAGGTGGGATGTGCCTCAGGTGCGTGTGACACCCATTGTGAGGTCGTTTCGGACTGTCCTCACTTCTTCGAGAGGCTTGTTAAGGTTCGGCTTAGACTAAGGGTTCAGGTTAGGCATCTAGGGTCAGCGTAGCCCTGTCGTTCATTTGCTTTACTTGTGTCTTGAGTCCAAACGCGAACCGTTCAAAACCTCGGAAGAACTTCTGACCACATGGCCTGTGGCAAGAAGCGTTGAGGTCCACAGGCCGAATGTCAATGGAAGGTGTGTGTGTATGCAGACGATGGTCCGCTAAGGTTCAGCAAAAGCTCGGAAGATGCGTGCCGTCGCCCCCCAAGCTGGACGGTACATCCTCGCGCCATTCAAGTCCAGCGACGTGTTTCAATCTCGTAATAGATGTATATTTCTTTGACTGCTCGCCGGGTAGGGATGAATAGAAGCCGGCAGGCATTAATGGCGGGATAATGCCTGCCGTTAGAGCGCCTGCTCATCTGTTTCTTTGCCCTCGCTGCTCTCTCTCCCTCGCTTCCTTCCTCCACGGGGGGGGGAGGGAGAAGCACGTCGTGAGCTCCCTCTCTCTGGGTTGTGATGGAAAAATGTGTTTGTTATCATGTAAGAAATGTTGTTTCGCAAAAGAGATGACATCCGTGGACCCGGGGTGTTAGACCAGTTTTGATTTAGTCGCATGTGGGAGGATTTTTGTTGTTGGTTTTAGTCTCGAATTGTAGAACCTAATACAGTCGCTAATTGAGACGGTTTCTAGTGAATTAGAGGGAAATCTGTTCCTCATTTAGCTGGGGACCCCTTGGAGCGCCCCTCAAGGACCCCCCGGTGGTCCGCGGACCCCACTTTGAGAACCGCCGACCTAGTCGATAATGAAGTGCGTTACATCCTCAAGCTTTGCCTATTTTATTTTTTTTTCACACTCCTTCCTCCCCCTCCCTCCCTCCCTCCCCCCCCCTGCCTCTTGCTTTCTCATCTGTTATTTCCACTCACACACACTCGCATACACACCCTGGCTGTGTTGGTCACCCCTCTGTGGTTTTCAATCAGAGTTCAGTAATGGCTTTTTCTGCTTTGCGTGGAGAGGATCCTACAATGTATCAATCATAATCACCAAACTGTGCCAGGCCTATTTCCCACCCTGTGTGTGGATGTCTCTCTCGGCGGGGCTCCCTCCCCCTGAGCCTTGACCTCACACAATTCTGACTCCCTTCTGACAGACACACACACTTTGATCGCGTCCACACGTACATTCAAATGTACGGTATATATACCCACAAATACACTAATTGTGAAATAAACCGATATAGAGGAGCAAGGTGAGCCAGGTGATGCAGTCCATCCCTCACTGCTTATTTAATTCTCTTATCATCCTATTTTTCTAACCTGAAGTCGCTGTCTCTTCACCAGATTGTACATGTTATTCCCTTGTTTCTCCATTTCGTTTTCCTCCCTCTACTGGCTTTCCCCTCTCTCTCTCTCTCTCTCTCTCTCTCTCCCCCGCTCCCCTCCCACCCTCTGACAGAGATGTGGTGAGCTGATAAACAGCCATTGATCTGCATGTTATGATATGCCAGAGGCATCGATTTATCTCTGATGAGCCGAATTCCAAATGAAGAGCGAGCTCATCGCTCTCTTTCATTAACAGCCAGGGAGATAAATGAGGGAGTGGTGGGTGGTGGCGGCAAACGACGCCAGCTAGGGACGGTGGCAAGGGGGGAGGAGGTGAGGGTTATGTAGGGGATGAAAGGATGAGGATGTTGGAGTCTAATAGGGTCTCTCTCTCTCTCTCTCTCTCTCTCATTGATGTGCAGGTCAACTTGTAAAACAAATTAGCCTTTTGAAGGTCAAGACAGTTGTCACGATCCCTGCAAGTGAGGCTAAAATGGCGAGGAGATGCATGACTCATTGATGCATTGAAAGTAACATCTGCTGTCATGTTACATTCAATGACTGCTGCTGACGTGTTACATTCAATGACCCCTGCAAGTGAGGCTAAGATGGTGAGGAGATGCATGACGGGGAGGGGACGTGCAGATCTGCAAGTGACTGTCACTACCATGTTATGTTCAATGTAGCCTCCAATGGGACAATGTATAGATGGGCCACACACACACACACACACACACACACACACACACACATTGTCACATGCATGACATCCACACACTCTCACAGTCTCACACAATCTCTTTACTTCTATTTTAACCATGCAAATGTAATATTGATTTCTTGCCTTCCCTTATCCAGCCCCCTTTTCCAGCCCACGAGAAACTGTTCACGTCTAAATAGGTACAGATAAATTCTCATTGACTGAGCGAGGGAGACGCGACTCCCTGGGGAGAAACAGCAAAGGGGAGGGGTAAGGGGGGGGTGATGGGGTCCTCCGAGCCGATGCTGCTTCCTCACTGTAAAGAGGTGTCACAGCGAGTCTCCTCCTAATGACCATTTGATACCCTGTGCATTGTTTTGCCCTTTCCCCAATAATCACCTCCCCCCCTCCCCCATCCTCCCCTTGCTTTAAAGCGAGTGGCTAGATTATGCTAATGCCACAGGACACAGAGTCGTGAAGGGTGACGGCAAGGAGAAAGGGGGGGGGGGGGGGGGGGACCGAAATGAGCAGGTGAAGAAAAGAGAAACTCATTTTCTCGACAAGGGGAGAGCAAAGATCCGGAGAGGATTGCCAGTTATTGAGGTTGCAGTAAAGCGTTGATTTACTTGATGGATGGAGTGATAAAGAAGAAGAGAATAAAAAAGAAGGGGGGAAGGGGGGTGGATAGAACTAAATTGAGGTACTTGGGCTGAAGGACACTGGTTCAGGGTCTTAGTTAATCAGTCCCAGTAACTAAGGCGTTTCAAGGCCAAGCGACGCCGTGGAGAGAGGGAGAGGGCTTTCCTGCATCGCTCGCAAAAAAGACAAGTGGCCACTTTCTAGCAAATTCACCCCCAGCCTTCCAAAAACCTATAAACCCCGAAAAAAAAAGCGCTATTTCTTTTTCTGATCTATTTAGAGGTAATATCATTCATAAATCATTTCCCTTATCACGGTTGCAGCTGAGCCTATTACGCAGACGAGGATGAATAAGGGCGCGGAAAAGGTAAAAAGGGGTAAATCGCGGCGGGAAAGAAAGCAAGAAAGCAAGGGGGGTGTGTGCGAACAAGAGACAGAGAGAGAGAGAGAACAAAGAATGAGAAAACAGAGAGGGGAAAAGAGGGGATAATGCTGTGTTCCATCACTGTCAGCGGGCCGGGTTGCGCGCCGCGTGGCGGGATGGAAAGAATTGCAATCCTGTGGAAGGAAGAGACGCAGGGGGGTGTTCCACCTCACTAAACTCGAGTCATTTGTCTAATCCCCGTCTCCTCTCCGACGGGATAATGTTCCTCTGCGATGTTTTTGTTTGCCGAGTGCCCCGGCTTCTGGGGAAAAAGCCCATTGCTGAGAGACTGTCTGTGAAAAAGGCAAACCGGCTGGAGGTTTTGTCTGATGAAAGCCCTTCGCTCAGTATCTGCACCGGTGCTGCAGCTAAGTCGGGAAGTTCATCTGGTTGCTTCAGACTGGTGTTTTGATTGATGAGAGAGGACAGGCTGCAGATGCACGCAGGTGTACACGGATACATAATATGCCGTAATGCGCATGGACATACTTTCACGTGCACATGTGCATCAGTGCGTTGACACATCATGACAAATACATTCGCAGATCCTGCCACTCACGCATGGCGCACCTTGTGTGGCATGCAAGGCAACGCAACAGTGAACATTTGAGAGGAATGTGGCTGTACACACTGGAAACGTATATATAAATACATTTCCTGTGTACATATAAAACACATGAGAGACAAGAGGTAATTCCACAATTTTGTAGAAGTTTTTCCAAGGTTGCACGGCGTTACCAAATGACAAAAAGCTTCCTTTTGTCAGGGGAAGAAGAAAATGCTGTGTGGCTATTGGCCAAATATGTCAAAAATAACTAGAATAACTAGATAAATAAGCTCATATTCACATTGTATTTATTTTTATTTATTTATGTATTTCTTTTTTCCACTGTTATTATTCTGTTTTTTGTTTGTTTTTATTTTTGACAACACAGACAAATCACTTGTCAAGCAAATTGAAAGAAAATGAAAATTGAATGATGCCGCCTCCCTCTGACCTTATTTTACCCCGTAATTGCAAAACAAACTAATGGTGCTGCTGATGATGGAGATGATAATAATGATGATAATAATAATGATAATGATGATGATGGCTTCTGCAGCACCAAGATGCAGACCGAGGAGACTCCATCCCAGACACTGAGACTGAGGGTGCAAAGTAGTATGGACCGCTACAGTGATAACGGACAGCACCATAACTCTCTCTCCCTCTTCTCTTCTCTCCTCTTAGTATAACTAAGCGTCATAGTCCAGGTACAAATGAGTTTATTAAAACTAATGAGAGTCTATTACTGCCAAATTGTCTGCAGTCAGCGGTGACACGTCTTTCTGCTCGGCTGAGGTTTAACTGCACCGTCTGTAGTCCATCCCAACTGGACGAATGCTTGAAGGAGTTGCCGCTTTCGAGGTCATCAAAGTCAGACTGTCAATCTTGTTAGCTGAGCTGAATCAACTAGCGCTCTCAGACGGTCCGTTGTGGTTGTCTTGCTCCGCTCTGGTCTGAGGTGTTTTTTGTGCCCACCATGTATCCGATGCTGGAGGTCTAGCGGGTCATCCTGTCCACTGCCCACAGCTACCGCCGCTCCTCTCTCTGTTATTGAGCTGTCTGGGCCAGCCAGATGGGGAGTCAGCCGGAGTCAACCTGAACGAATACAAAACAGCCCAATAAATAGCTCTGTTCAGCCATGTCATCCTCTGGAATGGCTTCAGCTCCCTGCAAGCAGTGGGTCCAGTCAGCATGAGAAAGGATGGGTTGACAGTGGGACTGCGCTGCCTTCATAGGAAGTCAACAAAAACCGATAAGAAGAACACCTTTATTAGTCCACATTTTTTTTGTGTCAAACATGCATTTATGCCATCCTGTTGCACAGCCAGGAGCAGTGGGCAGCCCTCAACATTGACGCCCAACTCCAGGTGTTGGGTCCATGTCGTGGTCATGGACTGGACAGGAGATGGCGATCTTCTTGCATGTCTTTTTTTTCCCCCAATTGGGGTCCTTAATGTGGAAGAGAACCCAGAAAATAACCCACCTGGGCACCCCAGAGTCGATAACACCCCAGGCAGGGAATCAAACCCAGGACCTTGTTGCTGCAGCGGTGCAAGCACTGCACCACCGTGCCACATATCCCTCAAGACCCCATGCTTGGGTGTGTGTGTGTGTTGGGAGGGGGGGGGGGGGGGGGGGTGGGACTGCTGAAATGAGAGAAATAAGCATTTGCTTTGATGCCGTGTCTGTGTGCTCAGCAGAAATCTATTATCTCCACCCAGCAGTCTGGAGAAAACACACCAAGAGGGATGTATTGGTATTTGCTTTATTGGAACCTATTGTGGTAGTTTTTTTGTTTTGGCGATGAGAACGAAAGCGTCTTTCTGATTACATAACATTATCTTCATTCTAATTAAGGCATTACCTTTCTGCATTGTCAAGGGCTAATAATAACCAAGGGGGGGCTAGTACCAGTGCTCATTATGCTAGGGAACAATTTAGCATAGTAATGTGTTATTTATTAGTGTACTTGTGGAATGCTGCTAGCGCGCTCGTAGCTAAACTGTAGTGTATTCTCAAATATTCACAAGGGCTTTCTGAGGCTGAGTCCCACTGTGTTACACTAAGTGCTGTTGAATTAGGAAGACACGGTGAGACATTAGTCTCTGTCACGTTGACTACCAGAGAGTATGGCTCATGGAGAAATGGGGCAAAAGAAGAAAACACTTCCTCTGCTCATCGATTCCCGTGACGTTAGCCTGTGTGTGTCCATTCTAACATATTTGAGCTTCGCAATGCTACGTTACCCGCTCCCCAAAAGCAAGCCATTTTAATCCACATTTTTATCGTTTTTTATCATTTGACCGAGCGCCCCTTTATCTGCCGGGAAGTGATTCAAAACATAAAAGTAGACACGTTCCAGTTAAAGTCACGAGTGGTGCCGTTTAGCCCTCGCTAGCATGTGTTGTAACGTCATTAAGCTAACTGCAGTATTAGCCTGATGCATGCTGTCATGTTAAAAGGCTAGGCTAACTTGCTAATGTTAAAGAAATGAGTTACACAGTTAAACAGATGTTATTAGTATATATTTTATTGACCAACAACATCATAAAAGTATGTTCTGATCACGTTACGTAGGTGTGACCAGATTTTCAAAAGCCCAGACCGAGACGCAGGTTCTTGGTTTTCGTGTCACGAAAACCTACCCGTCTTTTGAGAGTTGAAGGTGACGGCTGTGCCCACTTTGACTCGTGTGCGTGCTCCACAGCCCCTCACAGTTGATTTGATTCATCCTATCCCTGCAGCAATTACATGGAAGAGGACCTCCAAGAGGACACATTGAGACCATTACTCCAGATTAATTGTGATACCCGGTAGGGGGAAAACACCGAGTTATCAAAACGAGACGTGACAAGGATATTCGGTGCTAAAATTGTACATTCCAGGCACAGAGCTCGATAAACGCTGGATCGATAACTCAAACTGTTGTTTACTTGTTATTTTTCCACCCCAACCATGCGCTCATTCTGCCTCAGAACTGAAATCTCAACTCCCAAACATGGATGAACAATGAGATTTCAAGGTGATGTTTGAGCTGCAAACTTTCAGAAGTCATTACACAAGAGGGTCCAAGGCCAATCCAATATGGTCACGTTGCTCGCAGTGTGAATGCGCAGTTTACTACTGTTATAGTGAATGTTCCTCCTGCCAGACTAACACCAAGAATTGTTGTTGAAAGATGCCCTGAGGTGGATTTTTTTGCTTCAAGCGGTGGACCGTGGTCACTTTGAGGCCCAATATGATCAAGCCACCAAACGGGTTCAAGAGGTCTCGGTGCAGCTTGAACGGGCCGTCGCAGACCTCAGTGTTTTCGTTGTGTTGTATCTTCCTGCGAGTGAAAATGAAAAAAGGAATGTAACACTGGTGACATTGAATAATCCCTCCAATACAATCAGCCAATTCCCTCAAAGCACTGCGCAATCTGGCCAGTGGGTCATTCTGTCAAGGCCCATTGGCTTTTACTATAGACATATGGGCCTGGACACACACACACCACCCACACACACTCAAACACACACACACACACACACACACACACACACACACTTTTATAACTTTGTTGATGGTCCGCATCCCGAAAATGAGGGTTACTGCAGCAAAGTTTGAAAAAACAAAAAAAATCTGTCTTTTTTTCTTTACTCATAGTGTCACAGAGCAACTCGGATGATAGAGACAGTGCAACCGAAACCTCTTGTCATCTTCTCCTCTACACTTTCCCTCCCTCCCGCCCCCCCGCCTTTTTTTTTTTTCCCGGCGCCGGCTTCTGACAGATACCGAGGGATTTGAGTTCACCGCCTGTAGCGGTGGAAGGGGCAGGCGTGCAGAAAAGGCAATATTAGGCTGGAAATGGGGGAAGAATCCATGCGTGTTGCTTCGGAATGAATTGAAACCTGGCCGCCGCATTGATTTCTATGTCGCTTCAAAAGAGCCTTCCTCCTCCTCCTCCTCCTCCTCCTCCGTCACCTGCTCCTCCTCATCCTTCCCCCGCGCCGCCATCAAAAGCGGTGTGTTATATTCCGAGATGATTGAGAGGAAGACGGCGACCTTTCGTTTTTTTTTTTGTGTGGCAGAAGTTTAACTGCGGCCCTGACAAAATGAGCTTCCTCTGGCACCGCTCGATGGCTAGAGGTCACCGTGGCAATGACACAGACCGATTATTTCTGCAGCCTGTTTTTTTTATATTCCTTTTACACGCCCAAGTGAGATATAAAGCGATTATATCGTCAGCCATTTTCAGCTTTTCCCCCTCGCACATTGGCTGACCTCTGCTGTTCCGCGCAATCTGGTTGATGCCAGAGGTTTTTGGGCGCCGCGCGAAGCAACTCATGCATTCATGTTTTGTTGGCGCATGCCAGAATGCATGGCGGTGTTAGCTGAGCTTGAGTAATACAAATAGGATTGCACGTCTGTCAAGTTTGTGTGTGCGTTATGTGAGTGTGTGTGTGTGTGTGTGTGTTCACGTGCAATCATGCATTCAGCAGACATACAGTAAGGCAGTATTCATGTTCCATGTGTACCTCTTGCTACGCTTTGTTTATCTCAAAATCTATTCTCAAGCCCTCAGACAATGACACACACACACACACACACACACACACACCCACACTCGCTAAATCCTATGGCACTACATGGCAGATAAACCAAAAGATGAGTACCAAAATAGAAAAGAAAGGAGCGCTTTAAGGAGGAGAGAGGCTTCATTTATGAGGAACCCTGCTATTGGCCGTGCTCAGGTTGAGGGCTTATTAATGGACCAGTGACTCCTGTTATCTAGGGGTGTAAGCCAGGCATCTCTTTATCGAGTACAAGCTTCACCGGGTGCAAGGGTGACAAATGACATTTAGTCCTCTAATTAATTAATTTTTTGGAGTCATTAAGTATGTTCTGACTGAAGTATTGCTCTTTGTCAGGTTGAGTCGAGTCGGGCATCTTATGGCAGTGCCATCTAAGCTTCCCATAGTAACAAAAACGTTTTAAACCGGGTTGGGAGAAAAAAAGCAACAAAAAAACCCAAAACAACAACTACCTTTTGCTGCCCATCACTGGCAGTTGCAGCCGAGAGCAAAGATTGTGGAGAGGCTTTCAAGGGAAACTGACTGAGATAGATGTTTTTGAGCCGTTCATCCCATGAGGGCTTTCTGAATGTGCGTGTTTCTCACTCACTGTCATTGAACACCACACTAAGGGCAAATTAAAACTAAAATGTGGTGTGTTGAGCTGCAAATGTGAGTACATGAGCATGTTGACCTCTGGAAGAAAATCAAAGTCTCTAATCGTGGCGGTGTCACATCATCCAATTTCATACATTACATCATTACATTCATCATACCCTTTGTCATTGCGAGGGGCGAAGATAAATTGGATGTGACGCCGAGCCTTCACATCTCCGTTAACGGGTTATTGCACTCCGTAGTAGTTAGGTTTTGACTGGAGTTGAATGAAAGCAAATTGCATCTAAGGGCAGGGAAGTAAGTCGGTCACACTGTGGCTGGACTCATCCTTTGAGAGAAACAAAGAAACAGAAAGAAACAGTCCATCTACCTGAGTAGGATATCTAGTACTCTTTCCACCCATGCCTTTATTCCAACCCAGTTGTGACGTTGACACCCCAAAACCAAGACCAACTGACAAACTGAATTGTCCACGCTCCACTCTCCAGTGTTTTAACGTGGTCCTGTTAAACTCTGTGACTTACCCCAGACCAGCTCGCGGTCCCTGAGGGTTTGTTTCTAAAGAGCCTGTGCTGCTCTGGCATGCGGCCCAGCCCTCGCCGCAGGGGCTGATAGATGTACATTTAGTGTGAATGTTTGTACATCATCTTCAGGCAGGGTCGGCTGATACATGGCCCAATAATGGCTGAGCGCTGGAGGAGAAACGGCTTTCTCTCCGAGTGTGGATATAACAGATGCTCCTAGATCTTCACCCCCCCCCCCCCCCCCGCTCTTTTCTCCTCATTGACAATAATTACGCAATATTTCCAAATCAGGCCAGCGGCTGGAAGAGGGATGGATGGGGTATTTGCGTGATGCAGTGAGATTGTAATTTGGGGCGGGTAATGCGTAGTGGGAATAATCAGGGCCGGGCCTGTCAGCACTTCGGAAATGGCTAAATAATCTGTGCTGTGCTATCTATAGATGGAGCCGCTTCCTTCTCCTCTGCTGTCTCTTTTTTCCACTTACAGTAAGTCTTTCTGTTTCATTATCTTGCTAGCCCTCTCCCGTGGCACCGGGCAGGGAGGGGATCGCGGTGGATGTGAGCCCCGGGGCCTGAACGGACGAGAAGAGAAATGAAAGAATTTTCTGGATTATATTTAAAAGTCATCCCAGTACTGAGATGTTGTTCCAATATGCTCTCCTTATCCTGCAACCTGAGCGCGGGTCAGAGGCTGTTTGTATGCAGTATTTTGTATGCAGGGACAGGGGCGCTGCTAGAAATCTTGGGCCCCCTGACAAAAGCCCCCCCGCCCCATGTGTGTGTGTGTGTGTGTGTGTGTGTGTGTGTGTGTGTGTGTGTAGGGGGGTGTCAGATAGGGAAAAGTCATGCAGTCAGCGTGGAGAAATAACCTGCTGAGAGAAACACTCACTGTCAAACCCGTACAAATACCAAACAACACACCTCCCTTCCACTCCGTTTCCCTCCTCTGAAAGGGTCAAAACGGTTCAGGATGAATATGAAAAAAAATCAATGATCAGTTTCGAGTCATTGGCAATTTCGGTTCATATTTATGAGTGTGAGTGTATGGTGTTTTACTTTCAACATGTTGGTGTCAATCCATGTGGAACAATTCTGAAAGGGGGAGAGACATGCAAAACTATTTGAAGTCGTGCATGTGCATCCATGCTTCGTAACACATAGTTAGGCTTTTCACACTTGAATACGTTAGCCATAATAGCCCTGGGTTAATTTATCTCCTTTCCTTTCACACTAGTTTTCTTTAACCCTGGGCTATTGGGGGCAATTGACCCCGGGTATTCAGTGTTCAGGATTTCACTGTAACGTTTAATGCTAATGTTTAACTCACTGTTACATTCTAACTCCTGTTACATTCTAACCCGTTACATTCTAACCCCTGTTGCATTCTAACTCCTGTTACATTCTAACCCCTGTTGCATTCCCCTGTTACATTCTACCCCTGTTACATTCTAACTCCTGTTACATTCTAACTCCTGTTACATTCTAACCCCTGTTACATTCTAACTCCTGTTACATTCTAACTCCTGTTACATTCTAACCCCTGTTACATTCTAACCCCTGTTACATTCTAACCCTGTTACATTCTAACTCCTGTTACATTCTAACTCCTGTTACATTCTAACCCCTGTTACATTCTAACCCTGTTACATTCTACCCCTGTTACATTCTAACCCCTGTTACATTCTAACCCCTGTTACATTCTAACTCCTGTTACATTCTAACCCCTGTTACATTCTAACTCCTGTTACATTCTAACCCCTGTTACATTCTAAACCCTGTTGCGTTCTAACCCCACAACATTTCACACTATTGTTCTTAGCACTGCGTTTCGGGGATAGCACCACAAAAGTGCTTCGTAGCAGGGTTTGAGGGTTAACCCTCTTTCAAAAATGCAAGTGTGAAATGCTGCTTAGCCCGGGGTTAAATGCATCCTTAACCCAGGGTTAAGAAAGATGTTAGCCCGGGGTTAAGTGTAGTGTGAAAACCATAAGTATGTACCACAGCACGTAACACAGCACGTAACACAATGCTGGGCCTCTGCAGACTTGTTACGCCTATTCTTACATGGTATATTGCAAATTCACATATGCTCTCTTCAGATTCCCTCTCATTGTTACATACTACATATCAATGCTTTTATAGTGGTTATAGTGGTTCCACCTATTACATACTACATATGTGTAAATTCTATATATAATACTACAAAAATGAAACATCACTTAGATCATGGGACATACTAACATACTAACATAATTATTTTAGGGTAAGCAGCTCCTTAAGGCAGCATTACCCTTCCTGTGTATTCAGTACATATACCCCTACGTAGAGCATGTAGGGGAGACCGGGGTGCTGTGGGACAGACTATAAATAGAACGTTTCCATTCACACACCTGATGAGAGATGGTGCTAGCTTAGATTTCACAGCATTTTTCACCGCCCCGGCCTCCCCTATTTCATATTTCGCACTCATTTTTTTCTGTTCCTCAATTAGTCCTACTACTGTACTGCACGCCCTAATAATGCTGTAATCCATTCTTCCCATGCATACATTAAGCCAAGGTGATCATACCTGTCCTCCACTATCAGCAGCAGGTAATCTTCATCCTGTAGGCTGTATGTAAGAGATAAAGCAGTCTAGTCAAAAATCTTCTTATCATAAGTATATATGTACACGTAGGTTCAGATTCAAGCACGTCTACATGCACACATACACACACACACACACACTCAAAAACACACACTTAGCCAGCACTCAGGCCGAGACCCTCCAGCATCATTATTGGCAAGTTCACCTCCAGTCAGACAGGGGCACTCTGCTTCCCTCTCGGCCCAGGCAGGGTGAGCACCCCGAGGCTGTAACTCTGGAGACGAGCCCCTCTGTCTCGCTGTGCCCCGATGATAGGAGGTGAAGTGAAGAGAACACAGATAAGAGGAAAAACCTCTCTTGATGATCAGGGAGTACAAAAGGCTGGTGTTAAAGCTGTTAGCCGGACACATTTCTCTCTTTAGGGATCTAATATCCTGGAAGTGAACCCTGGCATGACTGAGAAGAGAAATGTAGCGCATTACATATGTTCTTTTTATTGTAATCGAGTTGCAATTTTGTGTACATTTACTTTTTTGAATATTTCTTAAGTTTGTTTTGACTGAAGTTATTGCTTTTTAAATCGTGTATATCAAAAAGACTGAACACCCGTTATCATAGTGAATGAATCCAGTTGATACATGCTTTACTGTCTATGCCCTTTATTTATTTGAATAAAAAACATATATTATAACAATCTAGTTTGAAATGTCTGTCCTCTCATCCTTTCTGCATTGCATGGGGAAGTAGTAAAGAAGTAACTTTTTGTACATTTTGAATAAGCTACGTTTTACTAGTAGTTGCTTTTATTAAAAAAAAAAAAAAAGAAAATTACATTTTGACTTTCACTTTTGTAAAATTCCCGCAAAGTAAGAGCACTTAAACTTAAGTAGGTTATTTTGGTACTCTTCTGGTTGAGCCTGCCCAACTATTCTACTCTCCACTCCCTTATCAACGACCTGAGGTAAAAGTGGTGAAGTCTGATCTTTTTCACGAAAACCGTGATTCACTGCATTTGCTCCTGGCATCACCTATAACCTTGGGGAGCCATTAATCTGATAGTAAAACTATAATGGTGACATTAAAGACAGCCATATCGATACTCTGATCCTTGCTGACCGGATGATTTGCTGTACAATACGAATAGGATGGGAGAAATTAACAGGGAGGAGATAGGAGGGAAATGGATTGGCCTGAAGGGGGGAGGATGGGGGAGGAGATAGAGCGAGTGAGAGACATAGACGGAGATAGAGAGAGACAGAGGGGGACAAAGAGAGAGTGTTGAGGTTTAATTTGCTCTGGAGGCTGAGAGGTAATTAAAAGAGACTGACCTAATTACTAAGAGTGTTGGGACTCTTCTAATGCCTCAGCCACTGTGTCGCAGTCATGCACTATTATGCTATCAATCCAAGGCTGCAGAATCATATGTGTGTGAGAAATAGTGGGCGAGAGAGTGTGTGAGAGTGAGAACAAGTCAGTGAGAGCGAGACAGAGGCATCACCGTCGACGTGCTCGGTTCCTTAAATTGTGTATGTTTCGGGTGTATTATGGGATGGATACATCACAATATAATATGGCTAACTAATGAAAAAAACACCCCTATAATAAATTCATGGTAAAAGTTTTGGTTGCCTAATGGGGAAATGTGACTGACAGCACATGCCCTGCTGATGCTTTTTGTCTGTAATTCTGCTGCAATTTAAGGTCTGCAGCCTGAAAACTTTCAATTTGCATACCAAATGCCTCTTCCAGCAGTAATTAACAGTTTTCGACATGGATTTTCCTCTTACAAAGCACGGGCGCACAAATCTGTTCGGCATCTGCAGCGTTGGAAACACACACTTCACATCCTACATTCTTTCCTTTAAGTTTCCTTTTTTGGCATCTATAGCTGAGAGATGGTGCGCTGGTATCAAAGTCGTGCGTAGCGCTTGTTTGTACCCTCGCGAGTTTCAGACATATTGAAATGACGATTCAGCGCTTGAGCGTAAAAGTCAGCAGCGTTTACTCGATATAGACAGCTGCCGTGTGATGTAGCACGCCTTCTGGCATCTGGCGGCCATGTTGGAAGTCTTGGCTACAATGGCTAAAAACAGCCAATCTCATTTTCACACTTAGAACTCATCCTTCTCAACAGTATGGAATATCTATCTATCTATCTATCTATCTATCTATCTATCTATCTATCTATCTATCTATCTATCTATCTATCTATCTATCTATCTATCTATCTATCTATCTATCAGATAGGTAAACAGATCATTGCGCATTAGCTAACGTTATGTGGCCAGAGTGTTTTGAAGTAGAGACTAGGGCTACCAAGTCACAATAAACAAATACATTACCTCATATTTCTATCTTTTATTACTCCTCGACACAAATGAGATCTTTAATAACAAGATGAGACTAAAGGCATTTTCACCTGTTTCTCAAATTCGACTCAGGAGAATCAACCACATATCAGCTCATGTTGATCTCACTCTGATCACAACAACAGATCTCCAAATGATCTGAAATAAGTCTCAAGGGGTTTTAGGAGAAACATGTCAGATGAAGGTGATCACAAAATGAGACTCAATTGAGATCTCCACTATTTCATAGGAGAGGAAGAAACTCTGGGTACCAACACACCACGACTATCTCTTTCAGAAATCTCTCTTTTCCTGTCCTGGTTGTTACATATTTAATCCTGCTGCTTCTCCAGTGGACCTCCAACAACGGCACTAGATTTGGTTTGCGCGGGCGCTTTGTAACGCTGTACTGTAAAGCCTCTCTCAGCATGAGTGATTATTGCAAAAGAAAACCCAAAAGTTTCTGTCTCGCCTCTTAGCATTTCTGTTGTTCTTCCTCGTATTGCACCCCGCCTCGTCTATTCCGGGACGGTGGGACGGTGGGAAGCGAGGAGACAAGACCTAATGATCATAAATACGTTGGAAATCACAGACTGCTGCTGCAAAGGTCACCGCATTAATCCTGCTATCCCTGCTTGCCCCGACAGGCTTGCCCTGCCTCTGGGCCACTGCTGCTACAGTTATTCCCTCCAACTTTACCTCTCCGCATCTCTTCTGCCTGTATGTCTGTCTGTCTGTCTGTCTGTCTGTCTGTCTGCCTGGCTTCCATCTTCACGTCTCTCTCTCTGCCAGTACTTGTCTTCCCTCACTGTATAAGCGTCTTCGTACATGCTCCCCCCCCCCCCCTCTCTCTCTCTCCCCTCTCTCTCTTTTTCTGTATCTCGCCCTGTTATGATGAGTAACAGCCTCTGAAATTGGTTGTGTTTTTTGCTCCCCGTGCACCGTGCCACTGGGAGCCCGTACGCCACTGCAGCACTGCGACAGCCCCTCTTTCCCCCAGTCCTCATAATGGCAATATCAGTCACAGCTGATTCATTGCAACAAGCACATCCAGGGACCACTCCAACCTCTGCTAGCCCAACACAGGCAGTCCGTAGGGGGGGATAAATTTAAGACCCAACCTCCCCCTTTATTTCTCTGATCTGTAGAAGTCTTGCAGTGACTCACATGAAAGCGGTGCAGAACCCGGTCATTTACTCAATCATCTGTGAGTGGTTGCCTAATCTGCAAGGTGCTCATTTTTTTGTGATTTTGGCACCGATCTCTGCTGTGGTGTTTTTCCACTGCGCTTCCCAGAGATCACTTATCAATCAAACAGTGTGGGCAGTACTTTTCCATGGATTTTCTTTTCTTTGTCTGCTCACAGTTCTTCTATTTATTCCCAACAAGCTGCTGTTGCTGCTGCCGGAAATGTAAAAGTCAGCTAATCAGTGTCGACAGTTGTTGAGTTTTTCCTCCATCCGTTTGTTCCAAGTTAACACTGAGTGCTCCCTCTCTCACCTCGCATTGAGTGATGCTCGTTCGGCCGGTGTTACAGTCTCGTTAACTTGTGTAAGCTTTGCAACTGCGATGGCTAATGATATTTTAGCTACAACTAGACTGAGCTAGCTTGTTTTGCTTGTGGAATGTATTAAGTTTGGCCAATGCTAACGAAACATGTTAGCTAACAGGCTATTGCATTTAGACAGCTAAGCAACCAGAGTGTAGCAAGATAGGAAAGTGTATCAATTCTTCTTAAAAGACATCGGGTGAATGATGTGATCATCCTCATTATTCCAGGACTGTAGTAGCATCAACAACAGTAAGAGTGGATCTTTTTCATGAGTAAACAACCCGATCCCCGACTGATTCTTTCACTAAATGTTTTTGCCCTCCCTCCCCTCTTAGTCTCACTTCTTTTCACTTGTGATTACTGTGCCCTGGGCCTCCTTCAGGGCCTTCTTCTCTTTTTCAATACTCCCCCTCTGGCTACTTCAAGAAATGAGCCCAGCCTAGGGAGAGCCTCCCAAACCCCCTTTCTCTTTCAGGCTGGAATGCTAACCTAATACATACGGCTAATCGGGAAGCGGGTGATTGAAAGTTGAGTCGATATGAGAAGAAAAGCTTCTAGAGAAAAGAAGAGATTGGACTACATCAAGCGGACAGGGGGGATGAGGTGGAGAGACCGAACCAGGGGGGATGGGGATAGAGGGATTGAGGGATAGAGGAGGATGGGGTATATGAGCCATTTCGATTTGAGTTCCTTCAAGAGCAACGGGGTGAGGATGCAGTAGGCATTACTATTATGAGGGAAATCCTCCACCTCTCTCAGCCAGGTCACCCCCCCCCCCCATGTCTTTCCTTTCAAATTCTCTCCGTAAGCCCTCATCTTCTCCCAGCTTTGACCTTCCCATCCACGGGCTGTGTTTCAAAGTTTCTGCAAAGCCCCGACAAAGGCCTCAGATCCCCCCCTTCTCCGTCCTGACTGGCAAATCAAACACATCCCCCCCATCCCGTTTCCCCCAACTCCCTCTCAACGGTCTCTTGACTTCAACGCATCCATTTCCTCCCTTTCTTTCCACAGTCATCTGTCACCACTTTTCCTCTCTCCTGCGCCGCTCTGTCATCCCCGGCGGAGTCAGCGTGTCATGTACTGATGCGTCGTACACAGAGAGTAGGTTTCATACACAGTCTATCCACATCGTATCTCGTGCTGTGTGTGCACGCCGCGGCTGTCGTGTATCCTAATAAAAATCAGTTACCAGGCGTTACTGAACACCACAGAAGTGCCTGACTTTTACTTTCCAGTTCCTTACACAGTACACAGAATTATTTGCTCGAGAAATGGGATCGTCTTGCAAATCCTGCGTCTTGCGTCTTTCCTGACAAAACCAACCCGCCATCGTTGTCAACAAAACAAAGAGCGATGATCACATGGTTTTGGCTTTGAGGCACAAAATGTCTTAAGACAGTGTATGTAGTCTTGGGATTTTAGGGCTTGGCTTTGACATTGACCATGGTTGCCAGGGAAAATTCATCATGAATTTGCCACCTGGACCAAATCCCTCTTCTACACTCATAGATAAGGTGTTTTTGTGCTCTAAGCAAGGAACATTCCACAAATGAAGGACTATTACTTGGAAACAATGTGAAATCACCGAAGCACAACTGATGCCAGAAAACAAAACAAAGTCAGTTTCTTGCACACCGAGCTTAAAGCACACACATGGAATGGCCTTTCAGATTGAAGGATACAAAATGAGAGAGTTTATCCTTTTGACCTCTTTGATTGTGTCGAATGACCAGGCTTTGGCTCCGCGATGATATAGTTTGGATTTACTCCAAAGCCTGCGGGGTAGTAGTGTAACCCAAAGGTACACATACTTTCACTTTTTCAGATTGGACACAGTTTGCTCAGCGCTCACCACTTGGTACAGCGCGACTCTTAGGAGTCTTAGTAGATGTTTGGGGAAGTTGGTGTAGCCGAGAAATGGAGAGAGAAGCTTTTTTTCAGACTTGTATTGTTGAATTTAGGATATTCTGATATGTTCTACTGGACGCACAAAGGGCGCAAAGCATGGACGCAACGCTATGTCTGTGCGTAGCAAAAATGGGTTCATGCGAGCCATTGGAACTAATGGGTTTTAGAGCGCAGGGGTGAAGTTATCGCATCCTGTGTGAAAGCTGCGTTCATCTCATTGTATGATAAATAGAATGCTTATGGGGAATTTCTGCAGGGGAGCACATTTAACTCAAATTTCTGCTGCAAATTGAGAATAAATGAAAGATGAACGAATGTGACACGGCAACAGCAACCACTTCGCCGCATCTCTGTCGGACTTTTTATTATGTGCCGCATCGTGTGGCTGCTGCCCCAGGTGCTGCTGCTGAAAATTGGGTTTGCTCCGTCACAGCATATCCAAAAACAATGTTTAAACAAATACATCCAGAGAATTTTCCACTCTGTTCGCGTGAAAGGTCTTTCTTCTTTTGATGCTGTCTTTTATACAGTGATACATTTTTCGCTTTCAATTGAGTATTCCACTCTGTTTTGTTGTCCTTTGAAAGGCCTGGCCTCCAAAAGTAAAAGGGCTTTTCAAACAAAGGGCTCTGTGTGGTGTGGCCATGAGCTTATTCAAAGCATGCTTTATCTGCCTGCCTTTTATTACGTCTCACACAAACACCACTGCTCCGATTTTGACGAAACCTGGAGGGATGATGCATCTTGGCACCGTGTCCTGGCGTTTTGATCAAATACACAGATTGCGCTATAATTAAAGGTCATCTTGCGACTGCCCGCATCATTCGTCGGGGGATGACGTGTATTTCATAGGACCGAGCTGTGAACAGTGTGTGCTTTTTTTTGTCTTTCTGTAGATGGGGAACTGATGAATAGTGGAAGGGGTATTTGTGTGTGCTTTTGGGGGCAAAGGGCCACTGCAGGTGTGATGCCTGGGGCCGCATACAGTAGAGGAGAAATTGTGTGTTGCTCTGTGCCGTGGTTGTAAATCTTTGATGTGGAGCTCATAGAGGAAAACATGTATGTGTGTGTGTGGGATGTGGGATGATTGCAAGGCGACTTTTTTCAAGGAAAGCCAGCCATATATGTCATTCTAAAATTGACTTGTGTTTTTGCAAAGGTAGAAGAGATGTACTATTTGTTCATTTCGCCCACAGCGCCGTGGTCTTCAAGAGTCAAATTCATCCTGGGAAAAAAGGAAAGCCAGGGAAAACTCATCATGATGTGGTAAAAGTCAGTTAAAACAAATCAAGTTTGTTCTTTTTTTAAGCAGTATATAATTAATAATATGAAAAGTTGTGTTATAATAAAGTTTTATTATTGTCTAAAATTTAACATGAACTATTAATCTTCATGTCATAGCGGTGATTTTGATCTGCTATAGCCCTCGTCATGCTGTGTTCTATTCAATGCTGGATGTCAGAAATTCCCAGTTTGCAGGTCAGAATTACAAACTTGTGAGATTTTCTTTGCCCAGCGTAAAATGCCATTTCATTAGCAATAATTAATGTTTAACCATTTACCACACAGGTGTTCTGATAGATTTAAGGTCACGTACTGCTGAAAAATGTAACGTAAGTGTATCTTGAAACTTATAAACCTGTTAAAAGTGATGATGTGTATCGTTAACATCTTGGAAACCTCTTGGAAACCTCTTGGTTGAGAATTGGTTGAGTTTCCTAACTGGAACTCTGACTCAAACGGTTATTCCATCGCATTTTCCCGAGTAGGACATCTGAATTTCCCACTTTCCGGCATCTCTGGAATGCAGCATTTCTTCAAAGGTTGTCTATTAGTTTATATGGACTGCTGCAATATTCAGTTGGTAGCGTTAACAAGCAAGTCAACGAGTATTGTATTCTCCATGGAAGAGCAGAAGGATCACTCAGGGAGCCAGAGAGCTGAAATCACATTCAAATAAACACATCATTAATTAGGCCTATATGTCATCGCCACAAATGCACCATGGGATTGCGCAGAATCTGTACAGAGGGATTGCAGGGGGGCGAGTACGCTGCAGCTTCAGACACAAATGTACTGTGACAAGGTTGCCGCAGACCTTCACTTGACTCAGTTTCGGCAGAATTCCCTGGGAGTTTCGGTAGAGGCGAAACGGTTTCGGTATCTACTGCGGCGCTTCTCTTTCGTGCTACGTTGCACAATAGCAGCCTTGAGTCCTACCACTTTGTTGTGACACGGAGAAGGTGGGAGAGAGGGAGGGTAAAAGAGGGAGGGAACGAAAGGCTCCAGATTGGTACAACAATGGGGATATTTTCGTTGAATGTGACTTGCATTACTTTTTCTCCGTTGTGTACACAAATCCCATACGGTTGTAGAACAATAACCTAATTTAACGTGGTTTTGCGTTCATTTGTCCGGGCCCTGAAGCGCTGGGTTGTTTGCTTCTGTACTGTACCGTAGCTTTACGCATCGCTTCGGGTTGCAGTCGACAGTCAGGCTCTCGACGACGGCCTAATCTATGACTCTACAGCTTGAATGAAGAGCCTTAGGCGGTCCATATGAGGGAGCTATGTATAGACACCCTCTTCTGTTCTGTCAGCCCTTCAAAGCACAGACCGTCTTTATTCTCTGGATGTAAATAATGCTCTCTGAACCATTTCTTCCACGTCTCCCTCTCTTTTTCTCTCTCTGCCGTTCTCTGTCGGAGCGACGCAGATATCCTCGTTACCGATTTCTCCTCTTGTCCCCACTGCTGCGGCAGCGAGTGCCGTTAAGTGTGTTGTGTGGGGAAGTGTCACTTTGATAGATTTCTTGGAGCATGACTTAAATCCTCTTATGTAATGTCTATTCTCTATTAGAAAGCGGAGCTACAAAGCGAGGGCCCCTGTGATCTCTGTCACTTCGTTTTGGCGCATCGGGAAGAATTGAAAAAAAGCCCGATGCTGACAGTAGCCATAGGGGCCACACAGCAAATTGAAACCTTTATGCCAGGGAGAAATATTGCAGCATTTGCACTTTTATACAGCTGCAGGAGAAAAAAAAACAACTTTGAAGAGTGGGAACTTCAAGGAAGTTGAAAGCTGTTTTGGATTACTTTAGGGGATAAATCATCCTTAAAACAGAATTCACATATCTCATATCTCACATATACTCTTATGCAGGCATGGAAAGAAAATCACGCCCCATCTTCAATCTCCATCAGCATGTATTTAAATGTATTTCAATTTGCCACTGTATGTTAGTCAGCATCTCAACTCATTTCTACCTTAGTCATTCTGTAATGCTGGCTATTCAACTTGCTGCCATCGGTTCCTCCCACCTCTGAATGCCATAAGGTCTTGGTGATCTGAAGTCCTTCTTCCTGAAATATAACTCTAATGTCATTAAGACACAAATCCTGGCATGATGTACTGAGAGAACTTTGTATTTTATATTGGTAAGTGATCATTTATTGCACTCTTTGGACAGATTGAGTCCTTGTCTTATCAAATTATGTTGGTCTTGGCCTCCAAGTGCCAATTGTCTTTGCCAGCCAGCTTCTAGAGTACCTGACTATAGATGACATGCCTACAATCCAGCAATTTGAATTGCTGACAAAGAGTGAAATAATTAAGATCACCTCTCACTATTGTGTTAGAGAGTAGCAAGATCACCAATATGCACCTCCTGCTTGGTCTTGTTCCAACGTGTTGTGGGTTTGAGTTCAGGTGTGACCTTGAGGATATTCAAGGTCTTTTTTCCCCACTTTGTGACATTTCTATTCTATTCAATTTAGCTTCTTTCAAAATGTATTTCAATCATTTCTCTCACTGTTAAGATGCTTTCTCTTTTAACCCCCCCCCCCCTCCCCATTTCACCTGTCACCTCCCCCTTTATCTGCATCTCCGCTTCATAATTGCGGCGGATTCAGCCGAGGAGGGATTACAGCTTCCATGTGGCTTCACCCGGTCTCCCTTTGTTGTGGGAGGAGCAGGGAGCCCTTATATTTTGTATGCTCAGCGCATGATTCGTTGGCTTATATATATATATATATATATATATATAGATGCGTGTCTGGGTGTGGGGGTGCATGCAGTGAGCTTCTCCCCTCTCCTCCTCACTCCTTTCCCATCATCATCTGCTGCATTCTGTCCGCCCGCGGCCACACCGATGCCTTCCTTCTGTTTTCCCCACCGACGGCTCTCTCAGTCCCTCCATCCCTCACAGGCTAGTTTTTTTTTTATTTTGGTGGCATATCCCTCCCTCCCCCATCCTCTTCTTTTATAATCACATTTCAAAACAAGCTTTCTTATAAAAAAATGCAGTGTTGGGGTTATAAATAGCACACGTCTATATTGCTGAAGAGATTCTGTGCCGCTTGGGAGAATAATGGAAGAGGGGGTTGGGAGTTAGGGAGCATTTTAAACGTCTGTGGAGCGTTGTACCCCCCCAGGGCCAGTTTGAGAGAATGAATGAAATTGTTTGGTGAAACACTGGCTGCTGAAGGAAAGACCCCGATGTGACAAGGACAGGTGAGTCAGAAAGGGCCCATGTCCTCCTCCTCCTCCAATTCTTCCCTCAGCGCTCCATCCCCCCTCTTCGTCTTCGTCAACGCCAGCCATGCAAGCCTGTCTGCTCTTAATAGGAGGCGGGAGAGGGAGAAATGTCAGGAAGACTAGTTGAGAAAAAGATTCACCACCGGCTCTATATTCTGTGACACCCTCTGAATTCGTCCCGCGGTTAATGTACCGCAGAGGGAGTAGGGCGCACTATTCCACCCCTTGCACATGTCAGAACACCAAGAGACCATGAGACTGTTAGCATACATGAAAGGAGGGTTAAAGTGTGTGTGTGTGTGTTATCTCGTGTGTAGCAGCTCTTCATAAAAAGCCCCTTGTGCTCAGTTCCAGTGGTAAGTACGCCTCGTAACCCTCTCGTGGTATCAGGCAGGCGCTGATTTTTGGAGTGGCAGCGGTGTGAGAGGGAGCATTATACCGTCGGTGGAAAATAAGAGTCAGAGCCAGAGGCAAAATCAGATCTGCAAACCTACAGGTGACTTGGAGTTGAACGCTCAAATCTGTCAGTATCGCCATGGCAATGAATAAATCGTACATCATTCTCCTGTCATAATTTCGAGGGAGAATGGAGGACAACGGGGGGACGACGGATAGAAAACCAAATAGTGGACTTGGTTGGTATTTGTGGAGACGCCTCAAGACACATTCTGCAACCGATCTGCATTGATGTCAGTTCTTATTGGTATCGGATATGAGTTACATCCCAGAATATGAACAGTCATTCAAAGAAATTAAGATATGAGCCACAATTCGGAATTCAGCATGAAGACCTGGACTAATTCCTGTATCCATAATGTACTTGGCGATTAGTGTGATTCAGATGTTAGCTCTGAACAGCCCACATAGGCTTTACTGGACTGTGTGCGTCCATGTCCAGAAATCGAAATGTTTTCTTAACTGCATAACGGAAACAAAATTGTTATGACCCCTAAACAGCGCCATGTGTTGGAGCTGACAAGGAAAAGAGGAGCTTCAGACGGTATGAATGGGATACACTCTCTATCCTGCTTAGCCTACAGAACACAAAGTCTCTGGCTGTACATTAGTAATCGTATCCTCGGGCTCAGGGGGATGCATTTCTGAGCCGGAGCATTTGTAATGAAAGATTACTCAAATAAAGCAAATACAAAACAGACACAGTCTCTCTCAGTGTATCTCTCTCTCTCTCTCTCTCTCTCTCTCTCTCTCTCTCATTGGCTTAAGCAATAACCCGTACAAGCTGTGGTTTATGGAAATGATAGACCCTCCCTCGGTCATTCGTTGTTATGTAGCTTTTTACAGATGCCTTGGTATTATGTATTATTAAGTATGCCTACAGCAGAGTAATATAGAACTGCTCTGTTGCAAAGCCAGCTGTGGTATATTGCAATTATACCACGGCTATCACTGGATCAGACCTACCTGCTTTATAAATGATAACCACACACACAAACCTAAACAGACAGTGATACCCACATGCAAGAGGAAAACTTTATTACATGATGTGGATAAGACAGGTTGCAGTATAGAGAGAGATGCATCTATCTTGTCTGACCGGATACTATGCTAAATAATAAGCTGACATTGGGTCTTTCTCTGTTTGCATTCTTGTGCATTCTTGTGTCCTCCATGATGGTTTATACTATATATCTAACAATATCTAATAGTTGAACTATCATTCCAAAACAAAAGACCACTGAAAAGAGCAAATGGGAAATGTGTTTACTGAGAATGTATGCTCTTTTACAGAGACAATTACGCACTTTCACTGAGCAGCTTGACCGGAGAGAAGAAGTGTATGGACTTTCGGCTAATAAACACGGCACTGAGACACTCGACCGCTATCACGCTCTTTCAGCCTGAATATCTCTTGGCCTGCCTTCTCTTTCTTCTCTCACAGCCAGATGTCCGAGTAGTTTTCTAGAAGTATGATGTGTATATTTGCATCTAGAGGAAGTAGACAGCAGACACACGCTGGCCTTCCCGAACCTTCTCCTCTCTTTTCTTTTTAATGACTACACTTGCTGGCACCGGTGCACACAGGACTGGGAGACCTACTACAATGTGTTTTCTGCTGTAATAAAAAGGACAACAACATCAGCCCATTTCCCAGGCATTGCATTTTAACTGAAAATGAAAACGCTATGGGAGGAACCTTGAAATTCATCAGTGTGGCGTTGTGTCTTGTGTCAAAGTCTCAGCCTGCAAAGACCTTTCGAGTACGTCATCAAATGAGCGGGATCATTTCCCTGAGTTGGGGGGAAATTTTGCCATGTGTGCTTGAGTTTTGGAAAAATCACTCTGTATGTATATTTCTTAAGAAAGAAATTGAAGGTGCCTCTAATGCCAGGTGTGGAAAAAGCACTGCCAGCTGGCCTCCCCGCCCACTGTCTATTAGCAATTTCACTCTCGGTGATAAACAATGGCAGGGTTATGGTGGTTTCTCAAGTGCTTATAGAGGGAACGGTATGGAAATCACAATTGTAAAAGTGGATTGCTTAAATAAAACCTTCCGTCTGGATGAAAATTATACAAAGAACGTGGAGCCTTGCGAAGGTCCTTGCATGACCTGCCTAACCTCCACCTCTGCTTTACGTAGAGATAGATTCACTCTATTTGCCCACATTATTATAGGGTGTTCAGTATGGTCACAGGCAGGGACGCTTCTCTGCACACAGGAAGTGATGAACATAAGAGCAAAATGCAACAGTGTCTATGCACTTTGCAGCATGAATGTTGAAGTGCCTGTATGCGAGGGAGAACATCTCAGGGAGGAATCAGGAAAGGCTAGAGATTGTGAAATGGAGCATCGCTTGGAGGATCACTTGATTGTACTTGTACTTTCCCACTCAGCCTGGGGGGACTAGGAGTTTGTGAATAGCTCCTACTTTTCTATTGAATTACTGCATACATCTGTACATTACATGCAGGGACACATGTAATGGTGAAGCAGAGTACACACTGTAGCCGTAGTTAGGATGATATAAATATGACATAAAGATTCAACATATTTCTACCTACCTTTTCCCCAGCACCATTGTTGTTTGTGTTCTACACACACACACACAGTCAATTCTTTCTGTTTTTTGGCTGATGACACCAACTTGATCTCCTTGTAGCCTACGATACAAACTAAAAGGTCTCTTCCCTTGCAGCTGAAGCTAATAGTGGTCAAGAAAAACTAATATTTCAATCAGGAGAGACTAGCTTTACAAATTCAGACATGATTTATTGAACTAAAAAAAAGATAAGCTGTAGCGTAGAAATACCCATTCATGGGGTGAAGATTCCCATGAGGCAATGCATGAGGCAAGATTTTCATGTAACATTTACCTCCTATATCGCTTGAGCTTCCATATGTGCAACCCACTTTCCCACTTTGATCACTCTTTGTCTTCAACATAGTTTTTTTTTTATAAATACACACATCAACCAAGATCCCATTGTCCTTCAAAGTTTACTTTAAGTTGAAATTACATCTTTTCACAACTCATACGTTTAGATTTTGGATCCCTCACGGTATAGGGGATCTTGACTGTGCAATAATCACATTGCCACTGAATCATCTCCCAGCAGTTTCAAATATAGACCTTGGCTCCTCTTTTTTTTCTGTCAACCTGCACACACTCAAACTCACACAAACACACTTTCCCATTCACTACCATATGCCTGCTTCTCCTATGATTTCACTTTCTGCATCAGTTTTTTTCAATGTACTTCCCTTGCTTGTCAATGTATGCATTTTGTCGTGTTTCCGTTCTGAACTTTTATTTTATTACTGTATTTTTGTCACTTTGATGCTGTGTTTTATTGCTGTGCAAAGAATCAAAACTAATTAAAACTACACCCTGTGTAAGTTACTTGCTATTGGGGTTTGTAACCACATCCACTTCACTTGGGAGGTTAGAGGTTTGTAGTGAGGAGACTGAGGCAGCTTCAGAGGCAGCCGAGTGGCTCTGGCTGCAAACAGAGGACACCAGTTGGCATCTAAAGTATGGAAATGCATCTCTTGAATAAATAGGGGTTTACGGATCTCATGACAAAGCTATGGCCGCAGATGTAACAGAATTGAATAGCTGAATTAATTGTGTCCGTGGAGGTAATCATTAAACTGCGCCCTGAGTTTTCATTTTGCAAATCCAGATTTCTGATGCATTTCAACAGCTTTTTATTGCTAATATTGATATTTAAAGTATTATGTAGGAGGTATTCATTTTCATTCCCAGCCCTGCCAAGATCCTCTAAAAGCAACAATCAGTCATATGCAATCAATCACCACTCCTACTGTGCTTATTAAGGGTAATTCACTCAGAGAGACTCAGACGTCTTAAAGATACTCATGTATTCATGAGCTACTCCAATCTGTCAGTCTTGCCTCCCACCCGCAGAAAGCCTTCATCATGCTTACTTGATAGAGACAATGGATCTTGACATTGCTATGTGTCGCTTTTTGACATGAATTAATCATCACCACATTCAATTTGAGACATTACTATAATTACCATAAACAAACAAGACCATTGCTGAGACTTGCCACCTCACTTTCCTGAGGGACTCCTGATTTTCATGCCAATCTCCCGATTTTCTCCCAAGTTCTCCCGATTTTCTGCTTATTTATTATATTGGTTAAAATAGTAACACAAAAATCTAAGCCCTATGCTATCAATGCTGTTACTGAACGGTCAGCAAATAGTAGCCTCTTATGACATGACACAGAAATGGAGAGAAGAAGAAGAAAAAGAAACACACCTGAAATGTTCGGTCATTGTGGAAGGAGAAGTTTGTACAAATTGAGATGCCGATGCAGTTTTTGCACTAACAATACCACTGAGATAGACGCTACCATTTCCACCGTGGTCTCATTTGTTGACAACAACTATACCAAGGTATTACAAGTAATTTGACAATGATACATTGATGGTTAAAAATTATTTCAGAATAGAACGCAACTTTATTGTCCGACCAAGGCTGGAAATGTGTCTTTGGTCTCACCTCAGACACGAGAAAAACATCAAATTCTGCATAAAGCAATAAAAAATACACAAACAATACAAAATATACAAGCAATACAGGTACAGCACAGTCGCAATTACTGCAATCGTGCATTAGGTTGATTACTGTAGGATTAAATGTTCTTTTGGTCACAGGCATCATGGTGGAGGGTGCTGACTTTGGTCGTTGCTATAGAGGTCAGACAGTTGCTTTCGCCCGAACAGCGTCGTTAAAAACCAGGCTGATATAAACCTTCTGTACAACATCCCTGCTAACATCAAACCCCTTCAGCTACAAATAAAATCAGTGTTGAGTGTGAAACTCAATTTGTCATCTATGTGCTTCCCTTGATACTTAAAACTCTCCATGATTTACACAGGTTGGTCACATAGTTTAAGTGGTGGGAGGGGGTCATCGCTATTGAAAATAAGTGCCATGGCTTTGTTCACACCAGCAAGCCACTGGACCTGCACCATTGTTCCAGAGTGAGAACCTGCTCGTACTGCATTGTGTTACTGACAAACCCCATCACAGTAGGCTCCTCTAAAACACACTCTCTGTGGGCAGTTGGTCCTTCATCCAATGCATAAACCCCTCATTCACACTCAGGTCCTACATGCATCTGCTTTGTATTACAGTATTTCTCCATTGGTTTGGCTCATTTCTTGAAACAGAAATTACATTCTCAAAACTCTAAGATCATTTTGCAAAACAGTCTTACAGTTCAGCACACCACCATAGCTCACTTGCAAAAGCTCATATCTCTCCCAAAACGGTTCACTCATGCTTCAAAACTAAATTCCTTTCCCATATAAATAGTCAGTGCCACCAAAATGCAAAAGATCCTTCTCAATTGCTTTGGCTCATTTCTTGAAACAGACCGGACGTTCTCAACACTCTTGGTGCTTTTGCCAAAGTAACCTGGATGGTTCAGCACAACACCATGGTTCACCTGCAAAAGCTCATATCTCTCCCAAAACAGTTCACTCATGTGTCAAAACTAAATTCCTTTCTCATATAAATAGTCAGTGCCCCCAAAATGCATCATCCCTTTGGCATTGTGTAAGCACTGCAAGTCAAAATGTTTAGATGTTTTGTCACTATGGCAGAGGACCATTGAAATATCCCTCATGTCCACCTCTCAGTCTTAGCCCAGTCCTTCATTGACAATGGTTACTGTACTAGTTTTGTTTGTCTAGCTAACAGAATACAATTGTGTATAAAACTGAAAAAAAGTATTTTACGGTAAGAGTAGCCTCCAAGGTTTGACATCACACATTGCACTCATACTGCCAAGGAAATTGTAACCATTTCTATTCACACACATCAAGTAACTTCAGAGTAAAAAGAAAATGTATACAGCATAATATACTGTAATATAAACCCATAAACAAAAAACAAGGAAAATGATATGTAGCCTACAGTGCTGTAAATAAAGCTGGAGTTTCACAAGTAATACTTCTTCACTGGTCACTGTCCTCATCCTCACCCTCCTGGCCGTCCACACGCTGCTGTCTGTCTGGCCACAGATTCTCATCCACATCACAGCGGATATTTTCCCTTGTGATGCAACGAGGGAAGAAACGGCGTGCATGTCGCAACCATCCCCTACACTGATCTCCTGATCTTCACACGCAGCGTCCATTGCATGGAGCAGGGACCTCTGATTTTGAGCCTGATGCTCATACACTCTCCACCTCCAAGCGGAGAAAAACTCCTCAATAGGATTGAGGAAAGGAGAGTAAGGTGGTAGGAACACCATGACCATCCTTGGATGAGTAGTGAACCAGGCCCTGATGATGTGTGAAACTCCTCAAGTTAGTTTCACCTGACTGTCAATTACTGTAATCAATGTATCAAATGTTCCAAGAGATTCATAAATGGTATTCATGGTATTATGTTCTTGACTAATTTTGACAATTGAACAGACTATTGTGCATGTGATGACTTATATAATGAAATGATGCTAACATGTTTTGGAGAGAACAACCATTAGACTGAGAATCAACTGATCAGTTTAGATCAACAAGATGTATTCACTTGGAAATTGTGCTAACTGTAGGCTACCTGTACTTAATCATTTGCAAAGATGTACTGAGACATTGAGACATGTACTAAGACATTTGCAATTTGATGAAATGAATGAGAAATGCTATTCTGTTGTGAACAATTGCAAAGTGGTTTAGAGGTTTGTCCATGTTATTTTCAGAATGTAATTTCTGTTTCAAGAAATGAGCCAAACCAATGGAGAAATACTGTAAAAGCTGAGCTAAAATCAATGAGTCCTTGCACAGGCCTTGGCCTCTTGTAAGTTGCAAGCACCCTCTGTGTGCTCTATAAGCAAACTGTATCAGGTCCAGTTTGTCTGCCATGGATGAAGTCAAAAGGTTGATCACCACTCCCTCCATGCGCTTAGAGGTCAAAGCCACGGGGCGAAAATCATTCCAGGGCTTTAGCACCTGGATATTTTGCCACTGGAGTGATGGTTGATGCTTTCAGTGCATTTGGTACAGTGCGCACAGTTAAAACCAAAAGAGTTGGGTTAGCCGATGAGCACACACTTTAAGGACCTGGACCACGAAGGCCATCGGGCCAGGAGCCTTATGGGGCTTTGTCAGAGAGAGGCAGCGGCCGATTTCCTCTTCTATGAGCTGCACTGCCTGTGGCAACTTTGTTACAGAAATGTCACTTTTAAAAACAACAGTATCAACTGTCCATGAAACGTATTAAAGTCATTCATCAAAGCAGGACATACCATGACAAAGTCATTTTGTTTCTTAGACATCCTCCCTATAATTTTGTTAAGCCCATCCCATGCCTGGTTAGGGTTCCCTGTGCAGAATTTATCAAAGAACACTTACTGTGGTGTCAAAGCACTTTCCCTACTTTTCCATACTTCGATTGTCTTTTCAGCGGGCGTGTACTGTAAAAGATGAATGACATTGTAGTCCAAATTTAGTCCAGTTGCAGGTCTGCACCCTGTCCTGTATGCATCCTTGATATGACCACAGCACAGGGCAAGGATGTGTGAGGAACGAGACTGAATATGTGAACTGTCCCACTCTAAATGTTCACTTTGGTGGACTTAGTGAACCAATCAGAAAACAGAGGTCAAAGGTCAATGTTAAGAGTCAACAATTAAGCTCCTCCAATGCCATACCTCCAATGCTCGTCCATACTATTAGGGTACAGACTTTTAAAATCCAAAACGATTCTCTCTTTCCTCATGGCATTAACATCACCCCTCGTGCTGTTGAAAAAACTGACACTCCAGATGTCAAACATAGCACTGTCAGTGCAATCACTGTCAGGCGATTCCTAGCCATCACACCAAGGATGACAAACCGAAGACAAGTAAAACTGACAAATGAAATGACTAAAGTCTGACAGAATCACCCGAAGTGTGCTGTAATAACGTTAAATGTGAGACCGTTGTAAATCTAAAAGTACACACACACACACACACACACACACACACACACACACACACACACCTCATCACAGCAGTGGCATTGCTTTGAATGTAACGTATAAGCTGATTATGAGTGACATTGAATTCCCTGGAGTCAGGGTGACTACCAATCAGAAACCTAATGATTCCTGATGGATCTAGCGTGACAAACACAGACAGAAGGAGACAACTGAATGAAAAAAAACACCAAATAAAGAATAACTGAATTACATTTGATTCAGGTTAACACATTTTTATGAATTATCTTTGTTTTGCTTTTGCCGTTTTTGAAGTATTTTAGCCACCATATGAATATAGAAAGTGTTCAGTTAAGATTCAGTTAATAGCGCTGCAGTTACAGTGTGAAATAGTTTGAAGTAGTAAGAATTCATTAATGCAACTCACAACTGTACATGTCATGTATTTGTAATGCTTCATGTGATATTTAGTCCTTCAGATTTGTCTATAGAGTAAATGATTACAATAAAATAGTTATGAACTTTTATTGAACATGCTGAGGTTTTGATGCCCTGGTGATGCATGTAGCTGTGTGTGTAAATTGCAGGGGTGCCACACTACAGACCAAGTATAAAGCAGTACTAGGATACTGCTTTATACTTGTCCCTATCTTCCATGGGTCCCCGGTACATCACTGGCTTCGGTGCTCCATGGTACTTTAGCATACACTATGTTGAGTGATAGTAGGCTCCATGCTAACACTTTAGCATACACTATGTTGAGTGATAGTAGGCTCCATGCTAACACTTTAGCATACACTATGTTAAGTGATAGTTGACTGTGTACCACTAGGCGTCACTGTGCAACAGATGAATGTATGGTTGCTCACCTTAAATATTTCCAAAAATAAACCTGGCTACTTCAGCTATATTGAGTTAACATTATTTTAATTGACTCTAAAGGCCATATAATAAAAACACACACAACAGTTTTTTTATTACTAAAATGTCAGTCTTCTTACTTTGTATAATGCTAATGCCTTCTATCACTCAACTTGGTGTATGCTAAAGTGTTAGCATGGAGCGCCATAGCCAACAATCTACCAGGGACACATGGGTTCTGCTGTCTTTGTTCTCATCACTGAGGGTAATTTGAGAAATCTACCAAAAAACTTTGTGTATTCGTTGAGCTTTTATTCTCGGTTCTTATGGCCAAAGGCAATCTCAGCATCTGTCCTTCCATTTGGGGTTTGTGAGCCCCAGTATGAAACTGTGAGGGGAAGGTAAAGAGAGGAGAGACTGCATGAGGCACTCAAACCTCTCTCTCCACATCCTAATGAGCAGTTTGTCCAGAGATGAATGGGCTCCAAGGTCACGATGAAAACAACAGCGGCGTTCACCAAATTATCATACATTAGTAAGTGGGTATAGTTTGTGTGTGTGTGCGTGCACAATTAGTGTTTCCCTATGTGAATATTTGTTACTGAGCAGCTTCAGTAACCTTTAACTATTGCATGAAGACATAATTAGATAACATAGATAGAACCGGGAGCCAAACATCAGCGTGTATGTATGCCTCTGTGAGTCTTAAATCTGCAAGTGTGTGTGTGTGTGTGTGTGTGTGTGTGTGTGTGTGCGGCGCACATCACAAGAGGGCTGCCTTCTTCTTCTTTATAAGTGAATCCAATTAAACAGACCTGCAATGTGTGAGCAGAGTGGATGCCCAAGCCGTCGGCACACCGACTGAGTCTAATTGCCCAGTGTGGCGTGGGTGTGGAGGATGTGTTAGTGGACATCGATCGCTGCATTCCTATTATTATCCAGAGATATTCACAAATTAGTTTTTCCATCAATTCGATGGTAGGGATATAAGGAGGTTTGTTGTTAATTGAATAGTATTCAAGTCTCTTGTGTAGATATGTGCACGCTGTCAATGATGCAATCCTGAACCTACTGTTCCAGAGTTGAATCCAATGCGTTCAATTGCATTCGTGCCAGCTATAAGGGACACAGCGCCCATTGGGTCTTTATCCACCTCTTTGACGTTTCTGGCTAATCCAGTAAGATAGGGGTATTCAATTAAAATGAAAGGTCCAGTCACACAAATTTCCTAGATGGCAAAGGGCTGCATAGTTGTAAACTTACATTTATTCACATTTCATCATCAAATTGTTTAGATTGCTGTAAAAAAAGTGACTGTTTTCACCAAACTGATGAACAAACGGTTCTGCAAAATAACAATAATAACAGAAAAGCTTTTTTTTTTTTTACATTTTCACGAGAACAGTTGAGAGTCCAATAATTACAAAAATATGTACAATACTTTTTCCCTAGAATATTAGTCACTATTACATATTACAATATTACAGTCTTTTCCTTGCCCTCCCTTTTCCTCCTTCCGTTTCCCTCTCCCATTCAACAAGATAAATTAGCCTTTATTTGTCCTGCCAATATTTTGAAAATGGCAAAAAATAAAAATGGAGCAAGTGCAATTCTCAAACACTTGTGGCGGTGATCACTGGTGATCCTATAAAAGCAAAAAGAAGCGACTGGCTAATTAGGGTATCTTCCGTCAAAACATCCATTGGAACGAATGGCCACCAGAAGATGTGAAGGCAGAGTGACAAAGTGGCAACCGGTCTGCAAATTATTTTGGCGTCTGGAATGTGGCAATAAGAAATACCAATCAACACCTAGAGAATAGTTCAGGTAGCATGTTAATAGGAGTTCACTTGTCCAGATTGGCGACAGTAATTGGGTTGAGACTATTCTGCCAAGAAACAAAAAGACACCAAACACAACACATCGACGTCCCTGTCATTTTGCTTGTTTTTGTTTTTCTCCCCGTTGCTTCCCAGAATCAGTTTGTCATTTGGCGAACCTTTGTCTTTGTCTCACTGTGTCACCGTTGTCAGTGTTCTACATTCAAGGTCCTTATTTCAATGGGCTTTTGTTACCTTTGATTGATGCTGGGAATATCTACCCAAGCATACACACACACACACACACAACCTTCCAGAAAAGCAGCACACACACAACCTCCACATGTTGACAGGATGCAATACACATGGTGCTGCATGTATTGCCACGTGGGTTAAGCCTGCAGCAACCCAGAATCTAGCCAGTCCCTTATCGCTCCGGAGCAATTGTGATACTAGACGAAGATGCAGAACCATAGAAGAGTTTTAGGTGTTCTGTCGGCTCCACCAGCATATTCTGTACAGTTCCACGGCATATTTGTGGTATAAAACCAAATCAAATCTTTGCACACTACCAGGAACACATCAATGATAGATCTGATCCAGAGGCAAATGTCTGGTCTAGCCTTCCTTCATCACTGATAGAGGTGACTCATCAGTCTCTGCCTGTGATATCACAAATTTTACCAGCAACGTCCCAGCTGGATCAGAGGTTTCATATGAAACATCTCCCCTTCTGACTAAAATATTTAGAGAAAATTAATCAGACTTTTATTCTGTCTCTAGATTTCCTTTTATTTTTCCCTCCTCGCCCTTCTTCCCTCTTCCCTTCCCTCTAGTTTATTTCCTTCTCCCTGCAAATGGAAAGTTCTGTAAAGGTTTCTGGGCAGACGATACATTCAAATGAGGTGTTTCTGGTGCTTTTGCAGAACATACATGGCATATGTTGACCTTAATTAAACTGAAAAGGATTTTGTGCATGTAATAAAAATTAAATGGTATACAGGGAATTAGTGCAGGTGCAAAAATAAGCCAACTTCCTCTTGCATCAGTTAAATCAATCAGTCAAGTAGAATCAGGTGCGTAAATAATTGGGTATGAAGTTAACCAATCAAAGGTCAGATCTTTGGTGAGGAGGATGTGTGGCAGTCTCATAAAGACAGGTGAGAAACATTTTTAATTAAGCTTTATTTAACCAGTTTGTCCCATTTAAAAAATCTGTTTTGCAAGCGAGACCTGGCCAAGACAGGCAGCAGTACAAATAATTACAAGAAGTTTCAGACAAACAACATGACTAATTGCAAAAGTTGACCAAAAAAAATCACAAATCACAGATATAATAGTAAAACAAGGCTAATTAAAACCTCGACAGCCTAATGCATCTGCCTCTTCATTCTTTCATTTTGGATTTAAAAGAATCCAGTGAGTATTTGGGTTATTTTGCAACATATTCCAGGCAGAATGAGCAGAATACATAAGAGCCCTTTTCTCCATCTCAGTACAGACATTGGGGACAGACAGCAGGAAAAAGTCCTGAGAACATAAACCATATCATCTATTACTTTTCTGCAAGATATAAAAACATAGATAGGATGGAAGAAGACTAAGAATTGCCTTATAAATAAATATAGACATTCCTAAAAAAGATAAATAAAAACCCAATTTCAACTTCAGAAACAAAATTAAAATACCTTGATATTTTTAACACGAAATGGCCAATTACCTTGCCCTCGAGAGTGATGACAGAAGGGAGGTTCTGTGTGGCCTTCTCCTTCACGGTAAAAACCATTAGTTTTGTTCATGTCAGCATTCAGAACGAGCTTCAGGGTATTTTGTACAGTATTAAAAGCAGTGTGACAGGTCAGGGTTGTGTGGTGGAATGGATGGTTCCGGACACGAAGGTTGTAGGCACACAGTTTTTATTATCACGCCGCCGATGGCAAAGAGTTCCCAGTTCTCGAGCTCCACGCCTCACTGCAAGAGTCTTGAGGCTTGCAGGCTTGAGTGAAAAGTCCCGGTTTAAATCCCGGTTTAAAATCAATCAAAGGCCCACAAAGTGAGCGCTCCAAAGGAAAGCCACGAGAAATGCCATCGACTCTGACCGGTGGGAATCAGGAGGCCCACGGCAGGACGTTTTCCAAAGTGATATGGCCAGGCAGCATGTTAGGAACCAGCGTGACTCCTGTCTCTGGTCCCACTGAGGCAGAAACCAACCGGCCTGCCATTCTCTCTCCCTCTTCCTGTCTTTCCTGAACATCCGTTCATCTCGGGCATGCTTTCATCCCGCCTCCCTTTTGCCTATTCGTTGACCGTTTCTGCTTTGAACAGGCATGGTTCTGCGGAATGAAATCAAAAGTAAGACATAATGTTGAACATGATTGCACTTTTTAACTCGACTACCCTCTGAAAGTCAATCAGCTGCTGTCGACGGAGAACTAATAACTTGGGGATGGCCGAACGCAGAGGTATAACATGCAGACAGACGATCGCCAAAGTTGGAGACTACAACACAGAAAACCTTGAGGAGAAAAACCCAAATTGAGCTTATTGATTTGCACATCTCTGGCCTTGATGGATGCTGTGATTTTGTTGTGCTCCGGGACCCTGCGCCCTAATTAAATATAAATGTATGTCTGGCTTGATGAGCTGGAAGCCATGGCAGTCGGCGAGGCACAGGGGGGCAGTCGATCAATACGTCTGATCGGACCGACCTACTGGAAAATAAGCTGCTTAATGGGAGGCGGGATTGCTGCTTCTGGATGTCGGAAACCCGAGTGAGGGTTCGAGAAAGAGGTCGAGGGCAGTGTGTGCTTTCTATTCTCATTCCAACTTTCATGCGGCTCATTGCGGAGTGATGTTTCTCACCCTGGCCCTCGCTCCTCTTCCTCCTTCTGCCTCGAGAGCCTAACGGCGCTCTTCCCCTCGTATAACACCCCGATTAACATGCACCGAGCAGCCAGGCGCAGCGGGAGAATGTTGCTTATACAGCAGTTGTTTTAATTCTAATTTCATTCCTTGACAGAGGTCGGATCTGGCTGTCGGGGCAGTGAGCGGACCATTATCTTTTATATGGGAGATGTGTTTCGACTCTTTACAGACACCCTCAGTACTAAACCATGCTATGGGGAAGTCTCTAAGGAAGACTGACTATCAGTGCGGACAGAATCTCACTTGCCTAGCATTGTGAATCAGCACAGTGTGAGACTCTGTTAGCGGAAGTGGAACGCTGCAATCCATGGTGATCAGCGGGTCGTGCTGGAAGGTGGTGATATTGTGTGCGTTTGTTGGTAGGGCGGCAGCACAGCATTGTTCCGCATCGAATTAAAAGCTCCTAGCGGGGACGGGCTAATGAGTTCCATCCCAGCATGCACGAGCGGCAAGAAACAGCCCAGAGCCCGGCAGGGAGGTGTGGGTGTGACAGGTGGAAGGTGCTGTGAGGTGGACCTCAGGGTGCTGGGCCTGGGGCCAGGAGAGAGGACAGGGCTGTCACCGACTAGCCCCACAGAACCAGAGCATCCTCTAAGTCGATCTCATCTTACAAAACAGAATATTTTTCATTTGGGAATTCATATCAGGCCTCAAAGTCTATAAGCACTGATGTTTGGTCACCCAGTCAGGCCAAACACATTATTCACCTGGATTCACTGAGACTGTATCTTCTGTATCCTCCTTGCATGGAATTACAAGAAGTTCAGAATGGAAATAGAGAGACAGAAAATGTCCCAGAAGATTCACTTGCACCTTTTTTACTCAGTATTCATGGAAAAAGCCTCAGAGAAATGAATGTTTGCAAGATGTAGGCCAAAAAGGAATACAAAAGACAACAGGGAAAAGGAACAAAAGTCTCTCCGATGCCCGACTGGAGATGTCCTCAGCGGAAAGCCATCTTTTTGTTGGCCAAATAATTCCTTTTTTTCTTCTTGTCAAGCTATGCAAATGCAGCCTTCACCGCTCAGATCAGTCAGAAGGAATGAGGACGATCTTTAAATGAATAACTGAATGAGGATAATTGCACCAAAACGGTGAGTGTTTGAAGTGCAGATGAATTTCATGAGCAAATGAGCTTGTTAGCTGGCAGCTGGTCGCTGGCACTTCATCACCAATTTATCACCAAGCTTTAATTTATTGAATAAGAAGCATAATGCACCGTGAAAGTTGTGTTTTTATGCCGCACACTCCACATGTTCACTATATAATATTATTCAGTGTGTGTGTGAAGGTGAAGGAGGGGTGAAGCCGCTCTCAGCTGGACTCAGGGTTCAACACTGTAGACGTTCAGGTCAGTATTCCTGTGTCATAGATGACCTGCTTGACATAAACAGCTTAAAATATTGGAATATATTTCTAACCTGTGTGGGATTTGTCTTGTAAATTAGGCTTTTCAAACAGGTTGTGGTAACAACCTTTGGCACTACTTCCCAGCCCCTGTGAACTTTTCATATTTCATTAGTTACGCTCCTTGCTGTCTGTTGTTGAGACCTAAAATACCAAAAAGGACTTTTAAGATTCTGCAGCAAAGAGGCCATTTCCTGGACGAATTGAAAGCACAGAGCAGGTCTTTGTGGCAACAGTTTGGAATGGTGACTGGTTTTTGTTAGCACTAGTTTGCATTAATACAACTAACATCATAGTATCATACTAATAAGAACCCGATCTATCCATTTTCTATCCCCGACTATTCACTAGCATGCACTGGGCAGAAGCACGACCACACTCACGCTCCCATTCACACTGATTGGCAGCCTCTACACTGCATTTTACATTGTGTGCCGCCAGGTCGGTTTTGGCGGGAAATCTGCTTGATTGCTTTACGGCAGAAAGGAAAAACAAAAAGAACAAGATGACAAATTAAGATCCCAAGAACTTGCCAACCGAGGATACAGCCAGGCCAACACTGGCACTAACAGTACCACTGGCAGATAGAGGCTACCGATTTGCTACCATTTCTCATTTGTTTACAGTAATCATGCTAAGGTATCACAGTTAATTTGACAGTGATATATTAATGTTTAATATCAGAGCACCTTTAAGAAACTGTTATGAGGTCATAATGGAAGGTTTATTGTCTTGTCATATTATTGTGAAGGTGGAGGGGCGGCATGAGAAATCAGAATATAATAAATCCTTCTCTTCCCTGGAGCTTTGCTGACGCTAACTCTCTACTCTTAAGAGAGGATCAGCATCACAAAGTACTAATAGATTGATAGATTAGGTATGGAAAGTTAAATAGTCCAATAATGAGTCAAGTGGAAATTTGATCTAAGACCTCCTGATGTATGGTGCTCAGTGCAAGTGGGTTTCAAGTACAAAGTGGGGGTCTTTCTATATCAAACAGCAGCCATTGGAGAGATGTATTTTTTGCGCTTAACACTGAAATTTGATATGCTGAAATTGAATTGAATCTTTGCATGTTAAACAACACTGGTCAGTTTTCTTCAACTGTCGGATCCCAACAGAGACTAACATGTTTATTCAAGCCAGGCCCTCGGCATTGTGAGCTTAATCCCCTCTGATTATGTACATACATTTGAATCAGGAAGCTCACTGTGGCCTCCCATTACAATAGCCTAGCCCCGGGTGATGGATGGAAATTGATATTCCGTTTTCCGTCCGCTTTGTCTCCAAATGCCCGGGTAATGCCTGAGGGAGAGGAATTAGTTTGCATAAAATGCAGCAGAGAGGGATGACTGTCACCCGAGACGCGGGATAACCTTGTCCAATCTGTTTGCGTTCCCAAGATGGAAAGGAGAAGCACGGAGGCAGCGGGGACCGGACGCGCAGGGTGAATCGGTTGCCAGCGGCGGACAGTACTGTACATGGTCCTGCTCCATTTGCAGGAGAGGAAAAAACATCCCCCTCCCTCAATCTTTGATAAGGCAGCATATTGACAGAATTCATGTTATCTGAATGATATTTGAGGTTCCTGTTTAGGAGGAGATGTTAACATTACCTACAAGCCCCGACAGGCAGGCTGCAGCGCTCGGTCGAGCCGCACACAGTTTGATAAGCAGAAGGCAGCTGGTGTTGCTGATTTTGTTCACTCTGATGGGCTCCTGTAGGGGGGGGGGGGAAACCAGGGCCAAGATCTGACATTTAGAGTAAGCAATGTTTTTTTAATGAGGACTTTATGTTTCAAAATAGGAATTGATAAGTTAGGTGCGCTTAAGGGGAAATATCATGTTGTGCGTAAGCCCAGTTTGAACAGGTATCTGGAACTTTTATTCCAGCCGGCAACACTTACGTCTACAGTGGCCGTACTGCAGCATATTAACCTGTGCAATAACCTGTGGAAAAGTATTGTTAGTTAATACCCTTTTCAGTACATAATAAAAATCTGAAGTCTACAAACATAACATGCTAAAATCAGTACCTGCAAAATAGAGCTCCAGCACCTGACACACGTTGCAGATTTCTTGCTATTTTCTTGAAATTATGTTTTGTATCTCATAAACTGCAACATCAATATATGCATTATACCATTTGCATTTACATTATGTTGTTACATCCTTAAAACTACATTATGTTTTAGGATATTCAGTAGTATTGTGTACTTTTGCGCAGGTACACAGGTTAATACACCACAATAAGAATATAAGACAATGAGTGCCCCATTAAAATGTGTGATCAGCAGGTTGTGTCCCTGGGTGATGGGGGGAAAATGCTCTGCCTGTTTGTACTGTTTTTTTATTGGCCCTGAGATGACACCTTTATGAGGATGTCACATGGCTGGATGCACCTAACACCACTGAATAGTCAGCCTTTAATGGGCCTAATGTCGCAGTAAAACCTGCAACAGGGTGTTGTGTACACGCACAGTTCACCAACAGAGACACACACTTCCAGATATGCATGCACACAGTATGCCAACGCAGAGAAAGCAAAGACAAATGTAACATAAGTAGAAATGTATGAACGACGTTGGGTTACAGCATTAGAGGGCGTGCAAAATAGCAGCAGTAATAGCAGTAGAACTAATTGAGACGAAGAAAAACACAAATGAGGATATATATATTCCTGCAGTATGACATAAGTTCCAAAAATATCAATATATATGCAATATATAGAGAATGAGAAGGAAAAACAACATGAAAATACATTATATATAAAGGTGCAAAAATGTGCATTGTATTCACATTAACAGGTCATACATGTGCACAAACAGTAGGTCTGCAGACATGTGCATGTTATCAAATATATTCAAATTCCATCTGTAGGTAACATATACAGAATGTGCAGCTTTGGATATGTGCATTACTAGCTGTTCACCTTAACAAAAGCCCTAATAGGCTTTTCACACTTGAATATGTTAGCCCAGGGTTAACTTTAACCCTGGGCTATAATAGCCCTGGGTTAATTTATCTCACGTTTCACACTAGTTTTCTTTAACCCTGGGCTAACAATTGACCTCGGGTATTCAGTGTTCAGGATTTCACACTGTAAACTTGTAGACCCTGGGTTAACGTTTAATGCTAATGTTTAGCTCGCTGTTACATTCTAACCCCTGTTACATTCTAACCCCGCAACGTTTCACACTATTGTTCTTAGCACCGCATTTCAGGGGATAGCACCACAAAAACGGTGCTAACCCTGCTTCATAGCAGGGTTTGTTAACCCAGGGTTAAAAGCGGTGTTAACCCTCTTTCAAAAATGCAAGTGTGAAACGCTGCTTAGCCCGGGGTTAAATGCGTCCTTAACCCAGGGTTAAGAAAGATGTTAGCCCGGGGTTAAGTGTAGTGTGAAAAGCATATAAGTGGAGGAACCATATGAACAGAACAGTGACATTTTCATGTCATAATCGGAACATATTCATTGGATGGAGCTAGTACAGAATATGACAGTACAGAGATGATTCATATGAATGTGCAGACATTTAGTACAGATCAGGGAGAGGGCAAGCAAATGTGTTGGTCCGGAATCAACCAACACATTCCGATAATAATAATAATAATAATAATAATAATAGTCCGATGGCTGCTGGCCTAAGATGTTCTGTGGTGCTTACATAGCATTGGCTTAGTGTGTAAATGACACCTGCCCTATACTCACACTATGATTTTCTAAGTACTTGCTTATGCAATTACGCGTCAGAGGATATCACCACTTTGATAGTTCCCCTCCTTAGAAACGTCTGCCCTGAGAAAAATAGCCTCAACCCAGGCTCAGCAACAGAATTGCCAAATACACTTCAAAGCGGTTGGCTCGCCAAGACCTGTGAAGGAAACTCTCTGATGTGTGAGCTGAGGCCGCTTTCGAGCAGGCACAGCGGGAAGCCGCGGCTGCCGAATCTGGTTAGCGGACGTTTGCGCTAAGGAGATTTCAATCAAAGTGGGTTTTATTCTCGTAAGAGATATTGGTTTTCTGGGATAATAGCAGAAATCTTCATACGCGTACACACAAAAAATACACTCACCGTAGTATTTTGAAAGAGAAAAATAACTATTGAAAAAAACCATTCAGCCAATGTCACGCTGCATTCTGTCCCACTATGTGTTTAGCCTGTATGCAGCCATGTGGCTAACATGCAGTAGAAAACTCTGCACTGGAAGAGTAAAAAAAACTTGCAGAGGAATGGCACGAAGCGTGTTAATCCTGCTGCTATGGTGCTTAACGGATTTTAATGCAACTGTGTTCCCTACAGGTACAATTACAACTCATTAGTCTCAGATATCAATACATTTGACACAAGCTGGGATTTAATGTGCACACACACACACACACACACACACACACACACACACACACACACACACACACACACACACACACACACACACACACAAGCTCAAAGGGGTTCATATATAATATCTTACAGCCCTGCCTCCACTGGATCATGCGACTGAAGTCATTAAAACACATTAATCTGTCACCAATATGTATCCTCAGGCCACACCCCCTTCTACTGCTTCAGCAAATCCCACAGACGGGAATCGCATTCAATCGCTATCTGTTCCAAACCACTACATGTTTAATCACATCTAATTCCACACCAAGCCCCATCCTTGCATCTCCATCCTTGAAACTACACCTCCCTCCTACCACCCCCCACCCTCCACCACCATCCCAGCCAAGGGAAACTGTTTTCTAACCTTTGTTGATACCAGCTATCGAACTCCTCTCCCTTCCTCAGTGACTGTGCTTCCCCAGATTCCCTCTCCCCTCAAGGTCAAATGGCTCCGTTGGTGGTGACCGAAGACCGACCTCTGTGGAAAAACAGTGCATTTTCCCGTTTCATTGTTGATGAACAACCAAATGGGTGATAATCTACCAAGGGATTCGCAAACTGCTATCGCTGTTAAGAAGCAGCTGATCCCATTTAGAAGCCATATCTATGAGTGAAGTACAGAAAAAAAGTATCCCAGATGAGTAAACAGATGAGTAAAAGAACTGGGCAAGAACTCATAAAAGCTACGAGAAAAGATCATCGTGACCATGGGTTGAGAAACAAGTTGAAGTGCAGCAGAAAGACAGACTCGGAGGCCGTTCACAGGTCGGGTAGTCTTCACACGGTTCATTCACATTAAGTATTAAGCATGAGAAATATCAGAGAATGTCATTGGGGATAGGTCGACATTTGAAAGGAGAAAGAGGCACAGAAAACAGAGATTGGGAGTGGAAGAAAGACCTTCAGACGGACAGAGGAAGAGAGAGAGAAACCAAATGCGTCTGTGTTTTGGATGATAGGAGGCATTTCGGATGCTTTTCCGTTGCACCCGGCCCTCCAACGCCACTGTGCTTCAAGGAGAAAAGATAATGAGAAATAAATTGGTTTAATTGCATGAAACAAACAGCAAATTAAAGGGGCACTAAGTGATCTATTATTAAGACTTTTTTCAACCTCCATTGACGGCCGAGGAATTGAAACAACATCAGCAGGGTAATTGACGTGTGTAATAAAGCCACAATTTCACAATAGAGACGGCAAGCTAGCTAATTAGAGCAGCAACACAAACGGCTAGCGATGAGGTAATATATCACCATGCAAAATCCTGCTCTGCCATTTGCTAACTTAGGTAACTTAGTAATAAGAGAGTAAGCGAGCATGTTATGTCTCCTTTATGCATTAGAACTTTTAACAGTCAATATGTACGTTTCACTTCCTTCAGGTCAAACATATTGCTGACAGAAAGGCATACGGCTCCACAGATTATTACATTATAAAAATCTGCCAAATAGGGGAGAAAAAAAAGAGCCTTTGGGGAGCAAGGTGACTTTACAAATCAAAAGCCTCAAAGATGCGAAGGCTTTCAGGAAGTAGCCTTTCATCATGGGTGCTGTTTTGTTTTGAAGGTCACGGCGGTGTGGCAAGGACGCTTTCAGAGTTTGCAATAGCTACTCTGAAAAGGCTGTGTCAAAGGGTTTTTCCATTCATATTTCCCTGTGAAATGACTCGCGATGATACAAATTGTTGCAAATAGTAGCGCCTTAATTTGATGCAGATGCTTGAGTTCTTAGGCTTGTTTGCTGGAGAAATGGTTTGTAAAAGAAAACCTTTTGTGAAAGACTACGTAAAGCATCAAAAGCAAAAAGGGCTATAGTATGAAGCTTGAGTGGTCATTGACACAGTTCAAAGTGAATGGTAAATCCATATAGTGGATTACAAACATTATGTGTACAAGGAAAACATAGATGTGGTCAAAGGAATTTTTCATATTTTATACTACTTGCGTCAGTAAAGCCTTGGGCTGACATGAAGCTAACCTCAACGTAGAGATGTTTATGGTTTATTAGACAGCCCCGCTGATAGCCCTCGCTTGCTGTTTCATACAACTTGAAAAACAGAACTTCAACCAGCCAATCTAAGGCTTGAAAGGAGACCGACTCTCGAATGATCAGAAACTTTGCTTAATAGAAAACGAGAGACTCTGTGTGTGTGTGTGTGTGTGTGTGTGTGTGTGTGTGTGTGTGTGTGTGCGGAAGTCAGCTTTTACGAGTCCGTCAAGAAATGTAGCACATAAGCGATGATAACTCGGCTCTTTGATACCTGAATCGTGTCATCTTGATGGCTCTCGGTTGATGCCCGGACTGCGGATTGCTGTCTGATTAGCAGTCGCGAGTATCAGTGCGCCGTCTCTTTAAATCTCCACCGTCTCCTCTGGAAGCCTTTTTACCCAAAAGGCCCACCCCCCCCTCTTGCCTTTCCACCCGCATCAATGTAAATGCCTTCATCAATATGGAATGGCTCCCCTACTTGCCCGGTGTCTCTCAGCTCCGGCTCTCTAGACACTCAGACAGGAAGCGCAACATTCACACCTCCCTGACACAAGCTAAGGAATGAATATCGACTGCCCACTATTCACCGCAGGGCTTAATTTTCTGCAGCCCGTCTGTCTGTTTACAACCCTGGTTGATTGCACTGATGTATAATGATATTCCTTTGTATCGACTGGGATGTGTAATGGGTATGTGTATTATTAGTGTATGTGATTATCTAGGCTCTCTGGTCACAGTGGGGCTGATGAGTTGATGTGTTTTGATGTTTAAGCTGGGCTGGTTAGGTGTCAGCAGGAGAAGGCTCCTGTGTTGAGTGCGTCACAATTAATTGCGTCTCTCAAAGTGTGTTGTGGAGATGGGCTTGACAGCACCTGTCACACACACACACACAGGCATCCACCAGCAAATCTGCAGACACATGCCTGAACACCACTGTCAATATCTATACACACACAGGAAAACACACACTACTTACTTGTTTTGCTTTTTTTTCACAAATCCTCTAGCAACCACATCCACGTCACCATGGAGGTCAATTGGAAAATTGGATGTAATGACTATACAACAACCAAGCAAGAAAAAGAGAGATATCTGAAAAACATAGTGGTGTGGCTGTAAATCCTTTCAGTAACATTATCATCATTATCATTAAAAATGAAAATTGTGTTTACTGTGACTCAGTAACCTGTCTTGTCTTCAGTCCTAGTCTCTGCTCCAAAACAAGAAGAGTTGGAGCTGGAGAAGAGTCAGCTCAGTTAACCTGAACAATGAAACCTGACTCATGCTGCCTTCAAGGACTACACGACTTTTCGGGCAATTGGCGAATTGGTCAACTTAACCTTTCCCATTTTATGAGTAACAGCAAAATCATCTCCCTGGTAGTTAGTCATTTCTTCTGTCAGCCATTCATTCATAATAAAAGACTTGACTGTAGATTTTCTGTTGATGGGCTTTCTGTAGGTGGCGCTGTTTTCTGTGTCTGTTCAGCCACGGTGGCTAGTGTTGCTCATGCTAACTACCAAGTTCTTCTTCTAGTTATTCCAAATCGGAAACGTAAAACGCATCACTTCCTGTGTCCAGAGGCAGGAAAGACCTACCAGACACCGGGTGTTTAGAACAGCAAATGGAAAAGCTTTCCTGAACTGACTAGAGGTTGAACCACTGTTGTGTTTTATATCAACTAGTGATAGAGAACGGACCTTTATCTATATGAAAACGTTGAGAATTATCACTTTACTGTAGTCTCACGTTGGTGCAGCTCAGTGACTGATGAGTCTCCTAGCTAACTCTTCTGTACTATGTTATGTGTGTGTTTGTCGGAGTGAAGCCCCGGAGGCACCTCCTGCTGGATCCAGCCTGGATTTCTGTCAAGGAGTGAAGCTCCATTACACACAGATGTACACTTACACAGACGTGCGCAGCCTGCATGCAAAGTGAGTCAGTGGGTAGAGATGGATAGGAATGTTGCTGCAGGCAGAACTGAGGGAGAAGAGAAAGTTAAGCAAGAGAGCATCAGACAAAATTAACGATCGTTGGAGAAAAAAAACAGAGGATAAGTGCAGATCCCAAAGCCGGACACCCACCGGCCCAACTCTGCTCACAAGAAAAACAGTAACAGAGTGTGAAATGAGGCTGCTGGGTCCCACCAGTTATTAGCACCCTAGGGTCCATTACTTCTCGAGTTCTGGAAAGAAAATACTTAAGTGTGTCCAATCAAGACCTCTTCTCAAGTTTGTCTACCTACTACCTACCTATTTTGTCTACTACCTGACTTTTTTCACTAACTTGTCTTAGCACTTGCTTATATTCTGCAGTTGTTTGTCTTCGCTCTTGTGTATTTGCTTCACTTATAACTTATTGCACTTTTACTTCAGCACTGGTTCTGCTCTTAGATGCTTGTTTAGGAAGGAAATGCACTTACTATTTCTGGTGACGAGTAGTTCTCTTGCCTACCTACGTTGAAGGCACTTACTGTAAGTCGCTTTGGATAAAAGTGTCTACTAAATGACTATAAAGTAATGTAATGTAATGTCCTAGCCATGAGTGCTTTTCATCATGGTTACCAGATTCCTTTGTTGACAGCGACTATAACGTATATCCATATGGAGCTCAACAGCTATCCAAAGCCAACGTTGGGTCTCATTTCTACCGAGTTGAGGTCCACCTGCTGTGTTATGGTGATTTGTGAGGTAGGACTGCATGCAGATGCAGCACAGCGGTTTGATGTTTCTCACAGAACGGATGTTTTCTCCTCTGCGATCAGAGTTGACACATCTTCAGACCGAGAGCCGGTTTCTTCCAAATTCCCCAACGGCTGCCGGTGCTCCGAGGTGAGCTGCGACAGAGCCTGACTGAAGCCCCAGCCCCCTTTCTCCTCTGTTGACTTTGCTGCTGACAAAGAAAGCCCCTTTCGCTCTGTGCCTTCCACAATTTTTCCTATAAAAATAAACAAATGATGGTGAACTTTGAAACAAGGCTGCAGGGTGATTTGCAAAACAAAAAAAAAGCAGGGGGGGGAAAGTGAACTTCCCACTCTCGCCGCCTAATCCTTGGAGGAATTTATCTAAAGATGAACTTTGAGAATATTGTAGTGGAAGTATTGGCCTTCAAACAGTATTGATTGCCAGAAAAACTAAAACGTGTCTGAGCCGGCTCTGCAAAATACACATAATGTGCATGCAGTATAGTTCTGCAGGTGTTTTATCTTCCAAAGTTTTTTTTCTTCTTTAGAATTTCAGCAAATATCAGTTTATATTGGTTCTGGGAGTCCCGTTTCTGCAATATTCTTCATAAGAGTGCCTTATGAAGAATAATGTGGAAACCGGTGCCGGCATATATTGTGGCTATCAGGAAAGTCAACAGGAACCTTTAAAGGTTAGGGGTTTGTGGGTATTTGTATTGTTGCATGCTATGCATTATCAGTATGTGTCACTAGAAGGAACAAACATTATTTTGTGCAGCAAGATGCCAGTTTGAGTGAGTCGAGTTGAGTCAATTTAGATAAGGACTGAAGGCCCAGTGATGCCGGCTTTGATGATGATTCTCACATTGGTGCAGAACTGGCTGTAACCAGCATATTTGATCTTTTTCTGTCTGGCTGGTTTGTCGTTACTGTTTCATTTGAAGACACATTTGTACATTTGGCCTAACCTTGCTTTTGCCACGAACAAGATGAAATACAGGGTTGATGCCAGGAGAGAAAGGAAACACGCTTTTAGGTGATTAGTTCCAGTTGTAAATGTTTATGTGAGGAAGTCCCCATTCTCCATCTTACAATCACCTCATCGTTACTGGAAGTGTGTAGTTATGAGGGGAAAAAATCTTGTCATGGCAAAAGGCTAGAGAAACTAACCATCAACCAAATTGTTTTCAACTCAAATCGCAACCAATAAGCATTACATGGCAAATCCTGCAACCCTTTGTCTGAAGCCTTGTTGGTGGGTAGCTGTATGCAGTCCACCACTCCTCCACTTGGAGGTTATTTAGAGGTGCCTCACTAACTCAAATGGCATTTTTCCCACTATTTTTAAAGTGTAGAATGTCTGCTAAGAATTTTAATGAACGTGATTTGAGCAGTCATCAGCTTCTGGTGTGAAAGTTTTGTATTAACTTTTTAAAAAAAAAATGACTTTCACCGTTGACTCGCTCTTTTTTTTTTTTTTCTTGTCTGGTATTGTATGCTGTACCCTGACCCCTAACACCCTATCTGGAGCCCGGGGCAAAAGAACATGTTTGTTTGATGAATGATTGATGAGGCGGAACAGATGTCACCCAGACTGGGGTCGGGGGGGCTGAGCCAGAGTCCTTGACCAACTCAGACGAATGACACCACCGCTGAGAGATGACAGAGCGAGAAACCAGAAGGGTATGGGTGCACAGCGTAGACTAGCAATTAATGGACAAAGTGACGTCAACTGTTGATTTTCTTACTGGCCCGTTTAAAAGCTCAGGAAGTAGGATTTTTTTGGTTGCTGCCATGTTATATTTTTGAGATATATCTTCCTAATAGCATTTCACATAAGGTAAATGTATTGACTTTTGAATTTGTTGACTATTTTCTACATAAAAGGTGAGTCTTGAATTGAATCCACCAACTTGAATCGAGGTGGGTGGAGTTTCAAGTTGCAGCCAGCCACTAGAGGGCAACGGAGGGACTGCCTCTGCAGGACTTCCCTTGGTGAATACTACACTGTCAGCCTCTGCCTGACATGTGGAGAAGAGAAACGGACCATTAAAGGTGCCATGTGTAGCATCTTGTGTTTCTCAACATTAAGGTCACACCCGAGTGCTTCCCGTCACAAACAGGATGTCGCTACGTTTCTCTCCTACCCCCCCCCCCCCCACCCCCACCCCGGCGTCATTACATTTGTTTTGAAGAGCAAGAAGAAGGATACGAGCAGGCAAGAGCCCTTGATAGCAGCTGATTTACATTCAGACCATTTATTAATGAACCGTTTATAAAAATGGTTCTTGTTTCGTGCCATATTGAAATCTCCCTTTGTGCCGTAAAGCAATCCAGCCGATTTCTTGCCAGGCGATGCTTCTTGGTCTCATTTGTTTACGGTAATTATCGTAATGCCCCAAAATGAATGTGGTGTGATTGTTGATTATTTGATGTAGTAATGATTTATTAATGTTAAAATGCTACATGTACGCTACTAGGATGCGCCACATGGAATCTTACTACTTGTGCAAATTGTATTTATTTTTTTTCCTGGAGAGGAATGACATTCTTACAGATGACACAATTAGGCCCAATAATCATTTTTCAACGTGTTTCTTACAGAATGCAGGTAAGGTGGTCAGCCAACAACTCATTCTGGATGCTGGAGATGTAAAGCACATCACTTCCTGTACCTGAAAGTGTTTAGTCCAGCAAATGTAAAAGCTCTCCTGAACTGGTAGGTGGGATCACTATTGCTTTACATCATTCGAAGATAGAGAGCAGCAAAACATCCATTTATTTGTATGAAAATATTGCAGATTAGCTCTTTAATTAATTCATCTCAATAAAGAACAGACATGACTTGGAGAAAATAAAGTTTGACTGATGTGAATTGGCCCCTAGAGGACCACATCATCGTGGTCCAAGGCAGCTCTAGATGTTCAGATTGTTCTGCGTGGCTGCAACCAGGTAATCCTGACAAAGCCCCTCAGACTCTACCGCCGGTCCCTTCTGTGTTCTCTGGTCGGCAAAGAGGGAGAAAGGATCCTTGGGTTTTGCGGAGCTCTGGGTATATATCGGGCTTCGCCGTCAATAAGGGGAAAATCAAACATCAAAGCAACGATACGGGTGGGACACGTTAAAGAGCACTTTCTGTCCGTCCATTTCCCTTGATACCCTGGTTCACTTCAGTTCTAATCAGATTTGTCCTTGGTTATGGGACCCACAGCATTCATTTGAAGAGAGAGAGAGAGAGGTGCTGTGAAAATGAAAGAGAATCCAGAGACAAAGTTAAAAAAAAAAGCACACACATGTAATGCCAAGGACTGAACACTTTTGATAGTGGCATTCTCTGAAACGCTGCCCTATTTCTCATCTGTCAAAGCACTAACTCAGACTTTATTCCCCTTAGTCTTTTATTGAATCGCTCCTGTTTTTAACACATTCATAATGCCTGAAAAACAGCTTCATAACAGCTACATGGCACATTGATGGGTGGTTAATCTAAAACTACTAGAGCTGGAATGCAATGTGGCACTGTGGTTCCTGAAGTGTTTTTTTACCACAGTGCTGCAGCCTTCAAGAGATAAACGAATGCACTAAAGCACAATAACGCCTTGACTAAAACAAATTTTTGAAAGCCTCTCTCTCTTTTTTCAGCGGGGTGTGTTTTTTTGGACATACAGGAAGTCTATTTATTCCCTTCGACCCACCTGATGGGAATGCGCCTAGATTTTTTGTGACATTTTAAAACGTTTGCATGAAATTCGGACCTTCGGACGGAAACGGGGATATGTGGTAGCCAGCAAATCGGATCTTCAGGAAAGTCCGCCGACACCGGATGAAAGCGGGATTTTCCCAATCTTTCATAGTGAATGTAGTGTGTATGTGGTATAAAGTGGAAAATGTAGCACAAATGTTGGAATATTCCATCATAAAACATGTGACTACCTCATCTTTGCTTACCTCATTGCAAAAACGAACATAAGATTCCTTTACCTGCAGCTCAAATGAGCACAGGTCTAGGCCTCATTTCTTCCTGGCCTCTCTTTTTAAGTCGTACACCGCGGCCGTCGCCTGAAGCAACGCTCCATTAATAACTCTGCCCACGCACCGCACATTGCCAGCTGAATCATTTATTCACTAATGCACAAGAGGAATATGGTTTATTTCAAGCTACCGGGTCACGACCCCGCCACCAGCCTCCCGCACCTGCGAGGTTTAAGGCCACGAGCTGGAAGAGATCCTCAGGTGAAACGGGTTAACCTCTTGGGAATCTCGAAGGCGTTCTTCAACCGTGACTGACAGGTACAGATAGTGGATGTGGATAATTAGGGTTTCGGGGGTTTCGGGTCCCCTTGCATCTTGTCCCCCACCCCTCCCCCCCTCCCCCCTCCCCCCCTCCCCCCTCCCCTGCCCGACCCAGATCGCATCGGTGTTCAGTTGAAATGCTTTGTGACACATAATGCCTGAAACTCTGAGGTTCAGAGTACATCCAGAAATCTCGGAGCCTGGCCGAGTAATGGTTGAGTCATAGGTATTTTTTAACAACCCTGTGGGCCTTTTGTGCCGCGGGGCAGTAAAAACCTCACTTAATGCACCTTCATTTTCTTCCTCTTGGTTCTTGGCACGAGAACAAAACAAGTTGCTGGATAATCCTTCTTCCCCTCCTCCTCCCTTTCTCTCCTCCTCGCTACCTCCCAGAGTCTCATCCTCGCTAACCTCTCAGCATCTCCCCTCTTTTGTACCACAGCTTACATTTGACATTCCCTCAGCAGGTACCACTCTGGTTCATATGCCTTTCATTAAAAAGCAATTGGTACCGCACACCACTTTTTTTCAGAGGGAGATGTCATCTATTCCTAAGCTCCAAGAAGCCATAAATATCAGTCAGTCACCACCAGCATAGCTTAATGGTGCGCTAATAGAATAATACAATGGTGTGGTGGTCTGTTCAGAGCTAGAAAAATGGAGGAATTTTCCCCCAGCACCTTCACAAATAAAGATGGGAGCCCTGGGTAATGCCAGCAATTAGTGCTCCAGCGATCAGAGGAGGCATAGTCTGATAGCAGGTAATTACCTCAAGAGGAATTTATTTCCACGGAAAGCAATAAGCCTTATGGCTAAGGTGGGGGGTATTAATACAAAGTTGCAGAGGAAAAAGGGGTAGGAGGAGGAAGGGGGGAGGGTCAGCTTTGGGTTTCCAAGCAGAAAGAAAAGATAAAAAAGGCAACACGCCATTTTATAATAAAGTCTAGTCATTAGAGCGGGAAATAGCAGCCCTTGGTCCCGTCTCAATAATTAGTCAATAACCTGTTCAGTTCAGTCAACATGTGTGGGAGTGATTTACTGCATCTATGTCCGGGTGTGTTTGGGTCAAAATGTTTCATAAACACATTTTCCATTGGTTTTATGAGTGACTCAACCCAGGCTCGCACCTTAAACCCGCCTTAAATCACCGCCCAACCAACTGCTTCATTAATCACCGTAAATATCCAGGTAGGACTTTAAAGTGTCATTGAAAGTCCTTTAATTTTGCTCGTTTATCATGCATGCATCTACACATTACCCATTTATCAAAGTAATCCGTGGAGGCAAAGGTTGTGGGATGCGTCAGACCACCACCGTATACTAGCATCCTACCACCCTCTCCAGAGTCCGTATCCGACACAGCGCTGCATTGCGTTGGGAGCGCTGCATGTGACAGCCGAGCATCTGAACGTCCAAGGGAGAGACCGGCGCAGGTAGGAATCCTGTTGCCTTCAGTGTTAACGGGAATTTTCACGCTTGGCTGCACACATGCACACACAGCATCATACTAAACGTTCCATGGTTTTTCAGTCTGGAGGGCATTTTTTGCCCCCTTGATCTGATTTTTTGGTCATTTTTTGGGGGGGAATATAATTGAAATGATACATTTGCATTGCCAAATAAACACAACAGTTTTTGGATCTAATATTTGTTTTAACTTCTTTCCCACGACTGGAAAGAAGATTGGGATTGTGCTGTTTTCACCTTGGTGCTCATCTTCCACCCCTCAATTATTTTTTACCATATTGTTTTATTGTTTTATTGTTTGTTGACACAGTGGTTTGCGCGGGGGGTGGCACTTTCTTCTGCTGCAGTTGTTTTCTGATCAAAACATGCGCCATTTTTCTCACCCACAATGCAGTCTGGCCCCATGAGGCGCAGTAGTCGTTGACAATTCAGTGAAAAAAATGTGAACAGGGTGAAATGCAAAAAAAGGCTTGATTATTTTAATGTTTTTTTTATTTTTATTTCACTGACATTATATGATCTTTCAAGGACGTTTTTGCCCCGAGCACCCATTAATTCTGAGTCTGGTACAGAGAAATCTAATCTGGTAATCCAGTATAGGCAGGAACTGCCTCAGCAAAAAGGCGAGTGAGATCCATAACAATGTCTAATACAGTAAATATATCAGCACATTGGTGGTCTGGTTATTCATAAGATGCATATAGATTCAGTTACAGACACACAAACACTACCCACCCATACTGTGCAGCCTTTCGCTTCCCTCCCCGAGGAAATGAAACTTTGATCGTTTGTTAGTGCCTTGTGCAGCTTATAGATTTTTGGTTATAAAAGGCTATAATTCACTTTCTCCTTGAGCCGGCCGCCTGCTTATTTATGGGGCAGAAGAAGAAAGAATGAGTGAAATACAATTACCCTGCCTCAGCACTGGCTGTCAGTGACAAGATGAAGCCGTCATCGCGTTATCACCTCGCCTTTGTTCCGCACACCTCTTAGAGAATAAACACATAGGCACACATGGAAAGAAAATCAATATAGCCTCCCTGGTAACCGCAGAGGCTTTGAGACACACACTACTGTGCAAAAGTCTTAGGTGCATGATGCTTTCAAAAATAATGTTAAGTTAGCAAAGTTAGCAAAAAAATGACTATAAAGAGCAGTAATGTAAAAAAAATAAATGCCAAGACCAAACTTTTATTAAAAATAAAAACAATTTTGCACAGTACTGTTGTGTGTATATATATATATATATATTTTATATTTTGAATTGCTTGTGAAATGACCACAGACTTTTTTGCAGCAACTTGTAGTGAACATGGAAGACCAACAGTGATCGGACCCGCCCATCAATTTTCTATAAAAAGGAGCAGATCACAGGCATGGAATGTTTTTCGCAAGCAAGACTTTATTTAATTAATTAATTAATTTAAAAAAATAAAAAATAGAGAATCTAATCAGATGAAACACAAAGAATGCAATGTCGTCTGTCTGTGTCTGTAAGTAAGTCTGATGTTGAATTTTGTCGTTTTCTCTCATACACACAGCACATACAGAGAGGTTGCTACATTGGTGTAAATCTATGAAACCCACTGATGTGTTAATCCGATAGCCTAGGCAGAAATAATGAACTGTGCCATTATATATTATATCTATCATTATTACATCTACATCTACAATCTGATGGGAAAAAAAAATATTTCATATTTCAGATTAAAGGTTTTTGATTCACTTGTGTATCATTACTGTTCCTGAACGGTTGGACTCAAACAACAGTCAAAATACAACCAAATTTCTAAGCATGCCACTGAATGCGTGATAACTGAAGGTGGGAGCAGCAGAGACAGACGGAGCCGAGAAGCTGGGTTTTTTTTTCGGTTTTTTTTCATAGTGACATGAAAGCGAGCTGGTATTTCAATTATGCACATGCAGTGATATCTATTTTGAAGACGTCAGGAACAATGTGAGAACAAAATAATTATTCCCAGTGAGTCCGGGGTCTATTTTTGACCACGGCAGATTGTCAGCTGCAACTGAGACGTAATGTGGGAAAAAAAAACATGTTGCCTGCCAGGAATTACAAGTAGAGGAGAGCGAGAGTGAGACAAAAGCAGAAATACACAGAGAGAGAATGAGTTTTTAGTGGAGCAAAATTGTTTTTTTTCTCTCTCTCTTTTATTAAAGTATTCTCTAGTTTATTCATCCGATGATGGAAATAAGGGACTGGAGCAACATGACAAAGATCTTCTTCTGCAAGGTGGCCTCGAGGACTGCATGCAGCACAACATTAACAGCAACCAGTGTCGTTTTCCCGAAGCAGTACCTAAACGTAAAGTATGAGTTACTTTAAACTTTAATAGTCCCTGTGGGGAAATGATTTGCAGCAACAAATTGCAACCGGATACAACAAATAAAATGGTGTTTGGATTTATGGAACATCCTGCAACTTTGAGAGGTGTATTCCACACAGGGATAGTCGGGGAATTAAAAGGAAAATCCTCTGGGGAAATCAGGGAATTTCACAAATGGGAATAAAGCAGAACATATTTTACAACTTGTTTCACACATTTGTTGCATCAGATGTTTTTCAGGCCAGTTGGAGAGGAAACCAGATTGTTCACCGCTCCAGAAAAGGAAGGAACAATTTTTTTGGGTCATGGAAGCGCTCCGACTGAGTTATGCATAGTCATGGAAAAGCGAATGAATTTTGTATCAGGGTCACGGTGGAAAAACCCTGGAAAATAAGGGTTGTGTAAACAAACGGAAAACAATCCAACGCTACGTATGAAGTAGGAATACATGAATGAAAATATCACATTATTGTTTAATGAGTATTATTTAGCATTATGGGGGAAAATCTTGAAGCCCCGCCCCCTCCCCAAACCCGGAGTGGCCCTCATGTTATGAATTCCTCTCTCCGAATGCAGCAAGCCATTCGCTTTCCTCTCAGTCTGTGTATCTATCCACTGTATGCCAGCCCTAGGCTTTCTGTTTCATCTGATTCCTCTTTCCCCGCATCATTCCTCTCCTCTCTCCGAGGACCAAGCCTGGTTATTATCTAGTTGTTGCGGGGTTTTTTTTTTCTTCTTCTTTATTTCCACTCTCTGTGTTTATCTCCTATCTATTTTCTCCGTTAGGCCGCGGGACTGATTTACCGTCGCTTACAGAAGGGGGAGAGCGAGAGAGACAGAGAGAGAGAGAGAGAGAGAGAGAGAGAGAGAGATGCGCCGCCTTTTGTCATCTATCCCCATCCTTCACTATCTACCACTTGTCTTTGCAGGACACCGGAGAAGACCGCCGGTTATTTTTAAAGCCCTGCATCAGTCTTCTAATTTTGATCCCCAACGGCTCGAGTGACGGCGTCGTATTTCATCATTTGAAATCTTTGCCCCGAGAAGGCGAGAAACAAATCCACCTGTTTTTTTGACAGCTCCAATAATCTGGCCAGACACTGCGGCTCAGTATCAGGTGTCCGTTTGCACTGACATTGGTTTTGACTGCATCACTTCAACCTCTCTCCTCTCCTTCTCCAGTCATTCGTCCTGCTTTCTTTACATTTTTTGTCACGTATATCTTCTCTCTGTGGGAAGCTGGTGCTCTGTCGTCAATCCAGTCCTCAAGTGCCCCTTGTCCTGCAGGTTTTAGCTCCAGCTCTACTCAGGCACACCTGAACCAATTAGTGGCTTCACGTTTTTACGATACCTTAATTGGTTCAGGTGTCCTTGAGGACTGGATTGAGAACCTCTGCTCTACACGCATGTGGTCTAAGAAGGTGCCAGGGCATTGTGTTAAGGCCTCAGACCTCATTGGCACCTGGTCTTAACACGTGATCTGGATCTAGACGTCCTATCCAGGTAATGAACAGTCTGATCACGGCCTTGCGTCTCCACCTGGCATTCATGAGTTCCGGTTGTCTGCATTCTGCCCGCATTGTGATTGCATGTCATTTTCCACAGAGCAGGCGAGTAGGCGGGGAGGAGGCGACGAAGACCAGCGTGGCAGCTGTTACAGCCTGGATGTACCTCTCCTTTCCTTTGACTCAAATCAAGTCTTCTTTATATATTTCAATAGCAACTGTCCAGTTTCACTTGGACTGCGCTGTCACCCCACACTGCTAGCAAAGTTTTTTGTTGTTGGCTCCAGGGACGAGGATGTCCTGGAGGGAACAGGAGAACAAAAGCCTTGGCGGTTTCTACCCACGGCGATGAGGCTTCTACTCAACGAGATGGCGTTTCTACCTGTGGTGATGACATTTCTACTCTTGACATTTCTACCCACGGTGATGAAGTTTCTATCCGTGGTGATGAAGTTTCTACCCGTGGTGATGACATTTCTACCCTTGGTGATGATGTTTCTACCCTTGGTGATGATGTTTCTACCCGTGGTGATGACGTTTCTACTCGTGGTGATGACGTTTCTACCCGTGGTGATGACGTTTCTACCCTTGGTGATGATGTTTCTACCCTTGGTGATGATGTTTCTACCCGTGGTGATGATGTTTCTACCTGTGGTGATGACGTTTCTACCCTTGGTGATGACGTTTCTACTCGTGGTGATGACGTTTCTACCCTTGGTGATGATGTTTCTACCCTTGGTAATGATGTTTCTACCCGTGGTGATGATGTTTCTACCTGTGGTGATGATGTTTCTACCCTTGATGATGATGTTTCTACCCGTGGTGATGATGTTTCTACCCGTGGTGATGATGTTTCTACATGTGGTGATGATGTTTCTACCCTTGGTGATGATGTTTCTACCCTTGGTGATGATGTTTCTACCCGTGGTGATGACGTCCCTACCTGTGGTGATGATGTTTCTACCCGTGGTGATGATGTTTCTACTTGCTATGATGAAATCCCTACCCATGGCGATGAAGTTTCTACCTGCGGTGATGATGTTTCTACTGTCATAATGGCCTTTCTCCCCACAGAGATGACGTTTTTACCTACAGCGGTGATGTTTCTACCTGCGGTGATGATGTTTCTACCTATGGTGATGACGTTTCTACCTGTGGTGATGGCTTTTCTACCTGCAGCAGTGATATTTGTACCCTTGGTGATGGTAATACCTGTGCTGATGACATTTCTACCCGCGATGATGATGTTTGTACCCCGTGGGCGGGGTGCCGTTTTTTACCCAAATGCCATTTCTACCCTGTGGGCAGTGATGACATCTATACCCTGTGGGCCGATACTTTCTCACTAATATGAACACATTGTGCAGATTACATTTCCACCTAGCTGACTCAGGCTGAGATCTGATCACCTCCAGAGGTGGTCTGGCAGATCCCATCACATTCCAATCACCATGAACGCAGTGTCATTTACACCTCCCATTATAATACCAGGTGGAAATGAGGTCTGAAAGCTTAGGGATGCTGACTCCAGCCAACCAAACTTGACTCCAGTAGCCCCGGGCGCATCGGCTTGGCAATGCAAGGCCATGTTAACAGCAAAACGGGTCTCTGGGCTCCGCTTAGGGCCAGGCCAAACCCCCGGGGGAAGGCTGTTTGTGTTTGTTCTAATATCCTTTTATATCCAGAGTCTGTTCATGTTTAATTCATGTGCGCGAGTGCTGCACCACCATGCCCCCGTCGCAGCAGTCACAACATTGTGAACTGAACAATGCACACCTTGAGGCCTCTCTTAATGCAGAGGAAGTTTATCACAATATTGCACTTACCAAAAGTTGCAGTGACGGGGGCGGACACCGGCTGCATAATCACCCTTGGTGTGTTATTTCTTTCCGTACATAGGGTAATGTAATATGCAGTCACATGCCCATAAGTGGTTTTATGGTGTTTGTTTGTGTGTGGGTGTGCACTTGTGTGTGTGTGCGCCACTAGGGTTGCCACCTGTCCTGAGCGGTTCCTTAATGAAGAGCAATATGTTGCGTTCTTTATTGAGGCAAACATCACAGTGAGTGAGGGAATGAATACAAGGAGTGCATAGCGTGGTGAGGGGGTGGTGAGGGGGTATTCTGTCACCAGAGGGGGGAATATGCACTTCAGGAAACGGCCATAGTCAAACAACAAGAGTGCAGCAAGATTCAAACAATCTCACAATTTGTGCCGCCACAGGCATCACCTGAGGCGGACATGGTAAAGGCATTACACTTGTCTGTTTTAATGTCACGCTCTGAATGTGACCCGGAACGCGATTCCAGGCATGTATTTGTCATTGTAATGTCATTACTGTAGCGCAACACACCATTAAGACCTGACTGCGGAATTTGCAACATTATTGCTACTTATGTTCAATCTGCCATTGATGCAATTTAATTATTATAACGATTCCAGTAATTACCACTATTAATACTCAACGGCTGAACAATGCTTAGCTAATCGCGGAAATGGCGCCGTTCCCGTCTCAGCGGCTTTCAGGATAATGTAAATATTTGAGCAGGCATTAGTTATCACATCAATAAAACACAGCCTACACAATTCATGCACATGCAGTTCATACAAGTGAAAATGAGAGAAAGAGAGAAGAATATTGTGAATATTTTTTTCTAGTGGATTTAGCTTTATTTATATAGCGCTTTTCACAAGACACTGAATGGATTTTGGAGCTTCGTTAGAAATAAGATAAGAGCGCACTTTTAAATCAAATGATGCTGTTGTTGATGTTTTGCACTGATTAACTGCCCTCAATGTTTTCGTGTTGTTATTGTTAATTGAAAGACTATCCAGTGCAAAGTACCTCAACTGGCTTGCAGCACCCTTATTCATGCCCACGTTATGTGCAGAGGAAGCAGGACATAACGAGCAAAGGAAAGGGGCATGCCACTTGTCAAATCTGATTTAACCCCAGAACATGGAGGCCCTCAACCTTCAAATACTCTTTCAAATACTGTTCAGTATTTTACCATTAAGGAGAAATTTGTCACCAAAAATGTCAAAAAAATGTCACCAGAACTGAACATTTTAAAGCTGCTTTTGACCCGCGACGAGTCGATGTGTTCCTTATGTTCATTTGATGCCAACCCCTAGTGCTAGCATGGCTGTGCAGTCACTGTGAGATGAAAACACCCCGGCTACTGCAGGTCCTTTGCATACAATTTTCATTATCTCTGTTATTAATTAATGCTCTGGCGGTAACAAAGACCCAAACCTCGGCAGCTCGCTGAATATTGCACAGTTGTATCAGAACCTCCTAATGTGGCAGGAATATATTAAGACCCTCATTGTTGTTCATCATCAGTGAGTTAGAGTTTTAATTTTCAAAAGCAAAACTTATTAATATCTGGTCCCAGGGACATTTTAAATGAGATCTGAATATTCAAGGAGGTGTCTATTAGATCCGTGCGGCAACTTCCATCAAACTCTTTATTCATTAATTCTGTAGCCGGCAGTAGGGAGCGAAACATGAGGTTATGTGATGTTCTCTGCTCATCGTTGTTATGACGCTTTTATGTTTGTATCAGCGATCAAAAGGGACTTTGAAGTCGCAGCAGGAATTTGCTGTGATAAACGGTAAAAATGGTGAAAAGGTCCAATTAAATGTCTTCTGTTGAACATTAGCCACTTTCCCATTTACAAGGCAACCGTGTGAGTAATCGTGATATCTGGAGGTAGATGATTAAGGGGTAATTATTTGTCATCCACAACTGCTTTTTGGATGTGTGAGAGCTGACGAAATCCCTCAGCATGAAAAAGAGATGTGGTTCGCATTTTCAAAGTGCAATTACGCCCAATCCAATGGATGTGGGTTGCACAACTGGCTCTTGCAAAAAAGGTACACCAACTTCTTCACGGTGCTTTTGTGCACACCACACTGGTTGGCTGTAACTTAATGGTTCCCAAGACTATTCCACTACACATAGCACAATTTCCATGACCAATATTTGTCAGTGTCTATGTTGCAAATGTCACACAGCTGACCTGAATGCCCCAGGTCTTATTTCTGGCTACAGCTATCACTTAGGACCAATACTATCAGGACATTTCTGATGTTGGTTTTTGTTCCTCAAAGGGAAGTGGATCAACAAGCAGCCAAGCTTCAACATTTCACTGGTTGGAAAAAAAGGTCATCAACTAAATATCTGTGACATTTCCAAAATCTCCAGGTCTGGGGAACACAGTTTTTGAATTCCATTGCTTTTCCAGGTTTTCCATGACTGAAGGAACCCTGTCACTCGGTGTTCTGCACGGCTTCCGAGTTTCTACAGTGCAATCACCAGGGGAGCGCCGGCGGTTCTCTCTCCACTCAACATCACAGAGCTCCCTCAGGACAGGCCTGCCGCTACGAGAAACAACGTGGCGTGGTGGTGCACACTGATGGCTGTAAATTGTTTTGGAAAAATCTGATAGTGGATATAATCCTTTTGGCGCAGGATTGTTAGCAATAGTGGCGTTATTGTGCACATGCAAACATGGCCGGTAAACAACCATGTCCACCAAGAACATAATCCAACTGCCAGCATTGGAAGCTGATGCTAAACTGACAACACACTTAGTGGCCACGTTTCCACGCACACAGAAAATGTGATCATAAGTAAGGCAGGACCCGTGTAAAAACCGTACTCTGATTATGGTAGTAGGGTTACACTCTTAATCAGAGTAAGCGTCTCGATGGTATTTCTTTGAGTGTGATCAAGCTGCTATGTCAGTTTTTTGTCATCTAAAAATAAAAAAGTGTGAACCAGAATATCTGTCGCTTCATGCCGTCGCGTGAGAGTCACCCCCTCTTTCTCTCCCTCCCCGCCACGAATGCTACAAGGTTACAGTTCCTACTCAGCTGTGAAAGGATTTTCAGCAGGCGTCAGGGGAGAGATATTAATGATCTCTTATTAATTAAGGCTTGCTCTTACAGGAGGAGACGAGACGTGGTGGGGGATGTGTGTGTGGTGTGTGTGTGTGTGTGAGGCCTGGCAATCACGATACTACATATTGGCTAAATCTGAACATATTACACCAAGTAATGGGATTCTGATGTTTGGATCATCAGATCTCACTGAGGCAGATCATGTGAGATCACGAGAACTCATTACCCAGATTTCACTCATCTGAAAATACATCCCTGCTCACTGAATATAATCATCAGATCAGAATTGGTAATAGTACCTCGCCAAACTTTTGTGTGTGTGTGTGTGTGTGCGCGCGCTCGGTTGCCCGTCTTCTTTTTTTTTTTGTTCAATAATTTGTTTTCCGCTGAAGTACAACCATGCGTTCTTGACTCCCATTAACAAAATGTTTGTGGGTGTGTTTGGGATCAATTGCTGCCTCGTTATGAATTCATGCAATCATCTTCTGGTCGGGTGCTCCTCGGCATATTGAACATCACCTGTGACACAGACGCTGATGACACAGATTTCACCGATTCCCCACTAATGGGCTTGCGGCATAGAGTATTCTGAATTAATCTCTTTTTGCCGCCTCACGTCTCGCTCTCTATTTGTGTGTGTGTGTGTGTGTGTGTTTGTGTGTGTGTGTGTGTGTGTGTGGGCTTGCACTTCTTGTGAGAGCCAGTTTGAGTTATGGATCTTTGGAGTGTCGGCCCCTCCACTAGTTTACGATTCAGACTTGAGAGAATTAGGATTTGTATCGGAGGGGGTAACGGTTTGGGTTAGGGTTAGGGAATGGAAGATTAGTGCAAAGACGTGTGTAGGATTTTGAAATGCAAGCTGAGGAACGAGTGGGTGAAGGAAGACGAGACGGAAAAACAGCTGAGGGGGGAAAGGAAATTGGAATACAGGAGGAGCAGTGGGTGAGTCCTTGACGGAGTCTGGCGATAAAATAAAAGGAGAGAACTCATTTCGGGGTAGCCATGCCTGGAAAAGTTGGACGTATGATGAGTGAGAGATTGCGCTGTCTAGAGTATGATAGATGATAGATGCTTTTAACGAATCTCTTTGAGGTTTTTGAAGGAAGAAGAATGCGTATTGTGTCGAAGCAGGGAGCCTACGACAGAGATAGAGAGATAAAGGCGAGAAAGTGACGGTGGTCGTCTTCCGTTTGCCGGCAGAACGAAGCTCAGCTGCTGACCCGGGTATTCTCACACACACACACACACACACAGGCAGCAGAGGCACGGTGATTTACAAATAAATTACATCAGCCAACTCCCGTATCTTAGATCCCCACTGCTTGCTTGCATCTGGAGTGTTATCGTTCACACTTCCTCCCTCCTCTAGTGTATCTCGCTTTCTCAGGAGTGAATTCCATTTCCCTCTTTGATTGCTCGTATTCAAACAACCCGGCCACTTCCTATTCATGGGGGAATTCTTTTTTTTGAATCGGGAGATTCAAAGGAAAAGAAAAGAAACCCTCCCCGTCTTGACTTTAAGGCGTTGTAGATGTCTATAGAACCTGTACAGGTAGAAGAAGATAAAATGGGAATATGCAAATCCCATCATGCACCAGGAGAAGATGTGTTTGTCCCTCCCCACTTGCTTGTCTGAGGTTTTCTATTAGGTGTAGGCGAGACTGGGGAAACATGTACATTTCCATACACAGGCACGCCGGCTGCGTCTGTCCAACAGGATGCCACCGCACAATATTCATTCCATTTTCCTGCAGAAGCTTTCGAGACAAAACCACACAGAGCAGCATCCCGTGACCGCGTAAATTGGTGCGAGTGTATAGGTGGTGAGTTTGCTGATCATTTACATTCAAATGAGTCTTTTCTCCCAGTGGAACCTGGCAGAACGGAGAGATTGATTGCCGAGCAATGTGCAGAGTCTATGCACATCAGTTCCGCATTGAGAACGCCCTGCATCTCCACTGGGGTGGAACATGGAAGAGATGAATGGTACCGTTGATCAACTTCCCTGTCGGGTGATGAGAGCATAGACACCAACATCATTCCTGTGTAGCTTCTTGGCTCCGGTGCCGCATGCTAACACTTTAGCGTACACTATGTTGAGTGGTAGTAGGCTTCATGATAACACTTTAGCGTACACTATGTTGAGTGGTAGTAGGCTCCATGCTAACACTTTAGCGTACACTATGTTGAGTGGTAGTAGGCTCCATGCTAACACTTTAGCGTACACTATGTTGAGTGGCAGTAGGCTCCATGCTAACACTTTAGCGTACACTATGTTAAGTGGTAGTAGGCTCCATGCTAACACTTTAGCGTACACTATGTTGAGTGGTAGTAGGCTCCATGCTAACACTTTAGCGTACACTATGTTGAGTGGTAGTAGGCTCCATGATAACACTATAGCATACACTATGTTGAGTGGTAGTAGGCTCCATGATAACACTATAGCGTACACTATGTTGAGTGGTAGTAGGCTCCATGCTAACACTTTAGCGTACACTATGTTGAGTGGTAGTAGGCTCCATGATAACACTATAGCATACACTATGTTGAGTGGTAGTAGGCTCCATGCTAACACACACTGCTAACAACCTCCTGGCATCATTTGATTGACGTGTCTTTTATAAATGTTGTCTTCTTTTGTCTTCTTCTTCGTCGTCGTGGCGCAACGTCTCCACTGGATCAGCTATCCCGTTAACCTTGGACCAGTCTGGAGGTCTTATCCAATGAGCGGTGGTCCCCGGCCCCTAGCCACTAGCATCGGCAGCTGTAGCCTTTGCTCACCACGCTCAACTGTAGCTCTTTACAAAATATAGTGCCGTGTGTGTTTTGTCCTCTGCCACAGATCAATCCCGAAGCATTGATGCAGCTCCCGGGAGCCGTTCATCCTCCTCGCCTATCGAGTTTACCGGGTTGCTCGGCCTGCATTCCCCTCACTGATCTGGTGAGGCGGTGCCCCATGTTTCTTTCCTGCAAGCCCTCTCCAAGAAATCCAAGAAATGGGGGAAAAAGTAATTTGGTCTGACGAGTCGTCTTGCAGACAGATGTTGTTGGTGCTGCAATCTGATTGGACGCCACCTTCCAAGAAAGTGTGTTTCATCCCCTGGCATTTAATACATCTCTTGTGTGTTGAGACTTAACATTTAATCCAAAGAAAGATGACCTCCTGTATGTGTTTGTGTGTGTGTGTGTGTGTGTGTGTGTGTGTGTGTGTGTGTGTGAGAGAGAGAGAGAGAGAGAGGGTGTACTCTTTCCATTGTCCATTGCCTCTCTGTCATTGTCTTTTCTCTGTTGTAACTGTATACGTACATAAGTGACAGAAATGCGTAACAATATACTGTACCATGTAAGAGAAGATAATTTAACCCATGTGAGGAGCTGTGACAAAGCCATAGAATATACAAGGGGCGGACGAAATAACGGAAACGATTAACAACATATGAGTAGGGCCACGCTTTACCTTGTCCTGCTGTCACCCAAGCCTGCTCGTGTGATATTTGAGAAGGAGAGCCTCCCCGTTCTAGATATGAAGGAGAGAAGAAAGACAGGCAATATGAGAATCCTATAAACCTTAGACCACTAATAAGCTGGTTGCAGAATGTCCTCAACATGAGTTGTTTTCCGGTGTCACTTGACTGGTGTCTCTATAAGAGCCGATAGGGGATGCAGGGGAAATGAGTGCTTGAGCCGGCCATGTTTCACGGCTGATACCATCTGCCTTGCTCCACTCCTGGCCTGAGATCAGCAATCCCCCCACAATGCTGCTGGAGAGATCTACTTCTCCCTCTTCCCTCAAGGCTCTCTAAGCACTGACGGAGATCGTTGATAATAGAAGGAGGGGGGAAGGCGAGGGTGCTCGGCATTACCCGTGATACGCTAATGTAAATGCAATCGTGTAAAGGAATCACTTGAGCGAGTTTCTCAGCGGCTGCATTCACACGCACAGAAAATTACCTCATTAACTCGATTTCTCGAGTAGTTGCGGCTCGATGCGTGTAAACGTCACGGCTGGGTTCGAGTAACTTGGGTAAGATCACACTCATAATGAGGACCCTGGTTAAGATGCCTGGCTTACCACGATATTAAACAGGTTACTTTGGCGTAACACTGCATTCTTTTCACTTTTGATTGCGCTTGCTCTTTGCACAGCATTATGGGTACATTTTGATGTCAACATAAAGACATGGCGACAACCAGTACTTGCTATGAAAACTAGAATCATGCTTTCTATTCCCCTGCTGCTACTGCTCAATCAAAGAGGGGGAAGGGAATATTCTGTTGACTGATTTATTTGTGTCTGTCAGGGTATCAAAGGTCCGTGTAAACCGTCAAGGTAACCAGAGCACGGCCTGGTTTACTCTGTGCATGTAAATGCAGCGATTGTTCGGGCTTTGGGTTACCTGTGCTAAAGGGGCATTAAGTAATTTATGACTCTACCGGTGACCAAGGAACTACAACAGCATCGGCAAGTCTCTGGCATGCCACTCCGATGGGTGTGGGTTTCTCCTCCAAAACAGAATCCAGGTTGGAAAGTGAGTTTTGAAAGCCTAGAAATCTCAGCAGCCAGCCAAGTAATGGTCGGTTGGTATTAATCGACCACCCTGTCAATCCAGATATATGATGGTCATTTTGTGCTATGGTGCAGTAAAAATCGTACTTATTGTCCCTTTCACCATATGTGTGCATACTGAAATATTGCATGTCATAGCCTCTGACAGCTTAATCAATCAATCCATTCAAGTATCTGATCAATAGAAGATTTTTTGGGTTTTATTGTTAGGGCTAGTTAGAGATGGGGGATCTGAGGTCAAGACCTCAGGGGTCAAATCACCCCCCCCCCCCCCAGTGTGATTTACAGCGCATTCTGATGATCTGACTGAAGGACCTATTGAACATAACCCCGGTGGAACCAGCTAAAACGTTTCTTCCCAGGAAAAATGAGACCTCCCTGTTTTGGTGGAGATGGTGTGTGATAGGGTCAGGTGTACATCCTTCTGTCATCCAATCGCCATCGCATATATCATCCATCCCTGATGCCGAAAGGGATGTGCAACCATTTTTTTGAACGGTAGTGGAGCTCTTTTAAATTGCCTATGTCCAGTGTGCGACTGTAAACGTTTCCCCAGACATTGAGTAGAGTAGAGTCATCCTATTTGCCCAGATGAAATTGTAGTGTTGGGTATGGTCACTGAAGCAAAATCCTCTTCTGTGCCCAGGAAGTGATGAATGGTAACTTAAAGGTGCAATAAGTATGATTTTTACTGACCCACCAAAATAAGGTTGCAAGATATTTTGTTCTCAAGCCAAAAAAGGAAATGACAAATCAATATTATTATTCCAGTATTCTGCAGGGTGATATATTACCTCTTCACTTCCTGTTGGATCTCTGCTTTAATTAGCTAGCTTACTCCTGTCAGACCTGTCAATGTTATTGCAAATCATTGGTCAGTGATAGAGGTCAATAAAGGTCATAGATTACTCTTACGCTGTTATAGATTTTCGTGTTGTGAGTGTTGTAATATACCTTTTCATTGTTCCCACTTTCCCTCAACCTTGTCTGCTTCTACTTCAGTTAGCAATTTCCTATATTTCCCAGAATGCTGTTGGAAAAAAACGCAGTGAACAGGTTGAACTTGTAAAGGAAACACGTGAAAGCACATTAATGAATATATTTGTGATTACTGGAAGAGGATGAACAATTTACAACCACTTACTTTTCAATATTTGAGAAGATACTTTTCTCCAGTTAGTAACAAGCTATTGACATTTGAATGCGTTCATACAGTACAAAAACTACTGGTTGTAAATTGTTCTTCTTCTAACAATAATCACAAATCTATTCATCAATGTGCTTTTCCATGTTTTTTTTCAAGTTATTGAAGATGGAAAAATAAATAATACCAAAGAATATCCAATATCAAGCTAACTTTACTTTACTTTGCTTTTTAGGCTTTTTTGTAGGTGAAGAGAGCGCTAGCTGTTGTTGCCAGTGGAGAAAAGGGGAGAGAAGCAACATGGGTCATTGCTGCATTGCATTCTGGTCTATTGAGGCTGCTGTCAGCGGAGAAATTGGTATCTCTTCCTCTTCTGTTATGAATGTCTCCCTGTATGACTGTTGAACGTCGGTTCAAAACGCTGAGTCTAGAAAGATGACCTTTGTTTGGCTTTAAATTACCAAAGATCAAGGTAATTTGAGTCAGCAAGGGAATTTCCACCCCTGCATCCTCAATTTATTTGTCCAGTCACCCAACCCTAACGTGGGGTAAATTTAGAGTCAGTGAATGTGAATAGCCTTACACTGACAAGGTCTCACCTGGACCATTAATACATTGCTTTTAGATACACTCTGACAGACAGGCGCACACACTCACTCAGAAAAACACGCCATTGTCCGTGGTGATGAGGTGGGGACGCAAATACCAACATTTTTCAGACGAATATTGTCTCGTCGACTTGTCAAAACACCGGGTTCTGTTTCATTCAAACACAAAGATACCGCGTGCATGCACCCACAGACAGCGCTCCATTATGTGAGCCTGTGACATTGAAATGCATGATATTGTTAGCAGAATACTGGCTGCAGACGTTACGTGCCTCTGTACCAGAAAGAAAATATTTTCAATACGGATGCAATAATGTAAACCGTCATATTTATTTTGATTGAACTCCGATGTCCCGGGTGAACCCAGGGAACGGCATCTAAACTGCTGAAGCGCTTCATTGAAAGGACTGTTTCTTGCATTTCCTGCACACAAATGTAGATTGCATGTAGATTAAACACACACACACACACACACACACACAGTGTTTGGGCGCTGTTGACGTGTGTTGTATGGGTAATAAAAGGGACGGCCTCTTTGTCTCCCAGGGACAGTGCTGATTATCACCATCTGTCAACCGACAACAAAGAACTATGGGAACACAGGGGGAGACGTGGGACGTGGAAAAACACACACGGCTTGTTGAAGTGTGTGTGTGTGTCCGTTTCTTTGCATGTGCATGTTTCCCTATGTTCATGCAATACATATTTGGGGGCATTTAACTCAAATTGGGGAGAAAAATATGTATCTGTAATGGGAGATGTGACAGTTGCATAATGAATCTTACTTCCACGCTCTTACTCACTCTTTCCCTGTGACGCACACACACACACACACACACATCTATGTGGAGGCGAGAGAAGCATCTTACTTTGGCACCGTCTACGACTGCCATTTCACAAGACGCCTTGGCCGACTATATTTAGCCGTGAAAGCGCGATGGCGTCGGGGATGACATTGTCAGAGCTATACATTAATTAAGATCCATCGAGTTGCCTTCGCACCTTTCCCGCAGTCGCTTTTTGTTCACACAGATGTTCCTCAAAAGCATTAACACGGCGCGTCGCACATATCTGCCTCTGATCTCGGTTGCAGTACAATGCAGTGCAATCCATTATTTGAATGCACTGGAGGAAGGTATTGTAGCTTGTTGCTGCACTGAAAATGGCGACATTCGGCCATCTGCTGTCTGACAAGATGCTTTCATACTTTTTTCACACAGATTGACTCATTATGACGACCAGTCAAAGAGAACTTGTTTCAGTACAGCTAGTTAGATTTTTTTTTCTCCCATGGCTTGGACAGTTTTGTCATCTGTCAAACGGCTGCAGGACGTCTTCAAATTCAAAGAAAATCTATTCCTCAGTTAATAGGTTAAGATTCAAGCCTCAGAGTCTCATCAGAAAATGCAATAAATTAGGTTTCTACTGCTCCAAAGCACAAAATGAATATAGTATATCTGTAGGGGCTTGGTTGGTTGATCACTACTAATGACTCAATGATTACTTGGCCAGATTTCTGGCTTTCAAAATTCACTTTCTGTTTCGGACTGGTAGAGAAACTCCCCAACCACTGGAGTTTGAAGACACTCCCCCTCCACCCACCTACTGGCATTTTCCACTGCTCAACGGTGAAAATGTCAGTCGCTGTGCCAGAGATCTGTCCGTGTTGTAATTCCTTCACAGCTTACTTAATGTCCCTTTAAATACCAAGTGCAATAAATGTACATGAATTTGTCTAGGTGGCATCAGCGCAGAGATATAGCAACAGAATGACATAGTAACAAGGGGCATACTGCCATGGTGCAAAGTGGCAATGCAACATGATGAACAGTGCATTATATACATACTCTTCAGAGAGTGCATTATCCCACAACTGTTCATTTTAAGAGGCATCGGTTCATATTGCAATGTTGAATATCCCCCCATATATATTCAGATCAGAAGAAAGCAACAAGCAAATAAACAACAAACAGCACTTTTAAAGGTTTTGATGTCTATGAAAGGCATTTAGAGGATAGTCTTTTATTTTGAAAGGACTAACAGACTCTATTCGTTTCCCATGCAAACAGCAAATGAACGTGTGAACTCTTAGAAAAAACTGTGAACAAAGTGTTGTGCATAATAGTAAAGTAAATAAAGGAGGCGCTGCAGCAGTGGATGAAAGCTTTGTGCTGGGACACCGTGATAGACTCGTTTAAGTTCGGACCTTTGATGGACTTGTGGATGGAAGAATGCTTTTTTTCCCATGCTCTACCTCATCACAGACGAGGCTTAAAAGACATTTAGCTCGGATACGCCGCAAGCAGAGTATTAAATTCCCCAAAGTAGTTGCACTTCAAGTCTTTTCTTTTTTTGGAGCCATCGCTCATCTCTTTTATTACCACCACAACACTTTCAACTGAAATGCCGATCCAAGTCCCCCGGCAGCTCCGTTATAGATTATATGGGTGAATGGAAAGGTTCGTCTGTGACGCAGTCATGATGTGTGTGACGTCTGTTTGGTTCCAGATGTTCAGTCCTTGTTTCGCCCAAGCAACACAGGAGACGGGTCATCAAACATCTTGGCCCAACAATGATGTAAATCTGTGTGTTGATCTATCAAGTCTCAGAATGGAAACCCCTGGCCCTTCTCTATTACAACATCAACACAAATCCCAGGGAGAGAAAGCTATTTTAAAAGAATAATCTGTGGTCTTTCCTGGGAAAAATCCTCTGATGCACAGGAAGTGATGCTTTTCTAATTTGTTTGGTTTAATTAGAAGAAGAACTGGGTAGTTAGCATGAGCAGCGATAGCCACCGTGACTGAACAGACAAAGAAAAGAGCGCCACCTACAGGAACTCAAACTTCACCAACAGATAATCCAAGGAAAAAGACTTCACAGGACTGGACACCCTGTTTGATTGACAGGTGCAGTGTAGTAACGCCACAAGAATTACCACTTTAATCACATGCCATCATATTTAGTAGCCTCAATTCTTAAATCCTGATAAGCTTTGTTAGGGTTTCCTCACAAGATGATGATCCTGGTGCATGAATCGAGACACAATTGCTGTATATCTCACCAAGTGTAATCTGTCATAACTGACACCCTGCCTTTAATGACTTCCTTGTCCCTGCCCAAACAGCCAAATCCCATACATGCTATGCACTTCCTTCTTACCGATGAGCTGTTCCATTTTGCACTTTTTGCACAAGACCCAGTCCAAAACAGCAAAGGTCCCTTGGGGTCAGTAACTACTCAACATCCAGTAGTATCCTGTCCAGCAACTGAGCTGGAGAGCTCAGACATGAAAGACATGAAAAGACAATATTATGGCCATGTGTGGGGAAACTGTTCTTCATGCAAGGTGTCCTTGGTGTGAAGTCTCTGAATGGGAACTGACTGACATTCACTGAATACAACCTTGCCCTAAAGTCAAGGTGCTTAGCTACAAAGGAAGGAAAATTCAGCTACTATTGGAGGATGTTATTTAAAAAATGTCTTTATTGGTGCAGAAACAGCAGAACGACTTCATTAAGGTTACAAGACAAAGAAACAATAGGGGCTCTATCTATCTAAGTCGCAGTGTAAAGGCATGGTGCACCTTAAAATTATACCATTCGACTAGAGATTTTTAAAATTAAAGATGCCTCTCTCCTTTTCTTAACAACATTAACATCACACTGCAAGAGTGACTGTGCATTCGCACTGCAAGCAACACAACCAACAAGTCACCAGAGACAAATTCATTTCCTGTAGTGTGACCAAGGAAACTTGTCATTGGCTGTCAATAGCCAATCAAATCCATGTTTCCTCGTTTCCCTGCCGATGCGATTTTGTTTCATGTGCAAAAGTTCCAACTGGCAAGTGCACTTGATGAGCGAGAATTTGATCGCAGCCGTTCAAAGCTTCCCAGTTCTCTGCAACTTTTATTTGATCTGCAGGAACAAAAGCAATGGAGAACAGTTGCATCCATCACTGGGGTCAACGGTACGCTCTGAAGTAATGTCGCTGAGTTTTTCATGTTAGCTAGCTAGGTTAACTCATGATAATGACATGATTTTCCTGTTCAAAACTTTGTAGCTGCATGACACTGCCACATAGATGCAATGGGAGCCATCAGAGACTCATCAAGCAGGTTTCTCGCAGTGTGAACGTGATACTCTCAACAGCAATAAAAAAAAGAAACAGCCTCCTAGAGTGTCAGGATTTGTTCTTCCTTTCCACCAAAGGAGAGGTGACACAGGGAGGAAGATATTTGGTGTTAGTGAGACCCCACTGGAAGGTCATCAATCGTGTCTGTCTAAGCGGCCTCATTGGTAGATATTGGGCCAGAGATGATGAGTTTGAACAGGGAGAGAGCGGAGGAGGGGAGGGAAGGGAAAAGGAAAAGGTCAAGGGAGGAAAAGTAAAGAGAGGAAGGGCAGGTGTCACTCATGGAGGGGAGGCTATGTGTAAAGTGTGAGGTGATGAAGGTAAATCACTTATTGGCCATCCAATAAGAGGGAGAGAGAAGGAAGGAAGTTCAACGTCAACCTAAACTTTGGAAACTTTCTAGCTTTGGAAACTATTTTCAACTGAATGATGCAGGTAGCAAACTATATTGGACTTAAGACTTTTGCTCTCTCTCTTGTGTTTTTTGCAGATATTTGGAGATGGTGGGGATTTAGCGTCTTGCTCAAGGTTTTGCTCAATGCTTTGTCTCAATGCAAGTCTGAGTTGAGAGCCGAGTTAACAATTGGTTGAGCACCATTGTATCCATGGGAAGTCACCAAGCCAAACAATTCAAATCCCTCCACTTTTCTTCGAGTTTGTACTTCCGCTCGCTAAACAGGCAAAAAAATGTGAGACTACATTTTCTTCTTCATCTCCAGACGGGGGAACGAAATAGCAGCAAGTTTCAACGTTGTGTAAATAGTGCCAAAATGAAAGTTGAGCCGTCGTCGTCTGTGGCTGCTACCTACATCGTTTTGTGAAATCTGGACCTAAATATCTCTCTGGTATCAGATCAAAACAGTTTCCAATGCTGTTTAAATGAATTATTACCATGCAGGAATATATTTGCTGCTCCTCTCGGTTGACATTGAACCCAGCCACCTCCCGCGCCTCGCCGTCTGTCGAACGCCAGTTATGAGAGCTCCTGCATGTGCTGGAGAGACATTGTCAGCCCATTGAATATAAACTAGCCTTAACTTGGAGCGCATAACAGTCCCTATATTATCTTTAGTCCTTCTGTTACCTTTGGAGCTGGCACTCTACTGAGCTGGAACCAACTGCCTTGGATGAAATGTATGTGAGTCCCTGGGGATCTGAGTGCAAGATACGCTATTAACCACCAAAACGAGGCAGCGTGGCGATGCTCACATCCTGTTTGAGTGAAGAGATGGAAGTGGTGACTCCACTATATTAAATCACAATGTGGGTTGGATGTGAGAAAATTTTAGAAGACATTTGTTCAAAGCTTGCGCCGTCACATAAGAGTAGGAAATTAAAAAGGTTTGGGAAGCTGTGATATCGTTTCTACAAAGCAGGACTGAAAACACAAGACTGATCTCAGTAATTCATTCAAAAGCATCACAGAAATCTTCAGAAACAAACACTGTCCGGTGCACAACGGCACTTGAATGCAACACGTGCTTAATGGGTGAATGGTGCTCCAATGTTAACACTGGGGCTTCATGGACACTTGAACCAGAATACAATTCTGGGTTGAACATTGAATACTTGTAATTTTATTTTATTTTAAGCATATTTTAAAATGAAAGTTAATGAATATTGCAACTTGGAGAAATGTACCTCTGACATGCACATGAATGCAACATAAGTCCCGGTCAGCCTGCCGCTGACCTTGATTAGACAAACCATGGACCCTCCCCTCCCTGCCACTGACACTCTCGGAGCCTTCCTCCACTTTGCCACTCAGACGATTTCCCGGTGGCAAACTGTGACACACTCCTCCTGTGATCCTCTCTAGGGATGCCGAGGTGTTGAAGTTTGTGTGTGTTTGACAGGACACACCACTCAGTAATAGGGTGATTTTTGGCCATAGGAGTGGAGGTAACCTTGAGCAAGATACTTCTATCACAGATTGACACAACAGTGATGCAACCTCGAGCCAGTTGATGAAAGCTTTTCTATTTGCTGTTCTAAAAACTCGGTGTCAGGTAGGTCTTTCCTGGGAAAAAATCCTCTGGGGACGGGAAGTGATGCATTTTATGTTTCTGGTTTGTTTGGAACAAATAGCAGAAGAACTGGTTAGTTAGCATGAACAGCGATAGCCACCGTGGCTGAACGAAGAAAGAAAAGAGCGCCACCTACAGAAACTCAAACTCCATCAAAAAATCTGGGATGTGCAGAGCAGAAACAGCACAGCAATTTAAAAAAAATAACAGACTATCACTTTAATTAACCCCTTACCGTGAACTGGCCCGAGCCTGGCTGACCCTGCACCCGAGCAGAGGGCAAAAAGAGGATTTCACCCTTGGGGGATTAATGAAGTATATAAAAAAAAAACGACCGTGACGGTCCTTCTCCGGGGGGGTTTGTGCTGCAGGATAAATCACGGAACAGCTCCATACTCTCTAGTCCTTATACATGTCATTCGCTCTTTTTTTATGTGTAGGAGAGAGAGCCACCGAGCGGAATTTATTTAGATGAAATGTCAGCTTTTAAAACCCATTCGCACTGCTTACTACACCACAAACAAAATGGTGTATTTTTTGTGCAAAGAGACAAAGGAATACCAAGCAAAGAAATTAAAAATTAAAAAAGTGCTGTGTGGCAGCAAATAAACCAGCAAATTTTTGAATGCAGTCTGACATCACGTTCTCTCTCCCATAAGAAGGAATAGCGAGAGGACAGGATTCCCGCGACCGCAACCACAACAACTTTTGACTTCCCGGTCTTCTCACCAAGCTGCAATATGCAACTTTTTGCCTTGAGGCAAGGAAGTGTACTGTCAGTCCCGCCCCTCCTCCCCCTCAGTTGGTCAAGTTCCCACCGCAGACACTTGTCACTCATCTTGGTCGGCCGTCTACCTTGAAACGGCATCCAGCCCGAGGCGGAGGTAAATGGGCACTGCAGGCGTTGGCAGAAGCAGATGGCGAATAAATAAATAATCTGCAATAAAAAAGCAACGCTGATGCTCAATGTGTTTTTTTAATGGGTCTTGTCTGCTGCATGTTTACCTTCGCTGTTCTTTTATTTTCCTACTGCTTTCCTTTATTGTTGTGGTTGCTATGACTACCCTGCTCCGTGGCTGCTAGCCTCACCTCGATAGCCACACCCCTGGCTCAGCGCTGGCCAAATGGTGCATGCCCAAAAACGTCCCCAGCATCATTGAACACAAGGTACAAGAGGTGTTTTGGGGTCTCGGTGTGCGTCATATTAACGGTGTGTATGTTGATCAGATTAAATGGTGCAGCAAACACGGAAAGGGCTTTGCATAACAAGAGGTAATCCTAGCTTTTAAAAGTGCCTCACACTCACACGCAAGCATGCACACACACACACACAAGTCAACACCGGCACACTAACAAACACACGTCACGTAGGCTACAGAAATAATTTCATCCCGAAGGCCGCAAGTCAAATGTTTATCTTTCATAACACTGATGCTCTGGGTTAAAACCAACAGATTTCAATGCTGTTGTTTCATCCAAATTTCTGAAATTAAATTTGGGGATTAAAGGACAAAATAGGATTATGATGTTATTTCACACTGAGAAGTCCCCTGTGCTTTCTCCCCTCAAAACCCAAACAGCATATGGCCCAGATTGTCAATTACTACAGGAAGACAATAGACGAACCAACAGTGGGGGTGCGTGATCAGAGGGGAAATAGCCCACAAATAGAAAAGGTGAAAAATTAAAACAAAACAAAAAAAGACTTTGAGAAGTACAAAAGTAGAAGAGTCAGAAGAACAAGGGATGAATGGGCAGAAAGAGAAAAAAATAGAAAAACCCACTGTTCAACTGTCCCCAGGAAGGGGATTTGGAGCCTACAAACACTCAACATAGTGTATGCTAAAGTGTTAGCATGGAGCCTACAATCACTCAACATAGTGTATGCTAAAGTGTAGCATGGAGCCTACTATCACTCAACATAGTGTACGCTAAAGTGTTAGCATGGAGCCTACTATCACTCAACATAGTGTACGCTAAAGTGTTAGCATGGAGCCTACAAACACTCAACATAGTGTATGATAAAGTCTTAGCATGGAGCCTACTATCACTCAACATAGTGTATGCTAAAGTGTTCGCATGGAGCCTACAATCACTCAACATAGTGTGTGCTAAAGTGTAGCTTGGAGCCTACTATCACTCAACATAGTGTACGCTAAAGTGTTAGCATGGAGCTTACTATCACTCAACATAGTGTATGCTAAAGTGTTATCATGGAGCCTACAATCACTCAACATAGTGTATGCTAAAGTGTTAGGAATGTAGCCTACTAGCACTCAACATAGTGTATGCTAAAGTGTTATCATGGAGCCTACAATCACTCAACATAGTGTATGCTAAAGTGTTCGCATGGAGCCTACAATCACTCAACATAGTGTATGCTAAAGTGTAGCATGGAGCCTACTATCACTCAACATAGTTTACGCTAAAGTGTTAGCATGGAGCCTACTATCACTCAACATAGTGTATGATAAAGTGTTAGCATGGAGCCTACTATCACTCAACATAGTGTATGATAAAGTGTTAGCATGGAGCCTACTATCACTCAACATAGTGTATGATAAAGTGTTAGCATGGAGCCTACTATCACTCAACATAGTGTATGCTTAAGTGTTAGCATGGAGCCTACAATCACTCAACATAGTGTATGCTAAAGTGTAGCATGGAGCCTACTATCACTCAACATAGTGTACGCTAAAGTGTTAGCATGGAGCCTACTATCACTCAACATAGTGTATGATAAAGTCTTAGCATGGAGCCTACTATCACTCAACATAGTGTATGCTAAAGTGTTATGGAGCCTACTATCAGTCAATATAGTGTATGCTAAAGTGTAGCATGGAGCCTACTATCACTCAACATTGTGTATGCTAAAGTGTTAGCATGTAGCACCAGAGCTAATTATCTACTGGGGGCACATGGATGATTTTGCTGTCTACAATCATCTTCCACCAAAATAGCAACATGAACAAATTGAGATTTTATTGAAGTTGAGCTTCTATTGCAGTAAAAGCTACTTGGTGGATTGGACGTACACTGAACTGAAAAAGCCTTAAGTCATGTACTACCAGGTGTGTACTTTTTGCTGATGCGCCAGGCCACATTTAATTGCCAGATTTTTGAAGGGAGTTGGGCTTGATATTCTGTACAAGAAGGGGGTGTTCAGCGCCTTGCTCAAGGGCACCTCAACAGTAGCAAGGGAGAGTGTTTTCTTAGCCTCTGTTGGATTCGAACCAGCATCTTTCTGGTCACATATCCACATACATATACATCCATAGTGCGAGGTACTGTCGTCTTTCATGCAGAACGAAAAGCTGCACCAGCATATCTGCTCATGCAAACACACAATGACACATCAAACCCAACCGGCAGTCTTAATAACACAATAATACTTTTAACGTGTGTGTTGGCTTAAAATAAATAAGGGCAATAAATAAAATTAATACAAATTAATGCATCCAGCACCGAGGGAGCATGCATCAGCAGCCTTACTGCCGACCACCCCACTCGCCGCAGTAAAACTCACCGTGTCATCTATCACTCTAGCCATCTCTCCGTCTCCAGACAGCCATTCATCACCCCGCAACTCTGTGCTCATCAAAATGTCACTCTGCACATTGACGAGAGGACATACGTCACGGCTCAACGTGGCAGCAGCCACATATCACCACGCGGAGACACACGCGCGGGCCTGCACACACCGACGCAGGGAGCATAAATTCCCCCTGACCTGAAAGAGATGAGCTAAACCGGGAGGGGGGAAAAAAACACTCCCTCAACCCCGACCTCCGCCCTCGCGTCCTTAGACGGGGCATAAAGTTTCCCTGGGCATTGTTAGAGCAGCGCTGGCCTTGCCTGAAACCTCATCACGGGCTGAAAAGAAACTCCCTTCCAGGAAAACACTCGATACCTGCAGATCTGTGGGCCAGGAATGAATTGGTTCAGGATAGGGTTTACAGCCACAGGATGGGCCATATCGCTTATCACCGTCAACGGATCTGCTATTATTACGATTTCCCTTTGAGCAGGCTTCATTCTCAGGTTAAAAATTAGTTTTGAAGCCTTTATATCACTTTTCCTTCACCCTGTATGTTTTTTATTCTATAATTTTGTATAGAGGAATATAACTGAACCGTGTATGTTTGACATCAGTCTGTGCTTAAAGCCTGAGTAAACCACATTACCAGTGGGGTCAGGCAGCAGGATTCCCTGTACTGAGCCTTCAGGTCAGGCAGCATATAAGCTTATGAACTGCATCCAACTACAAACTACCTCATGTTCCTAGCCATACAGCTTAAGACAGGAAGAAAATGTAAAGGTGGCGCAAATGCCATGCAAACAGAGTGAGATGGATGCAACTTCTCAGGTGCCTGAGAATTTCTTTCCAAAATGGCTAACCTGGCTAATGTCCAGCCTCGGGTTAAGGTCTCTTTCAGCTGAAGGTGTTTACATGAACCTTTGATACCCTGTGATTGAGTCTCCCTCGCCATGAATAAACCAGTTAATAGAATATTCCTGTCAACAGCAACGATAAGCCGATAAGATGTGGCTGCCAGCTACCTCTCTGAGCAATAGTAGGTTACTTCTAATAAAGGGGAAGAAATAGTGAATAGAAATAGTGATAGTAATACGAACCCAGCGAGCCTTTGACAGGATGTGGCCAAGTTCAAACAAAGTTCATATTAAAAAAAGCTTTTTGACTTCTGTTCTGATATCAGAAAGATATTTAGGTTTCACAAAATTATGCCGGTGGCGGCGACAGACGACTACAGGCACCGTCTCCACTTTCATCTTAGCGCTATATTTACACAGGTTTCCAACTTTGGGACACTGTCGTATCGACGTCAATTCAAGGTCAAAATGTTTGCAGGGTAAGCAGCGCTTGCCGCCACGCTGACATCAAAAATGACATCAAATGCATAGATGGTAAAAAGCAAAAGTTAAGCAGTAATATGTATCCATGCCACAGTGACCTGGGCATCTTCACCAGGCTTATTATGAGCTTTTCCAGTGTGTTCTAACCCAGTAATGATGCATCGATCCAAAAGCAGGTTGCTTGAGTAACCGGATTAAGACGGTAATTCTCTGTGGATGTAAGCTGCTGTGTCAGTGCTCCACTGAGGAACCCTCGAGAGGTTCAGCACCACGGAGAGTTCCCGTTCACAACACATTGTTATTGTGGTGGCGAATAAACATTACAGTTCCACATGTTCACATAACAGTCTTCTACTGGTGGCCACTGAGCAGCTCCAGGAGGAGTTGGGGGATCAGTGCCTTGCTCAAGGGCACATTGACCAGTAGTCATTGAGTAGTCTCTAGAGTACTTTTACCCAGGCTACTTGAGTAACCAGATTAAGAAGGTCATTTTCCGTGCAAGGTAGCCACAAAATATCCAGCAAATCCACATGCTTTACTCAAACATCAATAACTGTGAAACCTCATCTTCTCTTACTGTAAACACTAGAAGAAGCCTCTCTGGCCTGTTACAATGACATTATATCATTTGTTCCTCTACTGGCTCCTATTGGCGTTCTGCATCCTTGTGTCATTTTTTTTTTTCTGCAGCCAATCGCAGTTGCCGATTCCCTCCAGCCAACTGACTTCCCGACACTGGGCAGGGCGCTTCTGGAGACAGGCACTTCTCAGACTCAAAGATGTGTGTGTGTGTGTGAGCGCTGTTCCAGGCATCAGTGTGAAGAGGAATGGTGTCAACTGAATGGATAAGTGACTGTAAAGATACCACAAGGCTATCAGGACAGATTCTGGGTACAGTGCCCAGTGACAAGGGCCCCAAAAAAGGCTTCGCATCACCCAGGGGAAATAGATATGGAGAATGTTGATGTTGATGTTGAAATTTCAGTGGGTTAGCAAGTGTCAAGCACGTCAAGTGGCTTCATCATGAGGTAAAATGTAAAGGGAGTACAAAGACGCTGTAGTCAGGAGGATGTATCTCTTACACGTACCTACAGCACACACACACATCTGTACATAAATCTGAAGGAGATAAACACTATACAGGAGATACATACACACAGATCATTACATATATAGGCTGCACAATAACAATGTGTCTTCTTTTATATGGCTATAAACCCTCAACAATTGATTAGCTGTAGATGTCTTCTCGTTTTTTTTGTCGTCTTGTCAGACCAGATGGCACGGTGAACGTAGCATCTGCTCAAACAACACAGCTCATTGTTTCATAGTAAAAAACCGTCAGTCAGTGCAAAGCCTTCAGTACTTGCTTGGCCCATGCGGCGCTGAGACGTCGATGTGTGAGGATCTGACCAGGTGCGCAAAAGAAATAATCAAAAAAATCAGAAAATAGGAAACAGAAATAAATTGGATTCGCATGCCCCTCCAAAAAGCTGAAATCGTCAAAAACAAACCGAGGAAAATCCCACCTGGGTAGGTGATGAGGGATGGAGGCAGACGGGATGATCGAAAAGATTTGTTTTCCACGTGTCGAGGACTGGCATCGAGTTGCGCGGCCGCTCGCGAGGCATCGAGGCTGGCAACGAGAAAGGCACGTTTTCTCATTTCTGATTCCTTCTCAGAGTGGTCAAAACATCTGCCGTAACAGAGACGACTAACTAGGAGGCGAACAGCGATGGAGAGAGGCGAGATGGGCACAGGCGTGTTGACTGGTGAAGCTCAGAAAAAAAGGGAAATAGATGGAGGGAAGGGTAAAAAAAAGAAGGAAAAATACGGGATTAATGGTTAATTTTACCTTTAGCCAACCCGAAAATGTTGCTTTTTGCTGAACTTGAGTTGGAGAGTGACACACACACACACACACACACACACACACACACACACACACACACACACACACACACACACACACACAACAGTCATGCGTGGCTGTACTGTGTACATTAAAATCTTGATGTGTATATTGTATATGCTGATCCAGAGCCAGAATGCCCACGCACCTTACCCACAATTCCCTGCTGTTATCAATGAGGGAAACTTTGGTGTACACTATGGAGCATATGGACTTCAACTGGCAGAAGATAACCTCTGACACACACCTCCACACACACACACACACACACACACACACACACACACACACACACACACACACAGAGGCCAAGCATGTATGTCTTTTGCAGGCCTGTGCTGAATGGTTGATTAAAGCTCCACCAGGGAGTCAATAACTCATTAGAGCAGCATAACCCCTCTTCACACACACATACACACACCTACACACACACACACACACACACACACACACACACACACACACACACACAGGTGAGGAATGTGGTAGCCACTACATGAGAGCGTCAGGTTAGAAGAAGAGATGGAAGAAGGGATTGGTTATAAAAATGAAAGTGCAAAATGAAAGTGCAAAAAAGTACATGGGGGTAATAAAAGGTAGCACATGGGCCCAAAGCTGCTCTAAAAGCCTCCCTCTATTCCCTTCATCCCCGGTCCTCACCAGGCTCTTCAGACGTTTAATCATTCAGCAGAAACCATGCAGCTCTAGAAAATCGACTAGTCAGCAAATGAGTAGCAGCGGTTGATTCTGGTCTAGGCTATATGTATTTTTTACATTTATCAAGAGCTCAGCTTGGACGGGAAGGGAATCTGTCGGCTGCTCATTGAAATAATCTGGTGAAAACCAGTTTAGCGCTAGTTCCGTGCTTGCTAGCTGTTAGCGTCTTGGCTAACGAGCCGTCTAGGGTGCTTCACAGCCAAGACAACTAATGATGGCGACCTACAGCTGATGAACGCTCTGAAACAACAGCAAACAACACGTCAGTCGCCACATTTTTAAGTTTTAAAAAGTTGATTGAAATACCGCAAATAGCTCACTACTGCAGTTTAACCACTTCCATGCTATTATACACTTAGCATGGCCTGCTACACTAACGTTACATCCTCAACGAAGGATTAAATCCACTTACAATGAAGCTGTCCAACAAACAATATGAAAAACCAAAATCAAACAATTTAATGTTGGAAAATCTTCTACCAGCTAGCCAAACGCTTTCACAGCTCAAAATCTCTTCTCCAAACTATTTGAAGTGTAGAGAAATGTGAAATGAAAAAATAAACCATTCAAGCAACTGCAGTGAAAACTGGCAGCAGCTGGTCTATAAAGGTTGCTGCCCATGGTATTTCAGACATGGCAGTTCAACAAGGACCTAATGAAAACACTACAAACATCTTGCCATCACACGACCAAACTGGAGACTTCTACTACACTCCAAGACAACACAATTTGAGATAGAGGAATATTTACGGATATAACCCGAAGTGAAAAGCTGTTGGAGAGAGGAAGGGAGGACGGATGGATGGATGGATGGATGGATGAGGGAGGGAGGGAGGGATAACTCACAGGGGTTTCCAGTCTGGCGGTGGGGAGGTGACAGACCGTGCAATGTATGCTGTCATCAACCCCTGGTAGCTCCCTAGTGACACACATGAGGCTTAGCGGATTGGTAGCTGCCTGTCATCACATGTAATAGGTTTCAATGGCTGATGGAGATATGAAATATTCATGCCGTGTTATCCCAGTGTTTTGTCTTACTGAACACAGTGAGTTCAAGAATATGTGTGTGTGTGTGTGTGTGTGTGTGTGTGTGTGTGTGTGTTTGTTTCCACTCCTATCTTTGTGAGAACCAGTTTGAGTTTCAGGAGTGAGGGATCCTCACGTCAACTGGGGGCTAATTTAGGGGTTAAAGTTAAGATTAGGTTTAGGTTAGGTTATAGGCAGAATAGGGGTGATAATCCATCAATAATCCAGGGTGCACAGGCCTCCACCAACCACCCTGAGGTACCAGTATGCACAATACCATGCCTGTTTTGACTTATTGTTTGCCCCAGAGGAAACACCCCAGAGTTGCTCCCCACCCATGTTACCTATGGTGTCAAGATGATCATCGAAAGTACAACAAAAGGAAGGGAGTGTGGGAGGCTGCTAAAGTGCTAAAAAAAAGGAAAGCAAAGTCCAAGAAGATATCTCATATTTCTACCTTTTTATGTCTCCTCGACACAAATGAGCTCTTTAACACTAAAATGAGACTAAAGGCATTTTCTCCCGTTTCTCAAATTCAACTCAGGAAAAACAATCACATATCAGCTCATGTTGATCTCACTCTGATCACAACAACAGCTCTCCACATGATCTGAAATAAGTCTCATTTAACTCTCCTGAATATGAAACCATGAGATGAGAGGAAGAAAACTCAACACTGTTGCATCTTCCTGTTGAAGCCACGGGGCCGACAGCCACACAGTAGGAGCTGGTTACCATTATATATGTCACATGGTAGCATCTTCACATTGATCTCCTTCCTCTCTCTGTTGTCTCCTCGTTGCTCCTAAGGGGCTTTGGGAGAAACATGTCAGATGGAGGTGATCACAACATGAGACTCAATTCACATCTCTACTATTTCTTAGGAGATTAAGAGAAGACGACTTTCCTCTGGGAAGTGCATTAACACAACTTACTCAAATGACCTAAAGTGCACAACCAACTATGGGGGCCCACACACACCCCGTACCCTCCAACCCCCCTAACCTAACTCCTCCTAAGGGTTAAGGTTAGTTTAGTTAGGATAGGGTTGGGGGGGGGTTAGGGAATAGGTCCTCAGTAGAAGGTCCTCACAAGTATAGTAAGACATATTTGTGTGTGTGTGTGTTGCTCGCTCTCTGACTGCGGCTGGACCAGATGGCACCAGTAGGCAGGGTGGTCCAGAGGTAACAGCAGGTGGGTGGAACTTTTCCTGTCCCGGCATCCTCCCTGTCTGGTCCAATGGCTCGTCCAATCACCTCGAGCCGCCCGGGGATGTGATGTCTGTCAGAGTTGGACCATCACTGAAGATGATGTACCCCCCCCCCCCTCCCCCCCCGCCGCCTCCACCCCCGGGCCAGCTTTTGACGGATGGCAACAGAGGAGCAGGAGGCGACCGAATGCAACCTCAAGCGCTATTATGGCACGATAAAAATTTTTTTAAAAAAGTCATATTATAAGAGGAACTTTTTTGAACTACCTTTGAACAATCAGGAAGATATTAAGGTCCTGATTTGACAAAACGATGGAGCATCTAAATGTTTGCCTGCTTCCTTCCTTTCTCTCTCTCTCTCTCTCTCTCTCTCTCTCTCTCTCTCTCTCTCTCTCTCTCTCTCTGCCTCCATCTGTCATTTGCACTCTCCCGCTACCACTGCTCCCCCACTCATAGCAGCCTGGTTCTCTCTATTTCACTAACAGACAGATTTAGCTATTTGGCCAGAAGGAAGTATTTTTGAGAATATTGTCTGGGTGCATACCGATAAGGCTGAGAAGAATGAGTGGGACGAGCGTAACGGAAGAAATATAATTGTACTTGACAGCCGGGAAAATCTCTACATTTTCTCGTGGAACTTTATCTTTCCGGCCCCGGCGGCGCTCGCGCTGGTGTGTCTGCCCTCTGTGTCTTTTTTACCGTCTGGTGGGTTCACTGACTTCATCCCTCAGTATCTGATACACCAACACACCTGAGACAATCAGCAGCCGTGCTAATGCTGTATCCCTCCTCTCTAAGCTCTATTTGAACCTTTATTTAAACAAGGAAAGGCGACGGCAGCAAGGTGGCTTGCTGGTGGCCACTGAGCAGCTGTGCACTGGTTCAGTGCCTTGCTCAAGGGCACCTCGGCAGTAGTTGTTGATGGAGGGGAGAGCATCCTCCAACATTTTTTCTGGGGAATTGAACCTGCAACCTGCTGCCCTCACGACTATATAGTACATATTTTCACTGATGCTTATGTATCACACACACACACAGACACACACACACACACACACACACACACACACACACACACACACACACTCCAGTCTCTAGAAAGTTCAGGGTATTTCAGGTTTCCATCAGTACCAGCTGCAGCCTCTCCTCCACCCCCCCATCCCTCCATCCCACCCTCCTCCTCCTCCCCTACCCAAGCCTCCCCGTCATTCGCCCATCCCTCTCTCTCTCCCCCTGCCTGTTGCTGAAAGATCCACTTCCTGCTCTTTAGAAACCGCCAAATAAAGAGCCTGCTTCATAGATGGGAGACAGACTGATGGATAGAGAGAGAAGGAGGGAGGGAGAGAGGGAGGAGAGAGAAGGGATGCTGTCAAATCCTGACAGTAGAAAAGCTCTTGTGTACCTGGGCATACAGCCCAAAACACCATGGAGGCCAGGACCTGAATGTGCACACACACACACACACACACACACACACACACACACACACACACACACACACACACACACACACACACACACACACACACACACACTTTCAAATGCTGTACATCACCACATCCCAACAACTTCAGCAGCTTAAAACGGACAAATTCACTCCTGGTCCAATGCAATCTGCTTTTGGGGACGCCTCGGGGAGCCGACTTTGATGTCGGCAGGAAAAACTGCTCACCAAAACTTTATCCTCTCAATCACGTCGTAAAAAGCCTGGCATGCTGCGCTCACCGGCAAAAGCAAATGAGATTTAAAGGAGTAACGGGGGATGTGATGGGCAGATGGGCTGCTGCTGCTGGGTGCCGGACTCGGGAGAAAGGGGCAACACTTTGCGGTCCGTTTAGTACGTATCAGTATCTGGGCTGCGTCTGTTTCCATGTTTGTTATTGATGGATGGCTTATAAAAACCAAGAGATATTGACTATTGCCTGCTGCATGTGTTTCCCTCGCTCTGGCTCCCTCATACACCAAAATGCATTTTGCCGTCCGGGTCCAAGCTAAATAAATTACACTCAGAAAAACTTTAAATGAAGCTTTTGCCCCCCTTTTAAAGACCCTATCCTCATTTAACTTGCATTAGCTTGATGCTACTTACTACTTTTACTCCATAAAAGGTGGATAAACTTGCAACGCTGCATCACTAGGCCTGTTTAATAGCATCTCTCTCTCTTCTCGCTGCCCCCCACCCCTACACCTCATCTTCTCTGTCTAATTATATTCATGTGTCTAAATTCGTCACCCATTGGCAGGGCGAGTGGGATGAGGAGAGAGAGAGAGCGCCGCGCATCCAAGTTAATGGGGTGTCTGTGTTGCTCGACCATTGAAGCGTCACAGTGTTTCTTAATCACAGCGTTTCCACGCGGCCCCGCACACTGGGACTAATTGTACTGTCTTCTCTAGTCACGAGCTGCTCCGATAAGAGCTCTTCATCAGGCCCGATTGTGGTTTGCGGGACCTGGTTTTAAAAAATCTAATGTAAGATGTAAGATGTCTTGATCCCTGGGAGGTTTCTGATGCTGGTCAGCAGTGATGTAGTGGTAAATAAATTGGTGGGTAACAACCGTTGCAAATTAAAATCAAACATATTTTGAACTTATCAAAATCATCCATGTGTCCCCGGTAGATTGTTGGCTCTGGTACTTCATGCTAACACTTTAGCACACGCTTTGTTGAGTGATAGAGAAAATGCCAACTTGTAGCGGCTCTACAGCTAAATTGTAAGTAATTTTAAATGGTACTTGTGTTGAAGATTGGTAAAATTGACATGACGTGATACCAATATTATGTTTTGACACTTTCCCTTTTCCACCGCAAGTGAAGGTGGTGAAATATTTCCCAAAATAATACATCAGCTATATTGATTAAATGATAGCTTTGGATAATGCTAGTGGCCTACTATCACTCAACATAGTATATGTTACAGTGTTAGCATGGAGCCGACTATCACTCAACATGGTGTATGCTACAGTGTTAGCATGGAGCCTACTATCACTCGACATAGTGTCCCCTAAAGTGATAACATGGAGCCGACCATCACTCAACAAGGTGTATGCTAAAGTGTTAGCATGGAGCCTACTTTCACTCAACATGGTATATGCTACAGCGTTACTAAAGTGTTGGCATGGAGCCAATGATCTACCGGGGACACGTGGATGATTTTGCGGTGTATATTCTCATCTCTTAACCAGTAAGCTGCCCAATGGGACAATCTCCGAAAAACTCGTATTCCTTTAATAAGTAGACGAACCAATGTCATGCTAGAGTATTCTTCACCTCGACTATGTTCATATTCTGTTGGAGCCATGTGGCGTCGGGCTCAAGGGACCGATTCCATCCATCCACGCTCCCCTCCCGTCCAAAACTCCCTCTCACCGCCCTGCGCCAAACATGCCATTTCCTTTATTATCTGTCCATGTGGAATAATGTGTGCTCCATTAACAGGCCCAACTGGATGTTAATAAACCCACAGTGAACTTTCCACACCATTATGTCCCATCAGGCCTCAGCCAGGCAGGAAGGGACTACAGCAGGGCAAGAATATGCTCTGCTAATTAAAAAAGTATCTTCAGCCGTGTATGGGGCTCCACACTGAGTCGGTGAATAGCGTTCCTCTGGTCATTGTGCTGCGGCGGCTTTGTTCAGTTTCTACAACTCCAAAGTGGAACACCTAACTTAAATTAAATCATCTACATTTAAGGCCTGAAAAAAGTTCAAATGTCTTGAATACAGTTATAAGAGGTCTTATTTGTTCAGGTTTATTCTTCAATTAACTTTTAATTTAGACAGTGGTATTAACAGATTCTTGACATTTGGTGATATTTAGTCCAATTAGAGTTAGAAAGTAAAGCAAATTAAATGAAAATGTTGCTTTTATTTTCTTATGTTGTATTACATTACTGCACTACTGGTTGGTCACATTGGCCACTCTTAGATTAATACAGAACAGGGTTAATGCGATATGTCGAATGTGTTGGTCCCTAAACATTTAATTTCCTGGTCTATCACTACTCATTTATTGTTTCAGCGCTTTTATTTTCCTAAGCTCAGAAATGGTCAGAAATAGAAATAGCGCCTAAAAAAGAAATGTATTCTGACCACCATAGCTGACTGAAGCGGCTGATGGGCGTGATGGACATGCTCCCTGATCAGGAGCTAGCCGTGAGACCATGTGTGTGACATGTCGGCTGAGTAATGGTGTTATTACAGGCATGAAGTAGCCATGAGAAACGTCCAGCGGGTGACTAATATAGCTCCGTGGCCGCAATCTCTAGGCAATCATCTCCCGGCTTTGTAGTTCGCACCCACGCTGAAAGCACCTGGGGTCGAGTTGCAACAGCCACATTAAAATTCCCTAAATGGAGCGAATAGATGACATAGAGAACGGGGTGGGGGGGGGGGTATACAATGAGTTGCAGTGCTCTTCAATGGCAGTGAATGAAGTGGGACATTCATTCAATTGAAGCCGATGGTGAATGGGATAGATATTTTCCAGACACTATGACGTAACGGGGCAGGACGTCTGAAAACAAATCATGAGAATCTGCTCTTACCACTTTTTGGCTCAAGGATATACACAGCAACCGGTTATTCCCCTCTTTTTGTCCCTAAGATGCCTCCATAGGTCATTTACTGCCCTCGCAACATCTACATAGATAAATGTGTATAATGTGTATAACATAAACATGCAGGCACACACACACACACACACACACACACACACACACACACACACACACACATATGCCTTTAGGTTGCTGCTCACACATTAACTCCGGAGGGGTCCATGAATCAAGTGTATTGATTGACACCTCGCTGTACACATAGGGACCTTCTGTGTAATATGAATACATTCACTCGCTTCTGTCTTTCTCCCCAGACTAGGCTCCGTGAACACACACACACACACACACACACACACACACACACACACGAAGATACATACAGCATTGATCCCTGCTTTCCCCTGGGCTGCCTCTGTAGAGTGATTTAGGAGAAACAACACAACCTGCAAACTGCACCTTTACTGAAGGGTGATATACAGTATACTGTACCTTTCCACCAAACGTCCGCCCGGTGACTGATGTGTGTATTACAACAGCTGTGGCAAACTCCAGCTCGGGACCCGGGGGTGAATAAATACATTGGGAATGAAATGTGATTGATGGCGTGTACGGCGTCATGTTGCGCGTAGACGTGTCGACGTGTCAGGTGGCCCGTACAGACAAGAAGCTGCCACTGAGGCAGGGTGGCATCGGCGTGACAACAGACGGGACTCGTAGACGCGTAGACCGGGTTACAGACGGACCGGCAAACACCTCAGCAGAACACAAGCTGGGTTGAAAATAGCTCCAGGACAGTAACCATGGCGATGACAGCCTCCAGCCACACTGGGATGAACTGCAGAATGGGGAGGAGCGTTGATACATCCTCCCCCCGCCCCCGGCACCACTCAACCTGCTCTACGGACTCTCCCATTGGTCGACGTAGCTGTCGAGCGATGAGGACATAAGACACCAGAATCACCCACGTGTCCCCCGGGGAGATCGTTGGCACCAGTGCTCCATGCTAACACACGCCGCGGTGAGTGATTGTAGGCAGCTAGCATCCTAGCATGCTGGAGCCTTTTCCCAGCATGCATTTGGTGGAAGGCAGGGAAACACCATTGACAAGTCGCCAGGTCATCACAGGGTAACACAGATGGACAGACACTCTCATCAGATGGAGATTAACATGTCCAGTGGGGCTGCTCATTGGCCATCAGCACAGCACTGGTTATACTGGTCAACTCCCATTATGTGAGTATGTGTCTAGGCTTCCATTCCCCTGCTGTAAATGTGATTGAATGAGATCCAATTAGAATGTCAACTCGCCTGACATAGCGTTGGTGGGCCATTGGACTGGGGCTGAGCTGTTGCACTCATGCATTTGTGCAGGAATGCGACAAATCACAAAGTGCAGAGTTCAACAGTGGGAAAGATAATGGAAACACCAGGGGAAAGAAGTTAGACGTATGAGGGATGAAGCAACACACAAGCAACTATTGCACAATTGTCATTGGAGTGAGTGTGTGTGTGTGTGTGTGTGTGACTCTGGTGTGTGTTGATGTTATTAGTGTAGACTTACTGCACACAGCGGCCAGGCACTGACCAGCGAACCTAAATTCTGCAGAGATGCTAGATCAGTGGGAATCTCTCTCTCTCAAACACACACACACACACACACACACACACACACACAGCGACGTAGAAAGACACACAGTCTCTTTCACTGTCTGTTAAAAGCATGACCTTGGAGAAAATGCTTTAGTAGTGGCCTTTCTAATACAGAAAGGGTCTCTGGTGCCTTGAAGGCCCTGATGCAAAAAGGAGCCAAATCCTTGTGAAACTGATGAAACACTCGCCTCGGTCTGACCAGCCTAAATTAGTGGGCTGTGAGTGCGATGCTGAGTGTGAATTGGCAGCTAAATCAACTATCAGAAAGAAAGCATATTGGCAAATGTACCGGCCAGATCCATTAGTCAAATTAGGGTCATCACGATTAAAACCTGAGAATTGCGGCCCGCGGCTTCCCCCAGCTGTAGCCAGTACTGACACGGTGACCCCCTCCACCCCCTCCACCCCCTCCATCCCCCACCCCCTCCACCCCCTCCACCCCCTCCACCCCCTCCACCCCCTCCATCCCCTCCACCCCCTCCACTCAAGTACCGGCCAGTCGCCTAACAACTCTGGCCAGAGTTTTACCAGAGACCATTTGGGACAATTATCTCGATTATTAGCTAATGAGAGCAGTGAAATAATACGATAACAATAATGATTGCTGTTGTTTGCTGTTGTTTGCTAATTGCTAATGTATTTATTTATTTATTTATTATTATCAAATGTTTTTATTTATTATAGTTATAAATACATTTGACGCACTTGTTGTAAATGTTGTTCTTTGTCTGTTTATATACGTTTAGCAATATAAGCACTGTCTTTCCATGCCAATAAAGCTCATTCAAATTGAAATTCAATATACTCAGGGCCTATGGAATGTTGTGGCTCAGTGTTAATGGGGGAGACGGGGTTGGGGGGGACTGGTGGGGTGGGGGGTGGAGTGGAGGAACCCGTTCACCTGTATATTCATGATACAGTGAATACAGTAGCAGGCTGATTTGTTGTGTGTGGGTTGGGTTTTCATGGGTATTTCCATTTGAGTTTGCCTTGATCACCAACTGGAGGTCACAGTCCAAACCCACCACTATATTTACCACTGCATCACTGGCACGGCCAGACAGTGACAGATGTAAGCTCGACAAGGATGACAGGGTGCTTGCTCTGTGCGGCTCCCAGACCTGCTGACAGAGGGGGAAAACAACCCTGGAGGGATGCTAAAGCGTCCTGAGGCGTTGGCTAAAAACTGCCTCCATCTAGCGGTGCGCCCCGACCACAGAAGAAAAAAGCCTTTCACACAGTGGATAACCACAATAATACAGTATGCGTGCATTTGATTTTTCATATGGCAGTGTAATGTGACAGCGCCTATGTAAAAAAAAATCTGAGAATGAGATGAGAGAGAGGGTGAGAGAGTGTGAGAGAGAGAGAGAGAGAGGGAGAGAGAGAGAGGCTGCGACTCTGATATCCAGCCACAGGCTCTTAGACGCTTGCCTGCACCGTCGCTCGTATGCGTAAAAGGACCGGAGAGCTCCGTTTGATCCAGTTACCCGAGCAAGCGACACGCCCCCCTCCCCGAAAGAGAGCGAGAGAGAGAGAGAGAGAGCGCGAGAGAGAGAGAGAGAGAGAGAGAGAGAGAGAGAGAGAGAGAAACTTAGGCTGTCCGCCGCTGTTTCCAACCGACAACCTGTGTGACCGGAGAGGAGAGAGGAGACGCCGCAGACCGCCTTCCGCGAGCGCATTTGTTGCTGCCGTCTGAGCGAGCCTACAAACCCCCGGTCTATCGGTTTCTTTCCGTCTGGTTTGGGGTGTTGGACCGCTCCCCGGTTGCAGGCACCACATTTGAGGAATTTAGAGGTGCGGGACACGAGCGGCGGTGGTGGTGAGGGGGTGCAAAAAAGATACCGTCCTGGCTGTCCTCTCTCTCTCTCCGGGGCTGGAGGAAACACACACGCGCGCTCAACGCACACTTGTCGCAGTGGTCTGGAAGACGGGATCTCAGTTTCACTTTTTTTGTTGTTGCCTTTTCTCCTCTGCGGCTGGACGCGCACCGGGGACGGCGACCTGGGACGGGAACCGGAGGAGATGCGTGTCCTCGGTTAATCGGCGCCAGGTCTGTCTCTGGGTCGCGAGCGCACCATTATCTCGATACTGAACTTGTTACTTGTTGCCTCGCAGCCGGCGCGCGCGGGGGGTGGGGTGGGGGGTTCACACAGTTTGGCCACAGCTCGCTCGTTACACCGGGAGCGGATAGGCGAACCGGGTGATAACAGAGCGTATGAAAGAGAAGTGCAGCTTTTTTAAATGCCGGTGACTTTTACGTGGAGGTGAGTTGTTCCATTTTTCCGATGGAATCCAAGACGCGGGTTAGATGCTGTTTGGATCGTTTGCGCATTCAGGCACTATTTCTAAACGCATATCTGTCTGTGTATTGACTCAATCTCTATACTTGGATTATTATTATTATTATTATTAGATTGAAGTTTCTTTGCTCGGTTCATTCCCAATACATCCAAAACGCGCGCGTGCGTAAACTTGTCTCCGGTATATATCTCAAGAGAAAGTCAGCAGAATCGGTGTAGCCTTTGCGGTTATGCTTAGGGGGTTTCTGTGACTTCTTGTCTCTCCGGATGCCACATCGTTGCTCCGTTGCTCCGTGATTAACCGCCTAAACCGAGCGCCCGGTAGTGCTCCGCAGCGGCACCGAGCTCCTCCACCGACGCGGCTCAACCATGGCAGGGGTGGCGGCATGGCTCCCGTTCGCCCGGGCGGCAGCCATAGGGTGGATGCCGGTAGCCAGCTCGCCCATGCCGATACCCCCGAGGGAGAAAAGGCGGCCACAGGAGGGCCTCATCGTGCTCAACGTGAGCGGCACAAAGTTTCAGACTTGGCGGAATACTTTGGAGCGCTATCCGGACACCCTGCTGGGGAGCACGGAGCGAGATTTCTTTTTCCACGAGGAGAGCAACGAGTACTTTTTTGACCGCGACCCGGACATCTTCAGGCATGTCCTTAATTTCTACCGCACCGGGAAACTCCACTACCCGCGCCAGGAGTGCATCGCCGCGTACGACGAAGAGCTGGCGTTCTTCGGGATCATACCGGAGATCATAGGGGACTGCTGCTATGAAGAATACAAAGACCGGCGACGGGAGAACCAGGAGCGCATCCAGGACGACGAGGAGATGAACCAAACCAACGAGATGGTAGCAGTAGACATGAGCTTCCGGGAGACCATGTGGCGTGCCTTTGAGAACCCCCACACCAGCACCATGGCCCTCGTCTTCTACTATGTCACCGGCTTCTTCATCGCCGTGTCGGTGCTGGCCAACGTGGTGGAGACGGTGCCGTGCGGGCCCGCCCTGAACCGGGTGAAGGAGGTCTCCTGCGGGGAGCGCTACGCCCTGGCCTTCTTCTGCCTGGACACGGCCTGCGTCATGATCTTCACCGTGGAGTACCTGATGCGCCTCGTGGCCGCGCCGAGCCGCTACAAGTTCGTCAAGAGCGTGATGAGCATCATCGACGTGGTGGCCATCATGCCCTACTACATCGGCCTGGTCATGACGGACAACGAGGACGTGAGCGGCGCCTTCGTCACCCTCCGGGTCTTCAGGGTGTTTCGGATTTTCAAATTCTCCCGGCACTCGGCGGGCCTGCGCATCCTGGGCTACACCCTGAAGAGCTGCGCCTCGGAGCTGGGCTTCCTCCTGTTTTCCCTCACCATGGCCATCATCATCTTCGCCACCGTCATGTTCTACGCCGAGAAGGGCTCCTCGGCCAGCAAGTTCACCAGCATCCCGGCGGCCTTCTGGTACACCATCGTCACCATGACAACCCTGGGGTAGGTGAAGGCGTCTGGTTGTGTGTGTCTGTATGGCTGTATGGCTTAGAGCTCACTTCAGCTTGGGGGGGGGGGGGGGGGGCTCTGGATGAAACCCTGGGCAGCAAAGCACACTGACACACTATGGGAGCCTGAATGCATCTTCTTCTTCTTTTTTGGTCCCTCACTTCATCAGCAAGATTGAAACAAAAGAAGAAAAGTGTGCAGGTATGAGAGATTGAGAATGTGTGAAAATGTGCTTTAGTAAAACTCAAGTACAAATTTAGTAAAAATATAGTGTATATGTATGTGTTTGAGGCATAAAAAAATAGAGGTGGGGATTCATCCTCCTAATTTTGAGAGGGTCATGTCCCCCCGCCCACCCCCCCAAAAGAAATCTCCGTCTTTGTGTGTGTGCATGTGCTCAGGTGTCCTGGGTCTTTCCTAGAGAGAGGGAGTGTGTGTGTGTGTGTGTGTGCGTGTGCGTGTGCGTGTGTGCGTGTGTGTGAAGTGAGCCTCGTGGTAATGGCCTACCCTCAACCTCGCTTTGCATGGAGCACCCTCAGTGGGAGGCTCCGAGCTGTTCGCTGCCCTCTGTTACATCTGACCCGGTTCAGCGCCGAGAGTCATCCTGAAACCTGCGTCTAACAGAGGAAAAGAAATTACACCGATGGATCACACAGAGTGGTGGGGGAGTCAAAAAAAAATCTCCCAACATTAAAGGGTAATTCTGGGATTTTTCAACCTGGCCTCTATGTCCACAAAATCGCTTTTCATACCTTTAAGTAGATCCCAAAATTTCCAGAGTTGCTCCGGTTGATCGGCTCAACCGGCAGTCGCGTAACCGCGGCTCAAGGCTCCAATGTAATCCAGAGGGCATGTCCGGGCATGTCTATTTCATGTCTAAGGTCTATTTCTGGTTAAAAACGGTCTATTTCTGTAGCGATCCTTTCGGTAATGTTGTCAGACACTTGTCAGACACACGAATAACAATCTGAGCCTGTGGCAAAATCAAGCACTTTTAGTGGACGTGCTTTGACCGCCTGGACATGCCCGGACATGCCCGCTGGATTACATTGGAGCGCCGTTACGCGACTGCCAGTTGAGCCAATCGACCGGAGCAACTCCGAAACTTTTGGGATCTACTTAAAGGTATGAAAAGCGATTTTGTGGACATAGAGGCCAGGTTGAAAAATCCTGGAATTACCCTTTAATTTGACTTTCTCTACACCCCTCCCCCTCCCTCCCCATCACCACCTCCACAACCTGTTAGCTTCCACTGCTCTTTTAGGTTTGAAGGCTTATTGATGTCCACCTGTTCACTTGGTAACATGGGTATTGGACATATTTCAGCTTACCATGATGCTTCTGGCTATTTAGCTTTTGCTTTTCAACGCCTTGTGCTGTTCCTGCTGTTGAAAGAGAACACCGGGCACTGCAGTTCTGCTGTCCGTGGTGCTGAAACAGAACTGGGTATGAAGTGCCCTGACCGACAATATTCTGAGGCTCGGTTCATGCTTTCTGTGTGGCTAGATGTGTACCTGGGCGTGCATGCATCTTACACTTGTCGGCCGTGCACCTCAAAACTGCAGTGGCGCTGTAGGACAATTTCGGCTTTCCACTTCTCCCAAAAAGAAAAAATGACCCCACCTGATTCAGCCAATCCTAGCCCTGGTACAACACCCTTTGGGACTCTTTCATTGGATCAGTTGTTGCCTCTCGCAAAGGGTCCAGTGCTGCTCTGTTAATATTTCTTTCTACCTAAGTCAGGGAGGTCTTGAACGAAAAAACGAAGTCAAATTTCACACACCCAAACAGATTTCCGTAATCCTTCACTTGTCTACTTTCACCGCGGTGGCACGCGCTACATCTTCTATACACAAATCAACTGTTAGACTTTGTTAAAGACAAGTATAGCCCAAATCTCACATTTGAGAGCAATATGCTCGCTGCTGCCACCGGTGGTCGAAAAGGTAGACTGCAACAATTTTGTGTGACTCTACCTCTCTATTGTAATACATAATTTCTTACTTGAAAGCATCAAAAGTGAAGATATTGGTTTCCATACCTTTTCCATCACCTGTTCAAATAGACTAAAACATGCACTTTTCCTGTATGCTGTTGTTAGAGAGAAGTGATGTTGTATGAGTCAGTATCAGATGAATCAGATGTATGAGGGCCACCGCGGTGAAAGTAGACAAGTGAAGGATTGCGGTTTGAATTAGTGGAATTTGACGTAGTTATTTCATTATAGACCTCTCTAAATCTTAATGGAGGACAATCCAGGACAAATGCACTTCGGCACTGCATGCACACATCATTTTGTCATTCATTTCCACATGAAGCATGGACCAGCTATTAGAGAAGGAGTAGCTGGAATGCCTGGCCTGTAAGATCTGGGCAAAACCTCCAGACTTGTTTTGTTACTGATTGGCGATATCGACTACAGATGTGAGCCTACTGTGCTGTGAGAAAGAGAGAGAACGTATTGTAACAGCATATTCTCTCCAATTTGTGTTATAGCTTCACCCGCTTCATATCTCTGCTGGATGATTATGAAGAGACGAAAGTGTGTGTGTGCAGGTGCAGCTGCAGGTGCATGTGTGTGTGAGTGTGTGTGTGTGAGAAAGAGAGAGAGATAAAAAAGAGAGAGAGAGTGACCGCACAAAAGGCATTATTATTCTCCGATTGCCCCAGGCTTGACAGGTGTTAACTGAACCTAACTGACTCTTTGTTGCAGAGTGTAAACAAACAGCACCTGGTCCTATTCAACAGTAGCCTGCTTTCATCACATACACCTTGTAATACCTTACATAATGCTAATAAGATGATATCAAACGCAAGAACCACTGAGTAAAGTTGGGATGCTCGGCCATGCGAGAAAATCAATTTTCTTTACACTTTTTCCTTTTTTCGTGTGAATTTTTCGTAAAAAGATCTAGAACTTTCAGCCGTATTTTGTTTTCTTTTTTCCTTCTCTTTTTCCATTTCTTTTTCTTATTCATAAACACTGGATACTTGTAATTTCTTGTCATGAAAATGCCAAAATGTAAAAACACTGAATATCAGCACAAAATATTGACTTTCACCAGCTTCAAATATTAGCATCGGTATCGGCCTTCAAAAACTCATATCGGTCAAACCTTATTTTTTGGCATGCAAGAAGCTCACTGTGTGTGTGCACTTCTGGGAGTGAGGGGGTCCATATCGTACTGAACACACACTGTTTAGCAACACTGTTAGCCATTTGCACTACGTATTCACTGATGAGGCTTTAATTCCAACCAGTTCCCTATTATTCTGCTCCCTGATCCGGTTATCTCAGCACTCAGCCAGACCCCTGCTGTGCTTTGGTTAGCCCCGTCCGGGGAGAGACAGAGGTATTGTGTGTGTGTCTTTCTATTCCTTTGTATATCTCCCCTGTCTATTATGTGTCTTTGTATTATGGCTGTGTGGAGAGCCTGAAAACAAGTAAAACCCATGTTACAGACTAACCCTGTCCTGCCTCTCCCGGCCCCCCATTGGCCTCTTCTAATTGACTCATTTGTGGATTTAGTCAGAGCGAGTGGGGCCAATTAAATCATTCCTTCCCTAATTGGCTCATTCACTGTCAAAGGCATCCACTACTCCAGCAGTTGCCAGTGTTAAAGCTGAGAAAAAGAGAAGGACAAAGGCTAATAGACTAGGCAGAGACTATTGTGGGAGAAGCAAAAATGTGAATTTAAAAACTTGTTCTGGAGGTAACTTACTGTGAATTGAGATGAGCACATTGAGCCAACCCTCTACAGTCTTTATAACCTGGACACTTTCTTTGCTTCACCAAGAATGGAGGACTCGAGGTGTCACTCCTGAATATCCACTCATTGTAAACTCATAAACTCGAGTGTCAAGGTTCTGAAATAACGGGTCTTTGTCTAAATGTAATTGAAGATTGTTTGGCTAATACAGTGGAGAGGTTAATGGTGTGGGCGTCAGGGCCCTGGATGCTGATGGTTAAAGCTTAACTCCATCCATTATGAACCTGAAAGCTGTCCTCCCGTTATTTTCCATCATACCGCTCGTTTCTGACCAAAATCTCACCAATGGATCTTGGAAACAAATGTATCTCAAGAATCAAGAGGACTATGTAATGTAATGTAATGTAATGTAATGTATGTGTTCACATTTTAAGGTAATGGCCCAATATAGCTGGCTACTGGAATCTAGCCTATGTAGCAAGCTAGTAGCTAACTAGGTAGTAAGCCAGCTAACTTCCCAGCTAAATTCAAGCAGTCGTAATTGTTTTATTGCTGGCTAATTTCATAATTGTTAAGTGTTGGTTGAAAAAACATGTTTTGGGGTTAAGGACTGTATTGGAGACCCAGGCAAGCAAGACTTTTGTACCTCTATAGTGAAGCAAATGATGAGATTTTGGTCATAATCAATCAGTATCATGGAAAATGATGGGAAATTATGGCCCAGGTCTAAAATATCCAAAGTTATGCTTTAAATCAAGTCAAGTAAAGTTTATTTGTATAGCCCTTAATCACACTTACAGTCTAATTATGAAAACAATAAATGAAAAACAAAGAAAAAGACCCTCACTAAGGAACTCCCATGAAAATATTTTGGGGGGAAATGGAAGAAACCTTGGGAGGGACTACTCAGAGGGATCCCCTATTGGGGCAGCCAGGCTTGCAATGGGATTGGGCAAATTAAATGTTGATAACACCATGGAACATAAACAAAGTACACAGCATAAATACAATGAGAACACTTGAGTGAAACATCCAGATCTGGTGCAGGGCATCAACTTAGCAGCTCGGCCAGCTTCATATTAAGAGTGGGGGACCACGAGGATACTAACATTGCCCAGCCACAGCCTGGTGTGTCAGCCCTCCCTCTCCGCCATCACACTGAAAACAGATAAGAGGCCCACCCGTACACACAGCAGACAAACACATTCACTTACTGTCACTCAGACAAACAGACAAGACCAGCATGAATGAACAGGTGCACACAGACCCGGAGAACAGGAAACGTAAACTAAATACCCAGTGGCATGAACATGAGCTAGTGCAAGCTAACTGGTCTAACCTTCCTGGGACTGAGTCACTCCCAGTGATTGTGTAAAGCGACGATTGACCAAATGATAAAGAAAATAAATAGGTTTTTAAGCTAGATTTAAAAATATCAACAGAGCATGCCTCTCTAATCGGAGCTGTCTCTCAAAACAGACTGTCCAAAGAAAGGGAGTGTGGTGAGAAAAGGCTGCACTAGCTGCAGGTTTCTGTCTGACTGCTGGGATAGATAGGTAGCCAGCATCCTGTGATCGGAGGGTGTATGGTAGTATATATAGTGAAATGAGATCTGCTAAATGAGATGGTGCTAGCCCTCGTAATATTTTATATGTTAGTTGAAGCCCCTTAAAGTTGCATCTGGCAGGAATTGGGATAGCTGGCGGACAGGATAGCTGTTATGTGGCCAAATTTTCTTGTTTTGATCAGGATTCTGACAAGCTGAAGATGTTTAATGCACATATTAGGTAAAACGGAGAACAGGACGTTGCAAGTCTTGATGATATAAGTCATGTGCTAAGGTTTCTATGTCTGCCGTTGTTAATATAGGTAGAAATTTTGGCAGAAGATGGTTGAATGTCTTTGTAGTAATTAATTAATGTAATGAATGAGAGGGTAGGATGGAATGTAACATCAAGATTTCTGATAGCTGGACTCTGGGAGATCATGCAATCATCAAATATAATAATCAACATCTCTATCTGCATTGAGGAGAAGGAAGTTTAGGGACATCCAGCGGGTCGCTTTGGATAGACAGGCCTGGGAGCAGTCGTTCAGTTTAACGGGTATATAGAGTTGAGTATCGTCAGCGTAGCAATGAAAATGAATGCCAAATTTAAGTATAAATTCACCGAGCAGTAGCATGTAGATAGAGGATAGCAGCGGGCCCAGAACAGAGCCTTGTGCCACACCAATGTCTACATTACAATACTCTTGTTTTGGAAGATACGATAAGACCAAATCATGTTATGGTTGATTATAGTGAAACCTGCACTCATGTCGAGTAGCAATGAGGTTGAATCAAAATCAGTAGCTAGCAGGAGATCATTCTCTCGCTTGTGAGTGCAGTTTCAATAGAATGAAAAGATCTAACAACAGATTGAAAAGGTTCAAATAAATTGTTGTTGAACAAATAAGTAGGCTGGCAATTATAGTGATCCTCCGAGTGAAAAAAAAGTCTCTGATGAGGACAGGGAGAGACCGTAGCCCTGAATTTATGTTTACAAATTTGTCAGGTGTGTAGGGGGATCATGTAGTAGTGTGTGTGTGTGTGTGTGTGATTAGTGTTTAGTGTTTTCTGCAGCCTGGCGGTGGTATGTGACTCTCAGGTTACTGTCATTACAGACAGTGACCCAGGACTGCGGCTAGAGAGGCCAGCAGTGCAGCTCCAGCCTGCAGCAGACATGCAATAACAGACATGTATTATTTACTTGCATGACCTCCCTCCTACTGCTAGCACCAACTTGATCAAGCCAGCTAAATGGGTTAGAGAGACATAGGGAGAGAGCGAGAGACAAAGACAGATGGAGAGAGAAAGCCAGGAAAGGTCTGGACTCTGCAATCCTGAAGGGATGTAATCTTGTCTGTTGCCTCTGTGGCAGGTTGCTATTGTTGCTATTGTTTGGAATTGTGAAAAATGTCCTTTTCAGTTGTTTGATTTGATTTCAGAATATTCAACAGAATAACATACCCTAACATGTAATGTAGGAATGAGACTTAAAACTGTTGAAAAAAGTGGTAAATATAGGGCGTTTTAAGATCATTATAAGCACTGAGAGTTATGTCCATAATTTAAAAAAATGTAAGGGGCTGAATAATTTATGGGGCAACTGTATAGTTAATGATTACATAGAATGTTATTTAAATCTGCTGCCAATGCAAATCAACCTGTTTCAAGAATTTCAAGTGACATTATCTTGAAACAAGTGTGAGTGATCTTCCCGATTTTAAGATCTTCACTTTGCAAGAAAATTCAAGTTGATTTGCATGTGAAGCAAGTGAAATTCTCCTATCTACAAGAGGGTCAACACTACCATAACAGAATGACTAATAACTAACACCACACACACACACACACACACACACACACACACACACACACACACACACACACAACAATCAGCCATGTAACCTCACGTGTCGCAACATGAGGACTTTAAATGGGGAGGTGATGTTGAAGTCAGTCTCATATCCTATAAATTGTAAAATCCCATGCATGTGCACAGCTGCCATATCAGATCCATATATGGGGTTATATTATATTAATGTGTGTTAATGTAATGGCGGTCTATATATAGTATGCATAATAAATACACCTTACAGAAGATGGAAACCTCAAATATAGCTGCTTAGTTGCATTAATTAGAGTTTCAATAACTGTTCCTGTTTTAGATCTGTTTGTTTCTCTTGCAGTTCAGTCCACTTCATTGTCACGGCTGCTTATGAGCGGCGGGGTCAGAGCACATCAATAGCAGCCATGATTATCATGATCAGCCATAATGAGGGGGCTACGGGGGTGAATACCACTAGTCCCTTTTTCTTTAATACAGCCTGTTATTATCAGCCCAGTCTTTCTGTCTCTGTCTGACACACACACACAATCGCTTGCATACCGTGTAATTCCCTCCCAATCACAGCCCTGTCACCTCGCCCTGTCACCGGCCCCGCGATGTGGAGCGTCACAAGCAAGCGAACGTGACACACAAATTGAGTCCCAAAAATGGATGCCACGGTGTCTGACCTGCCCTTCCTCGTCTTCAAATGGTTTATATACTCCGACCCATCGAAATCCAGTCCAATACAATACCTTTATTTGACCTGTTCCAGTGTGGTTCAAGATGTTTCCGTTCCGTGGAAACAGGAATCGCTCGACGATCTCCTGTTAGCTATCGATTCCAACTCAACCTCGGTTTTACTGTCACTCGACCCGAGTGCAGCTTTCGATGCAGATCGACATTTTTCGCAGTTCCAAACAATATTGATGTTTCTGGAAAACGTATGGTCCTCCCTCTGTGTGGCAGTGTGTGTGTGTGTGTGTGTGTGTGTGTGTGTGTGTGTGTGTGTGTGTACATCAGCCAACCTACTGCTTGTCTTCCTCTGATCCAGACCTCTCTAGTCTTTCTTTCTTTCGCCCCAAACGTATCCATCCATGCCCGCAAAATACCTCCTCCTCCTCTCTGTTACTCCCTTTAAGGCTTTTAATATCCACGATGAGGGCATGAATTAATGAAGAGATCAAATCATAGACTCACGTGACATGCACCGGGTTTCTTAACTCATCCATTAGAGAAGAGAACTGATTATGGAAAGAGGGATGAGAAAATTATTTCTCTGTGCTTTGTAACCCTTTCCTTGCTAGACACCGGGGTCAGTCGTGTGCTGCTTGAAGGCAGCCAGTCGTGTGCTGCTTGAAGGCAGCACACGACTGGCTGAAGAAAAACGGAGCAGTTTTTTAATCAGAATAACAACTGAGGAGGCAGCCTGAAGCGGTAGAAAATGCCGCTCCCACGCAAACCACTGCGTCAATAAAGATTATTTAAAAAGTAAAAGCTCGGCGGGATTGTAATGTTTCATAAAGTTTGGGGGCCTGCCTTCGGGGGTTATCGTTTCCATACGATCATGAACTTTACGCCCTCAACGCCTCTTGGCATCCAATTTCCTTTTCTTAATTGCTTTCCGTCTTTCTTACTCTTTCCTGTCTCTCACCCCTGTCTATAACATTTGCTATTAACGCTGATTTCAGATGGTGCTAATGTACTTAATGCATTTGCTGCAAAACAAAAAAAATTCCAGCAATGGGAAAGAAGCTAGAACTAATCTTAGTGGTACAAGTTGAGTGTTTATTTCCCAATTTGCAATGGAAATGTATTATTTCATAGTTCAATAAAATTGCCTCCAAAGGACCAAAATGCCTGCTAGACATATTCAGTCAGATGCAAACGGAGGTGTTAATCAACAGGCTGGCGCATTGAAAGTCCTCGGGGTGAAACGTGAGCATTTACTTTGCTTCCCGCTTGATTTCTAGAGGAAGCGGGGATTTTTTTTTTAATCTCCGCAGCTTTTTAAAAGGCTTTCATGCAGAGGGGCACAGTTCAAGTAGGCGATTTCAGAGTCCCGCAGGAGAGTAAATAAAAAAAAATCGGTGCGTGAGTGCGGCCCTCAACGCATATTTGAAATGGAGATGCCAGCTTGTATCGCTGGTGAGGGTATTGATTTTTCCTGCGCGCGAACATTACCGGATGCAAATCACATGCGCGGCGTATCAAAAACACCGGCGGTATTCTAATGTTTCATAAAGTTCCGGGGCCTGCCTTCGGGGGTTATCGTTTCCATACGTTCATGAACTATACGCCCTCGAACGCCTCTTGGCATCCAATTTCTTTTCTTAATTGCTTTCTGTCTTCCTTACTCTTTCCTGTCTCTCACCCCTGTCTTAATGCTATTGCTATTAACGCTGATTTCAGCTGGTGCTAATTTAATTAATGCATTTGCTGCACGGGTGAGGATCAGCGCAGACACACACATCCACGCTCGCACACACACACACACACACACACACACACAGCACACACACTTGTTCTCTGTTACACGGCACAGCTAAGTGATTATTTCAAATAGGCTCTTTAATGAAGCCACCTAGAGGAGCGCTAGAACAGAAAAGATGGTTTCTGTCTCTCAGCAAAGAGGTTCAGCAGAACACTGCAGGCTAGAGAGGCTAGCTCTCTGGAGTGACGCTCCACGAGTACCATAATGCCGGTCCTGTTTAATTTGGAGATGACCATTTTAATGATGCTCATAACGGCTCGCTGCTAGACATGCAAGCAGGACAATTAGAGGAGGGAGAAAGAGGGGTGGATGACGAGTCTTATTAGGTGAAGTGGGACTGAGGGGTTTGTGTCCTCCCCACGGGATGGAGAGGAGGATAATAAAGGAGAAGAATGAGTGATAGTTTGAGAGCTTGAGAAAAGTCTTACAATCACGATGTACTCTAAGGCGTCATAAGCGTATTGAGTATGTATGATAGTTGTTAGAATCAGAGCATGATGTAATAAACACAATGTGCAAAAATGTAGGCGGTTGAAAACTTTATGGAGCAATTGCATAGTTAGAAAACTTTATCTGCACTTCTAATGGGCTTCTAATCTGCTCCTAATGCGCTTCAAGTGGAGTTTTAATGGGGTGAGAGCATTTGAATTGTTTCCCCTGCAAACCAACAAGCTTCAGAAATCCCAAGAAGTACCTCCAATCAAGCCATCTGCCTTCTCCTTCGAGATCATTCGTTTCGGTGAAAGTCTCTTGAAGCCGGGTTGGTTTTTTTTGCACCGGCGCCAGGTGAGATGATCTCACCCCACGCTTGGCGTTCACTTGTCTTAAGATAAGATTTAATTAAATGAAAATTAAACGACTTGACGATGTGGTCATTTCTTTCGCGGCGCAGTTAGAGCCGCAATAACGCTTGATGTCTTATCGCGGCGAAGAGGAAGTCGGCTAAGTGATTATTTTAGATAGGATCTTTAATGAAGCCTGAGAGTGGAGACATTATGAAGGCAGCAACGCAGCGCAGTCCATCAAGTAAATTTCCAACTAGCTGTGTTCTAACTTCATCTGCACTACGTCCCCCCAGCACCTCTGTCTTTGGACTATTGATTGCACTATATCACAGTTGAGACCTTGACTAGAGCAGGGAGCAGGCAGGATCACTGAGTAGAGACTGATAGCAGAGGGGGGGACAGGAGACTGGCAGCGAATCAATAGGCTTCTACCGTAGGCTTGTTGCCAAGGCGGCCATATTGTACAGGGTCTGGGACGGAGCACAGACTCCTGGCTCCTTGCCGCTTACACGTGGGTATCATAATCTGGTGTAGCTCACTGCCATGCTAAGCCAAGCTTCATTCCTCATGGCTGTCAAGGTGAATTTGGAGCAGCTCCTAACTGGATGTTTTGTTGCTCTCTCTAGTTCCACTCAAGTGGTGTGGAAGAGGGAGAAGGGAGAAGTCAAGCAGGGCAAACACCGCAAATAAGGGAAACGCCACACGGAAAAGGACTTTGATAATCATTTTATAAATATGTATAAATTCATGTCTGTTTTACGCCTCTTTTGTCAATTGATTTCACACAATAGTGATTCAATTCAACTGCCAAATCATGGAAGCTTTAATATTTGTTGTTGTAAAGTCTTTTCTGGGAAAAATCCTCTGGTGCACAGGAAGTGATGCTTGTACATTTCTGGTTTGTTTGGAATAACTAGAAGAAGAGTTGGGTAGTTAGCATGAGCAGCGATAGCCACCGTGGCTGAACAGACAAAGAAAGAAAATCAAAGGAGAAAGACGTCACAGTACTGGACACACTGTTTGATTGACAGGGGATCTCTGGGAAGTGCAGTGCAGAAACACCAAAGATACCAAAAAAAGTTGCCAAAAACAACAAAAGAATGAGGATCTCGCTGATTACCACTAACTTTGAACAAGGCAGGCAGCTACACAGGTGAGCCATATTAAGTTAAATGTCAAGTAACAGTATTTGTCAGCAAGTGACATGAGGCAACTAACAGAGTCACAAAGAGGACCAACAGTTTGTATGGCCTCAAAAATGACCACAGGTCCACACACAGTTCAGGAGGACTTGTTAGATACTTGATATTCATCTGTTGTAAAGTGTTTCCGTTAATTTGTCCACTCACTAGCCACTATCAGATGCAGCACCCAGTGGATTTCCACTCTTGGAAAAGTTGAATTGATTTCACCGCCTAGTCCAGGAAGGCCTCACTCTTGTGAACGAGCAAATCCGATGCTTGTTCTTAAGTGCCAATAAAATGGGAAGGGAAGTAAAATCTGCTGTCGCTCAACTAATGTTCCTGTTCGCCACGCATAGTTTTTATTCTCCATTGTAGTGTATTGTTCTAGTAGAGGTCCTTATCTATCGTGGCAAATCGATCCATCATTGATTGGCTCACCGTTGGTAAACACTCATTCTTTCATGCCCACCTTTTTCCATGAGAACCCATCGATCGGCTTACCGGATTCCAAGGCATGTTATATATTCCTCCCCACAAAGTCAAGCACCTGGATCCCACCGGAGACTTGATGTATTTTCATTGTCACCGCTCAGAGAGTCTGATCAGTCTTAACTGAGGGGCAAGGCTCCTTTCCTCTTTTTACATACATTTTGCATAATGCAGCTTTAAAGGTAACAAGGTCGCTGTACAAATGGAACCCTAATAATCCTCAGTTAGCCACTGTCTGTCATTCAAACCCCACAGTTGTACACTGATCTCATTGTCAGTGTCCACTACCTGATGTAAGGCTATGGAGGTCAGTATTTGCTTGTTTTATACCGGCTCCATAAATGACACTGCAGCCTCCATAGCCCCAAGGAACCCATGGGCCAGCAGAGACTCAATCCATTCACCATCGACTGTCCTCTACCTACATGGGCGCTGCCCTCTACACATTGTCAAACTGTCTATAATACACCACTGTTCCTGTACAGACATCTGAATGTCAGACAACCTTGTACATAATACGTCTCCACAGGGATGGGCTCAGCCATTTAATCAACTTATTTTAGAGTGGAGAATGACATTGAAGTGTGAACCGTGGTATAGGAATTCTACAGTAATTCCATTAATAGAAGCCCATAGTACAGGATTTCAAATCAGTACATACATCTGCAATGACCTGCTGTATGGGTGGACATTTCACCAGTGCCCTTGCCTTCCAGTGAGTGAAGCTGTAGTTTGGGCACTCAAGTCACATGACTTGAACTCAAGTCAGACTCAAAGTCACAATTTTAATTGCTTAAAACTTGACTTGCTGTATGAGAGTTACTTGAGACTTGACTTGGGTTCTGATGACTTGGGGACTTGATTTCAACTTGTACTTTGTATGTGAAAGTATGAGATTTGTGCCAACAACTCAATGTAAATTATGCATTTATAAGTCCTTGATATTTTGTTTTCTTAAGTTAAATTGATACTGGAATCTTGACTTGATTTGAGACACGACATTAATGCCATAGACTTACCTTGGAGTTGACTTAGTAGTCTATGTTGAGCTTTGGGACTTGACTTTAGACTTCTGCCTCAAGACTTGAAACTGACTTGGGACTTGGCAGTAAGACGTCAACGTCACTACCCAGAAATCATGTAACGTGACCTCAGTAAACTGCACACAGAGCGCTCATGTTTACCAACGGTCTTTGATCGCTTTACACCAAAGGATACCAAAGAGATTAGAGACACCAGACACCAGAATTTAATTGGGGCGAATAGGGCGGCTCTACGGTGTCTTAATTAGGTATGGGACTAATCTCTATTGCAGCCCCACCCGACACCCTGTCAAGCCTTGGTAGCACCTACTGCCACGATTGCAAACACTTGTATATACCCTTTCAGTGGTGGCCTCTCCTATGGTCGCTTGGTTGGAGAACATTGAAGTTTTATTTGCTCCGTGGTGAATAAACCGACCTCCGACACAGCTTGCGCACCATGCACTGTCAAAATGTGTGGACGAGTGTGTTGAAACACGTGTCCCGCTACGGTGTCTGCGTGAAAATTTGCTTATTGCAGACTCGTCTTGAGCAATGCTCCAGCAGAAGTTCGACCTGTTCATTGAGGACAGATTCCTTGTACGACCAGCCTTGACTCCGTACTCTCCTGCCTGTTTCAACTCCCGGTGTGGTGGACAGGTCTCGGGAGGTCTGCCATACACATAGTGCTGTGTGTGCTCTACATAGAAACTAGCTGCTCCTGCCACTGCTGACACAGTTTTTAGTGCAGTTGAGCGTATACACCGTTCATCCTCGTGAAAAGGCTTGCACCTCCGCTAACTACCGGTATCTCAACTCCCTTCCAGCAAATGCTGCCTTGGTGGCAACCCTGGGGCTAGACTACAATGGAAGCTATTGTGGAAGGCTACGAGTACTACCCCAGTCTCTGTGGACAGAGCTGTGATTAGATGCTGTAGTTACCTCCCCTAACAGTGGTGCATTCAGTGGTCCAGGCAAAATGCTTCAGATTTGCATGAAAGCACCTGCCCTGGTATTGGCTGTGGTGGCTGTTTTGTCTCTCCTCCATTCCCAGCAAGTGTGTTTTCCTCCATATCTGCTGACCTGACCATGATAGAATTGAAAATATGTTTTGATGGACACTAGCGCTAAGGAAAACATCATAAAAGAACCAAGAGCATTGCTATTTTCCAACGTGCCTGATTGTTATAGGTAATAAAACAACAACATTCTCTTAAAATTGCAATTTCATTGTATATCTTTACACAATAACATTAAATTTATTGTATGATGTTCTGAACAGATTACAATGTTTTCCTTAGAACCATTGCACTGGCCATAAAAACCACAGGTGCAGGCATATTCTCTCATGTTCCTTTCAAGAGATAAAACTATTACTACTACTATTTGCTGGTAATGGAGGGAGGAAAAATGGCCGCCACCGCTGATCGAGACCATTTTTGCAATGGATCCAATTTGGGAAATGTATCAAACTCTGCAAGTATACCAATTTTGGTGCTTTTACACAAATCCTCTCTAGTTATGGCCAATTCCGCCTGTTTGCAGTGGATCTTTTTGTACCTGCACACAATTTACAATTGACCATTTTTTGTGCAATTCATGTACATTTTGCCTGGCCTGCACCTTGTCGACACGAAGACTGACACATGGATAGATGTGGTCTGTACTGGTCTATACTATGTTGCTGTGGTCTGGTGATCACTAACCATTACCCCATCCCCCCTCTCCCCCTTCCCATTATTCTTTTGCTCTCTTCCCTGACTCCTGGGAGGTTTAGCACATCCCATCCGCAGCCCTCCGCGCTCCAGTCCTCCCTGCGCCTTTGTGACGAGTCAGCCAAAACTGACTCAAAACAATTTAGCTGAATCCTCGCTACGCCTTTTAGATACAAGAAATGAAATAATAGCCAGGCTGCCAGGGATCATTGATCCGGAGCTAGCTGTGAATATCAATGACGTGCCATTACACCGAGATAAATACACTCCTCGACAGCTAATAGCCAGCTCACACACACACACACACACACACACACACACACACACACACACACACACACACACTTCCAACTGCCCTCAACACGTGCATGAAGATAAAGACCCCCTTTCCAACGAGGTATCACACCCCTGCAACTCAAATACACACTAGCATGGGTACAAAACACACACACACACATTCAATGAGAAAGAAGATGTAAGATAAATACACCCCAGAGAGCATGTCTGCGCTGGGAATTTTTCTTTTCTTTTTCTCTGCTCTTTGCATTTCGCTTTTCTCTCGGCATTCCGGGATCGCAGATCAGTCGGCGGAATGACGGATGGAGATCACCGAGCGTGCCAGTTTGATGTAGGATCTAACGCTTTCCCCCTGCCGCCTTCACCCCCCGTCCCTAAACAGCGAGACACACCGCACTTGCCGTTGATAAATGTCATGCAGTTTGATCAAACTTTCACATCTGCCACTTTTGTCATTGTAGGCTAATAATGATGTATGATATATTTAGGTTTCCTGTGACTAGAAACCTAGATCACCCTTTCCTCTGCTGCACAAATGCACAAAAATCTGTTTTTTAATGAATCAGTATGATAAAAAATATATATATATCTGACATTTTCAGAATCAGATTTGCATCTAATAGACATCTTTACATGTTTCATATCTTCTGCCCAATCCAAATCTTCCTTCGTGGGACATCAACGGCATCTGACGCCTACTTTTGACCAGCATCGTTTTACAGCCTGAACCACGATTTGGCTCAAAATCTGAGACATTGCCCGGTATGTCTTGGCAGCAGGGCACCGGACCGTAAAACCCATTCAAACCAGCTTCTATTAGGACCAGGAGTAGCGGGCTAGGCCGGGGATTGGGTTTCCAAGTATCAGAATTGTGAAGCATCACCGCGACCTAAACCTGGAAATGGCATGTCAGGCAATACGCCGCACCGATGCACAGAATAGATGTGTGCCCGCTCAGTTTCACCCCCCTCCCCCCCGATGTCAAGCTTTACCTCAGAAGCACATCAGCTCCTTCATATGGTTTCTGTCGGGCTCAATTCTCTTCCCCTCCCTCTCGTTTCCCAACTCCAGACAGCCAGTGAACGGTGATTGGCATCCTTTATTACAGTACTTTAGCCCAGTAAACATGCTGCGCTAGCCTCCCCCTGGGAATTACTCTTATGAGCTCCTGTTTTTCTCCCTCCCCTTCTTTAGTCTTGTTTATTTCCCTTCCTCTCCCAGCTTGGCTGAAAAGGGAAGATAAGATTTAGGGGTTTGTTTGTGATTCAAACAAAGACATGATTGAATTCAAAGTGGTAATCTCTTTTTTTTAATTTAGTCTCCATCTTTGGTGCTAAGCGGTCAACACTGAGGTGTTTCTGCACTTCACTTCCCAGAGATCACCTGTCAATCAAACAGTGTGTCCAGTACTGTGACACCTTTTTCATTGGATTTTCTGTCGATGGAGTTTCTGCAGGTGGCGCTCTCTTCTATCTGCGAACTACCCCAGTTCTTCTTCTGTTCATTCCAAACAAACCGCTGTTGCCGCCGCCGGAAATGTTAAACACTTAATCACTTCCTGTGCGCCGAGAAATCCAGGCTGATGCTTGTGTCGGGAGCGATCTTCCCAAGTTGCCTCAGAGAGAACAAACTCCGAGGCAACTGATCTTCCTGTTCGCTCTCAACAGCCAAATCACCACTTGATGCTTCTTCGGCGGGAGAGTTTATCCGGGATGTTTATCCGCCATTCCACTCTTAGTTTTCCCGGGAATACGTGGACTCGCTATGTATCCCGATGAAAATATCACAAATTATGACTTTAAACTGATGCACACATTTACCAAGCATGCAAAGAATGAGCTGCGGCAGCTCTGGATGTGTTCTACAACATGATAAGGATGACATAGGTGCACGTATGACCGGTTATGTGAGTGTGGGGTTGCACGAATGTGTGTGTGTGTGTGTGTGTGTGTGTGTGTGTGTGTGTGTGTGAGAGAGAGATAACTTAAGCGCCCTTTAATGGGTTTGTGGCAGCATAGGCTGTCACCCAGATACCATCGCTTATGAATATCCACCATGAAGAGAGGGATTGACGGATGGGAGGGGAGGGAGTGCCAAAGATATGCCTCCTCTTCCCTCGCCGAGAGCGTTTAGATTAGAAGGGGGAGGGGGGTGATGGGGTGGGGGGGGGGGGGGGGGGGGGGGGTCAGGGGGGATTAAGTGAAATAGGTTTCTTCAGTCATTTCAGTCCGTAGCTTGCACTCTTATCCACTCCACTTCCAGTCGCATTCTTTTTTTCCCCCGCTCTACTGCGGAGTGCATTCCAGATAGGGAAGGTCTAAGTAATTCCCTGGGGAAGTCAGGGACTATTAGGGAATTTTACAATTGGGTCACTTCACAGGAACGCGGCAGAATACGTCTTACTTGTTTTTTACGCATCCATTGCATTAGACGGTGCTTAGAAAGATAACATTTAACAAACCGAGGAGGAATACAACGTTTGGGTCATGTTGGAGCTGCTGCTTAGTTATGGAGCGTCATGGAAAAATCATGGAATCTTACACCAGGTACAGCAAACTTTCTTTCCCGGTAGCTTTCCTTTTGTCGTCTTGCTTTTCCTAATCTATTCCTCTGTTTCCTCCCACTCTTCTGCTGCGTCTCCAGTATTTCTGTCATTGTGTGTGTGTGTGTGTGTGTGTGTGGTGTGTGTGTGTGTGTGTGTGTGTGTGTGTGTGTCCCTCCATCCCAGAGTGATAAGGCTGTTATCAGTCTGTGGCGCAGACGCCTGTGCCAGCCGCAGGCTTCCACCTCATTGTCTGCTCGCTGTCAGAAAACCAGCCGGGATAAAGAATCAGACCTGCACAACAACAACAACAACAACAACAACAATGAAAAAATGGGAAAATCAAACTGTTCATGAATACCAATTCTGTTGAAGGATTTGGCCTTTTCCTGGACTAGAACAAAAAATGGGAAAATGGGTCCTTGAAAAGTCTTAAAAAAGCCTTAAATCATCTCCATTCAAGGCCTTAAAAAGTATTGAAATGTCTTGAATCCGGTTCTTACCCAGACCTTTATTTTTTCACGGTTTCTTTGTCCACTTTTAAATTCATACAGAACGTGGAAGAATGACTGATACTGATTGTACATTCAGTCAATCTATAAATAGACATATTCAAAAAGCCCGTACATGGTCCCGGAGTACTTTCATTACAACTAGTTTAAGTACTTGCCGCTCCTACTTTGCCTTGGAAAGCAATGATTTCACCTCCAGGCTTGTTTGAAAAAGTTGTCTGTGAGGTCAAGTGAAAGGTGTGGCTTTAACGTTCCTTCATAATAAAAGTCCAAATAGGGTAGAAAGACTGAGGGTAGCTTTGCTGCAGTTCATCCTCTTCCACTGTGAATTAACTGGTAGCTTGTAAAAGCAGCTTCCCCCCTCATGGATCGTTGTGTGAAGGCTTCCTGATATAACATGCTCGGGGAGAACTTGTAAACCTGCAGTTAAAACATCATTACACCCTGTACGTACAGCCTAGTATTTCATTAGAGAGGATATGCAGGAGTGAGAGTAGCCTGGTCATATATTTACTGGCTGCAGGCAGTGCTTGCTCTACAGTGCTGGAGCATCACGTTGCATCACGAAGGCAGGGAGGGGGAATCTGGGGAAATAGTTTATGGTCCGGGGAGAGGAGAGGAGGTGGCGCTGTTAAACCTGAGCATCATTCCTCCTCGCCGTAAATCCCACTCGTAAACGCATCATAAAAACACACAAGTGCATATTTGGAGACATGTATGCTCAGAGCACACCTGCGAGGGTCGGCGCGGTTCATGCCGAGCAATCGCCGCCCGGAATGCCGTGCTCCACTCTTTCAGCAGTCCCCAATCGGCACCGTGACCCTTCGTGAAAGTGCGAGCCGCCTGAATGAAGGATGATGAAAGTCGCCGAGACAGACATATCAGCCTGACCTCTCGTCTCTCCTCCTGTTCTGCCTGCGCGGCTGCTGTTCCTTCCATCAGGACTCGGCGCTGACAGATATGTAAAAGCGCGCGTAGCAACACGTCAAGGCGGTGAGTAATTGCATCTAAACAAGTGGGGCATTCGAAAGAGGAAGCGATGCGGCCCGGCCGTTGATGACTGGAATAATGCACCGCGAGGAAGTCATAAATTTGTCTGTCGTCACTCTCGGCAACTCAGCTCTTTTCTTTCCCTGAGCAATGCCGCCGTTCCCGAGAACATGCGACATCCCCCGGAGAGATTAATGACAGGAACAGGAAATGGATTAGAGGCCCGGCTTTCCTCGCTCTACGTTTCGTGGGCGTTGCCCGACTGAGGCATGGCGGAAGTAAGTGAGATAATTTATATTTTCGCGGCCCGGACGGCATCAATCAGGACGCCAGCCGGTGTGCAGAAGATGGTCAGTGGTCCCGTGGTCTAAATGCTGCTTCAGAGGCTCTTTCAAAGTAAAATTCTGCGGGAAAACATTATCTAATCCACCTTGATGGAACATGTGCTCCTAGTGTTAAGTGTTTGTGTGTGTGTGTGTGCCATAACTGGATCGGGTTGCCTTGTTTTTTTCCTTCGCAGCTCTTATACATGTGACCTGATCTCCGTTTAGGTGACCACAGGGGGATCCGGTGCCCTCGTAGATCACCTGTCTCTAGCGCGTGGCCATGTGACCCGACCCCGTACCTGCGTGCTCCACCACCACACCTGGACGTATGGTGGAACACGGCACTGCAACGTGAAGCATGCCGTGCCAGGAAAAAAACAGCGGCTGTGTTTTCACTCTGCTGGTTTGAAGTTCAAGTTCAAGTAAAATCCGCCCTTGCATCCTCTTATGCTGTTATGTACCATCAGTCTGTGGTGGTCAACGCATTCCAGGAGTTATTTTGTGATGAAGTGTTGTAATTTACTTTTTTTGTACCCGCTTAACCTCAACTTGCCTCGCCTCGACTACATTTCCCAGAATGCCTTTTGACAACCCCCCAGAGAATGGGTGTTAACTTTTCGCTTTCAATCAAAGGTGGGTGCGTGGTCATAAAAATATCGCAGGTTAGCCAACTAGTTCATGAACATTGGGGTGTGTCTACGATTGCAGCCAGGGCGATTGCTCAAAACGCAATGTGTCTTGTGGCCGCATTGCATTCTGGTCTATCTCAGCTTCTTCTCCGATGGATTTCTCCCTGTATGATTGCTGAACGTCTGGAAAGAAACCTTTGCTCTTTGATTGTAGCCGCGCCATAACCAGTAATCCGTGGGAGTAAGAAAAATACGCCAAATAACAAAATGACGATGATCTAATTGAGTAATATTGGAGTAATGATGTTAATAAAGATGTTTAGTTACTACAGAGAGAGAACGACTGCGTGAAAGAGAGTGTGTACAATGGAAATACACACAGATTAACACACACACATACACACAGATAGAGCAGGAGGCAGACCTGGCAGCTGCTGGATATGATTAGAGTAGCATGCAGTCTCGCAGACATCCACCGCATTACCACCGCTGTCTATTAGGAAGATAGAGATAACTGAGGAGTCGAGCGGTTGGGTGCACATGTTTGTGTGCGAGACAGAAGAACAAAGCGACGGAGAAAGAGAAAGGTCATGTGGTGCGTATAGCGTTGCGTCGCATGTCCGTGTGCATGCTCATCCACATGCGGCCGGCCCCGGTCCTTCCACGTGAGAGCCGGTCCACCACAAACCCAGACCCAGTGTCAGCCCCAGTGTCAAGTGTCAGCAGGTGTCTCCTCCTCATCGCCTCTAAGGGAACAGAAAGCCTCTTGTCTCAGCTCCCATCGTCTCGTCCTGAGAGTTCACGTCTGGGGCTCCACCGTGGTCCTCCTGAAGGATGCATTCATCCTCTATCATATCTCCATTCAGCTACCATTACAAACCACTTACTACCGCACTTTCTCCATCCATGTCGTATTTCAAGGCCCGATACCGCCGCCTCCCTCCCTCTCTCAGCCGCTGGCCGTTGGAAATTGAAAGCTTTCTGGCCTCCACTCAGAGCCTCACTCTTTTGTACACACTCTAGCCGCCCTTTCAGCATTTTCCTCATCTCTTAGCACATTTTCAAGGCCACAATTCAAAGTTTAAATGTGGTGGCAGCTGGTTGGCAGGAGACATTGTGAGGCTACAAATGCAGGCGCGGGGCAGGCGATGTACGATGCCAAGCGGAAAGCGGCCTTTGTTAATGAATGGTTAGGTAAGCGAAACAAAACGAAATGCTTCACTCTCCTTGTCCGGACGTTGGTGTGGTCAGGAGGGGCAGCGAGGGCGAGCTAGAGGTTACAGAAGTGGGAACGTTGTCGTTTCAAATCCTCAGACCGGCTGGGAAAATGTGGGCGGGGGGGCAAGTGAATGAACAGCACTCTCCCCCTCCTCCTACTGCCAAGGTGCCTTTGAGGTGCCTACCCAAAGGATGGATGGATTGGCTCTGCACTCGGGTTTGCTCCCTCACCCTTCTTCCCACATGCAGGCTGATTACTAAATTACACACAGCTATAAAGAAAGTAACATCCATTAAAGGAAGTTCTCTCCAAAATGAAAATTCTGTCATAATCTACTGATGTCGGTGGAAACTCCATTGAAGTTGTTAGGACCATGAAACACAACGAGTTTGCGACGGTAATTCCATCCCAGCCTTCTAACAAACAACAAATGAACCAGGTCTGGTTGTTTAGAATGACCTGTAGAAATCCAAGTGATTTGTAGGCAAATGATTGCACCGTGAGTAAAAAGGTCTACACTTATCCCATTGGGGTACAAAAAAAAATACAATCAAATTGCAATTTTAAGATAACAGAACATTGCCATTTTCTAAAATGTCTGATTGTCATAGAAAGTAAAACGGCAATGTTCTCAGTTCTCCTAAAAATTGTAATTTCATTGTGTTTCTTAAGGCAGCGTGATTGAATTCACCATTACATGATGATCTGAACAGGTTGTATGTTTTTAGCTCTATTGTATTCCGTGGCCATCAAAACATAGGTGTAGACACACAATCCTATCATGGTCAGTTCAGCAGGTATGGAGGAAAACCTATTAGCTGGTAATGGCTATGGCTCCAATTCTGAAAACGTGCAGGGCATCAAATTGTACATGTATACCAATTGTTTTACACACCTGGATTCTGCAGTTCTGCTTATAAAGTAGCATCACAACACCAAACCTGTGGCCCCGGAAATTGCAGAAGGCAGCCCACAACAAGTATAGACGTGTACGTGTAGATAGTGGGAATGCAGGCACTTTGATCCTTGCCTCTGCAACACTGTTTGCTTGAAAATCCACACAGAATGTAAAAGTGGATACAGTCACCAATTTTTGCAGGTATCACGGAAAAGTATTATAACCTGTGGTGTAACAAATTACTGCTCCAAGGGAGTAATAAGCCAGTACTTTTCTGAATAACAGAGCGAGAGATTTTAGTTCATAGCGCGTCGCTCTCTCTGACTCATATTCCTTCACACTTCTACAGATCTGATGAATGAGGGATGCAGGGTTGCTACCCTCTTTCTCTATCCCTGCATCTTTCTCTTTCCTCTCATTCACCTCCTGCTTGGCCGGTGCAAAAGAGTAAATTTGTTGCCAAGGTAACAGCAGGGACCCGGAGTGCTGATTGGCCCAAAGCGTGTTAAGACTGATTAAAGATAGCGTTTAACACTGAATATTTCCCTTGACATGCCTGTGTATCTTCTCTGTTTGTTGTAAAGGCCTCTGTCTCATTTTCATCCCCCAGATAAAAGAATAACTGTCCCACAACTGCTGTTTTTCTTCAGCTTTTTGCTCTTTGAGAAAGATAAGAGCCTATTTTCGTTTTCTTTGAAGGCACAGAATGATGAAGAACCTCATCAAGGAGTCTTTGCTGTTTTGGTTGAATGCTGCCGTGCGTGGTTTATGTCCAGGCATTTCCATTGAAAAGGGCCAGGGGTAGTAAATGTTAAAGTAATAATCAGCAACATTTTCATGTCTGTTTGATTTAACACAATAGTGATTCAACCTCTAGGCAGTTTGTGAAAGTTTTTCCATTTGCTGTTCAAACTGCCGGTGTCAGGTTGGTCTTTCCTGAGAAAAAACAGGAAGTGATGCGTTTTACATGTCTGGTTTGGAATAAACAGAAGAAGAAGTGGGTAGTTAGCATGAGCAGCGATGGCCACCATGGCCGAAGAGACAAAGAAAAGAGCGCCACCTACAGACACTCAAACTCCATCAACAGGAAAATGTGCAGAAACACCACAGCGATGAACACTTCGACCAAAGATGTAGACAAAAGGATTACCACCAAGTAAAGAGGCGAACCTGAATTACGTAAATACAGAGAGGAATACACTTTCCTGGCTAAGTGACAAGTGCCTGACAAGTGTCACTGGGCTTTAAATGTGAAGGCACTTAGAGATAATGATAACACTGAGAGGAATGAGCAACGGTCAGGAACAGTGTATTAAATGCTGTGATGAGCCGATATAGTACCCTACGGCGCTGGGTGTCAAACTGAGGTTCAGGGATCCCTGGGGCATCCAGGAGGGCATGAGGAGTTTCTAGGGGTTCCTTAAGAGGATTCCAGGAGGATGTGAGGAGTTTCTTGGGGTCATTGAGGGGGTTCCAGGAGGACGTGAGGAGTTTTTAGGGGCTGTTGACGGGGGTTCCAGGAGGACTTGATGAATTTCTAGGGGTTGTTGATGGGGGTTCCAGGAGGTCATGTCGAGTTTCTAGGGGTCCTTGAGGGGGTTCCATGAGGAGGTGAGGAGTTTCTAGGGGTCGTTGAGAGGGTTCCAGGAGGACGTGAGGAGTTTTTAGGGGTCGTTGAGGAGGTTCCAGGAGGACTTGATGAATTTCTAGGGGTCTTTGAGGGGGTTCCAGGAGGTCGTGAGGAGTTTTTGGGGGTCGTTGAGGGGGTTCCAGGAGGATGTAAGGAGTTTCTAGAGGTTCTTCCAGGGGTTATTGATGAAGAAAAATGAAGTTAACTATCATTTAATTCACATTATGTTTTTCCAATTAGAGAATGAATAAGAATATGTCACTTGCCCCATTATTGTCTCCCAGTGTACAGCAGCGACAGTTGAACAATTCATTACTAAACAAACAACAAAATCTAGGGTGGTTCTTCAGACGCATTTCATTTGGGGGTCCTTGACATAACAAATGTAAATACCAAATGTAAATGCACATATGCTCCAATGCATAAGTACATACAATACACAGTAAACACACCTCCACACACACACACACACACACACACACACACACACACAAACGCGCGCCTCTCCTGCTCCATAGCCGCTAAAGTCTGTCTGTTTTCCATCACACACATGGATGAGTCAGACAGCGTCTTGTCTGCTGCTCTCCACTATAATCACCCTGCAAGAAAGGGAGAGAGCGATAGCGTGTATTGTACAGGGCGACCGGGATGCTGTACACACAGCCTCTTTCTCTCCGCAGCCTCTGACGAGTAAATCTCTCCTCGATGCCTTTTCAGATTGCCTTTGTTCCGTCTCTCTCGCCGGCTCCTCCACGGGACCCGGGCTTTCACCTCCCTCAACCCTCTTTCTGCATTCGATATGTGAATAGAGAATGTAAAAGTACCTCCTCTGAACTAGCGAACGAGTCAGAGAAGCAATTTGCAGAGGTCCCAAGGGCAGCATCGAGCTCAAGGATGCCATGGGAACGTCATTCTCAATGATTTCAATAGGAGCTTCAATTGAAAAGGGCTGTTGCAAAGCCATTCGAGGGCCTTGGTCATTTATAGACATGGATGGATGGATGAAGGGATGTGTGGATGGATGGATAGATATTATCAGGCAACACTGCTGTCCGTAGGGCCTCGGCAGGTTCAGCACCACGGACAGCGCCCTGCTCACCACCACGGACCATGCACGGTGAGTCGGTTAAAGGAAGGAAAAGTACCCCCTAAATCCAAGACGGTTATATAGAAGAACACTAACTGTACCGTTCGGATTCTGAAATATGAATGGGGACACCAAAAAACTTACAAGACAAAATAACTTGTGAAACGCGCTGAGCATCATAAAATGGTTATATATAACTGCGGCTTTTAAAGTAACAGTTCACCCCAAAATGACAATTCTTGATTTCTTTACTACTTACGGCGGACCACGATGTTCTTGTCATCCTTTTTGTGAGATAAAATCAAAGTAGTGGGATTACTTCCACACGGAGAAATCATACTTTACTGCAGTTTTGCATCCAGGCTGGCTCAGCGGTGGTAGTGGGATGTAGTTTCTGAATTATTCAATAATCTGATATATACAGGGTGCTGATTGCTGACTGTAATATAGTGTAATTTGTTTAAGTACTTGTTCCTGGGAGAAGTAATGCATTTCTATAACGTGTTGCTGAATAATGCATTACCACCCAACACTGATGAGCAGATTGCGCTGGGACTTTTCACGCTGACTATTTAATGAAACAGTGGTTGAGTCTCTTGAATAGAACATTAGAAAGTGTCGGGAACAGTCGCGATTCAGATCACACAGGCGACGCCGAGCACGTCTGATCATAGACGGCGAGAGGAAGGGCCTCACCATGACGGCCTGATCATCCCGCCCCGTCGGTTTTTGTGTGGATGTGTAGATACACGGGGGGGGGGGGGTTGGACTTTCCAGGTTTTTTGCTCATTCGTCCTTGAAACCGGAGCACCCCCCCCCCCCCGCCTTTCCTGTCCGCGTAGATCGGGTGATAGCGGAGCGGCATCGAGGCCAGCGTCGAGCCAACACTTGAGACCCGGCTTTGCAACACAATGCTCGCTCGAGATGGCCGGAGATGCGCCCGGCCGCTAGCCCCCGACGTCTGCCGCTTCGAAGAGCGCTGCTGGCGAGACACGTGTGGCGTGAGAGAGACGAGTTGCCTCCTGCGTTTGGCCCGGTCGGCTGCTTCAGCGCGATCGGGTGTCTGAGGTCGCCGCCGACAGCAGCGACGAAGACGTCTTGTGTGTTTTCACTGCACTTACACATAAGTCACCTGTTGCCCTGCTGCTAGATAGGACACAAATAAGAGGAGTTGATACACCAAGGCTTTATTATGTATTTCCAGCTTACTCCTCTGTGTGCTTTGTGCCGCTGTGCCCTGTGTGTGTGTGTGTTAGTGTGTGTGTGTGTGTGCGTGCGTGTGCATCGCCTCTGTCTAGTGGAGTGGCAGTCATAGGTGAAAAATGAGCTTGCCGTGTCCTCACAACAGCCGCCCTTGTATTTTTAGCAGTCATTCAGTCTCTGGCGCCTATTCAGCTGAAGATAAGCATCGAGGGGAGGAGCCACACATACACACACACACACACACACACACACACACACACAGGTTTGTGATCTGACAGAGATGATAACTACATTGTCTGGTCATATGGTAAATGCAGTGCTGCCTCAATTGGCTGGAAAATCCCTCACCGGCCTAAAAATGCATTTAGAGCAACAGCAGCACTACTGTTCTTTCTATATGTGTTTTCACCACGTTGTGTTCCTCTGCTTCAGTATCAACAATTTATAAAAGATTTTTCAAGATAGAAATTTAGCAATATTAAGCATACTGGGTGTTTCAAACAGTGTGTATTTTTTATTATAATAATAATAATAAAAATAAAAATAATAAATATAATTTTATATTTGTTTTTAATTCATTTAGTCATTTTAAGTCAACAAATTCCTTCTAAAATTTTTGAAAATCTGACAAACAGATGGCCTATGTAAAGGGGGAAATCCATCGTAGAAGAGGAAGAGACACTAACAGCCAAGATAGACCAGAACACAATGCAGCCACGAGGCAGGTTGAGTAAGGGGCGTGGCCGCGACTATAGACACGCCCCCAATGTTCATGAACTAGCTGGCTAGGTAACTATAAGCCATACGCCCACCTTTTGATTTAAAGCAATACGTTCTTAAATAAGCCCCTTCTCTAGGGGTTGGTGAAAGGCATTCTGGGAAACAGGACTAACTGGAATGCATTGAAAACATAGATTGATGATGATACGTAGCAGTGTTAGAGTATGGATATTTCCTTTAAAGCACAGGTGTTGTAAGAATGAACTATGAACCACAGTAATATGATATTTGAAATATCCAGAGGCCGGGGAGTTTGCGGAAACTCCTGGGTAGAGAACGATCATACACACTTTTGCCGCGGCCACAACTCCTGAGTGCTAGATGAACGAGCTCTCCTGGTGGTGCGACTGACTGCGGCCATGCTACGATGATATTCTGTGCCTGAGGCGTGATATTCATATGCTGCAGTATCAAAGCAAACAAAGCAAACAGTGGGGGACAAATCAGATTCTCACAGCGTAGCACCGAGGAAGTGTCTCCCTACAGGGGGGCTCCACTCCCTCTCCTCTCCCCTCCTTGTTTTCTGATGCTCTTCTTCTTCTTGTAATTGTACTCATCGTCGATGTTTCTCTCACAGCGTCTCACTCGATGCTGCGTTCGCCCGCTCGCTCTCTTTGGCAGATAAAAAATTGTTGGCCAGGGAGCTTTGAATGGCTGTAATCAACGTCGCGATCTTTGTGCACTTGCCAGGCAGACGTATTCTTCACGGAAGAAAAATCACATCGGTACGGGAGCAGGGAATCACAGGAAATGTGATTGGCTGAAATCTGGAGGTCGACTTTTCTCAGCCGACAAGCTTGTAGAGGGTCCGCGCCAACTTTCCCTGGTGGCTCAGCCTTATAGGAAATGAATGGACTTTGGTGAACCGTGCATCCTCCACTGATCACCTCCTAAATAGATCATCGGTAATTGGCCGAACACAATATCTGCCGAATGTATGGCGAAAAATAAAAAAATAAAAAAATCTAGTATAGAGTGTCATGCCCATTTAAACCGCGCCCCTTTCAGATATTTGAACATGAAAAAAGGGGAAATAAACAGATTTTTGTTGCCTTTCATGTGTGGTACATAATCATAGATCAACTAGAGGCATGTAGGTCGTGTAATAGATCACATCTCGGTAATCCACCTACCCCCATCTTCCTCATGCTTTTATTTTGCTTAAATAACACCACCAGACAGAGCTGTGTATGAACATACACCTAGCACCAAGCTGTCAATAGCACTGTCTGCATTGTGGACATATTTGAATTTCTGCCCCTTTAAAAAAAGAGCAGACACACTAATTATTAGGACCCGTTTAATAGACGGCAGAACCTCTGCTGGCTCAGATGTGCTTTATTTCCACATGGTTAGGCAGCAGAGAAACAATCTGTTAAACATAGCGCTAGATTGGAATTTCACTGTTTATGCTTTCTGTGCACTTTCTAGCAGAAAGTGCAGATAAAATGCATCATTTCAATCAGTGATCGGCCAATCACATCGCTAATCACGCTAATCAGAATGAACCTGGACAGTACATCCATGCTAAGAATGTATGCATGCACACACACACACACACACAAAGCGAAACATAGTTGCTTTCCATCCTTTGCATCCATCACTTACAGTCATTTAGCAGACACTTTTATCCAAAGCAATTTACAATAAGTGCATTCAGCGTAGGTAGGCAGGAGAACTACTAGTCACCAGAACTCGTAAGTGATTTTCCTTCCTAAACAAGCATCTAAGAGCAAAACCAGTGCTGAGGTAAAAGTGCAATAAATTAGCTACCTACTTTTTATTAAGACAGATAGGTGACGACAAATAAACAAGCTAAAATAAACAAGTAATCTGATCTAATCTGATCTAATCTAATCTAATACTTCACACAGCCACAGTTTGCCAGGTGGTCATGACTCACTCATTCTAATTGGCCCAATTTAAATGTCAGCATAAAGTGACAGCTTGTCATCTGGGAGTTGTGTGGGCATTTGTGTGTGTGTGTGTGTGTGTGTGTGTGTGTGTGTGCGCACGCGCGTGCATGTGTGTGTGTATGTGTTTTCTGATACTGCAGGCTGCTAGATAATACCTGTATCCCCAGGGGTAATTACTGTAGGTGTGGTACTGTGAGTGGAGGTGCCTAGACACTCACCTTGCTTCAGCTTAACACCCAGGTAGGGTTACCTCACACCAACACACACACACACACACAAAAATGGCCAAAATAATGGAAACACGGCATGAAAAATGACTATAATTATAGTGATTAAATTATGATTATAAGTAATAATCCATGACAATTGTATAGTTATGTTTGTTTTGCTACTCTCTGTCAATGATTGCTTCAACACAATGATGAATGATGATGAATTATTTTTCTTGCACCATCTGCCATTACCAAACATCCTCACAGCTTTGGCTCCCTCAACGCCGGTAATCTCCCTTCGTGCCGTAAAGCAATCCAGCACATTTCCCCCCAAAATCTTACCCAGTGACTCAGGATGTAGAGAGCGGCACAAGCTGCCAATCTTCTTGGCGATGGTCTCGTTTGTTGACAGTTATTGTACTAATATCTCAAAATGTATGTGGTAATGACTTATTGATGGTTAAAATGCTCCACATGGTGTGTCCTGGTGGCTCAGTTTGCATATACCATATACCGATGATCCTGGGTTCAAATCAAGTCCTTTTTCATGTGGTTTTGTTGTAAAAACTATATACAGTCTTGTACAGACCAGACATGCGCACACACACACACACACACACACACACACACATACACATTTCTCTCTGTGCTGATGCTAGATGCCATGGCTTGGGGCACTCACCTGAGGCAGGCTTGGCAGCGGTGGATATCTGTGTGTGAAGCCGGATTTGGCTTCGGCCCAAGGGTTTTTAGTGTGTGTTTGTGTGTGTGTGTGTGTGTGTGTGTGTGTGTGTGTGTGTGTGTGTGTGTGTGTGTGTGTGTGTGTTTGTGTATGTGTGTGTTAGTGCGTGTGCTGCCACTTGGCTGGCTGGATCATGGAGGGAACACTTCCAGTATCACACAAACAACCCATGAAACTGCTGTGTATTTTGTGTGTGTGTGTTTGTGTCTGTGTGTGTGTGTGTGTGTGTGTGTGTGTGTGTGTGTGTGTGTGTGTGTGTGTGTGTGTGTGTGTGTATGTGTGTGTGTGAGATAGAGAGAGTGTACCTGGGTGCCTTTAGGGATGGCCGAGCGTAAGATATTTAAATGCTGCATTTGTTACAGACTCGCACATGCACACACACACACACAAACTCACATCCACACACCCACCCACACACACACACACACACACACACACACACACAGCCTCAAGGCTGATGATTAATGTTGCCAGTCCCTGCTCCTCTGGCTGGAGAGAAATGAGTATCAAACAGAGGAGTGAAGAAGAGAGGAGCTCGTCAGGGGAATGGATGGCCTGTTCAACATAACAACGCAACACACACCTTAAAAACACATTAAAATACACGCAACACACACACACACCCCCATGGTATCCAGCAATATGTAGCACACTAGTATAGTATGTAGAGGGCTTTCAGGAGATGTAGCACACCCTCTGGTCTAATAATTTCAAACCTGATCAATCTGTTTTTACGTTTAGATCATGTAGCTTGTTAGTTAGCTAACCATAGTATCTGGTCAGCTAGCCATCACTGTCTGGTTGTCAACACATCTAATTAGCACAGTAGCTAACATATTGTGGTGAGTTTGCACTGAAGGAAGTGTCGGGAGGCAGAGATCTGGGTTTATTACCAATCCTGTGTCCCTTACACCACACAACCCCAGGAATTACTGTTTATTATTAACTTTACACACACATGAACACCAGCAATGGCTGGAGGTCATTAATTACTAAGGGGGTCTCGGCTATGGTGGCCACATTACTATTAGAGAACACTGTATTAGCCACATAAACATAAACACTGAAACTCACTTAATTAAGCAAAACAATCAAAACATGAACATTAACATCCCTAAACCAATGATTAGCTTGAACATTATCAGTCCCATAAGGCTTTGCGCCCAACAGCGCAGAACAGTCAATAATTACAGCGACCGCTAGGGGGCGGCCGCTACAATATCTAGTAGAAGCATCAGTAACATTGGCTACTTTGCTAAATTTAGTTAGCTAGTAGTTAGCTAGCCAATGGTTTGTTCAGGTCAACTGAGTTGACTCTTCTCAAGCTCCAACTCAGAGTGTTTTGGAGTAGAGACTAGGGCTGAAGACAAGACAGTTTACTGAGTCACAGTAAACTACATTTGGAAACAAATTTCTTTGTGTTTCCCTTTAGCTCACCTTTATTTGTGGTGGTAGGACATGTTTTCTACTTTTCTACACTCATCTGAGGGAACAAACTAACTTAGTGCAGTAGGTTTTTTAGGTCAGACTGTGCCTTTGTCCGTCTAGCAGGTGATATCTGTCTCACAAGCAGATAAGGAAAAACGGCTTGTGGTGCGTTGTGTTTACAAGCTACACCTGAGTGAGATTATAGCCTCTGGTGTGTGATGCGTTAGAGATCCATTTAGATCAAGCTCTATACATTGACCCACTTTTTTTATTTTGTGGCGGCTGTGCTCTTATTGTGGTGGTGTGTCACACGTTGAGCCTTTGTATGAGAAACACTGACTTTACTGAATGGCCCTACACCCCCAGCACAACAATATTTTGCAGGTAATCTCTTTTCCCATAAATCCCATAAGCTCTACACTTGGGAGCTAGCGGTTTGCTCAAGGGCACCTCGACAGTAGTTGTTGATGGAGAGTGTTACTCGTTCACTTTCCCCACCCACCGTTTCCCAGTCGTCCTGGGGGATTCCAACTGGCGAGCTTCTGGTCACAAGCCTGCCTCTCATATCTTTAATCGTGCTGCTGTTGGGGTGCACGCCATGAACAAGACATAAAACGCAGCGGACGGATTGGTACATTTCAGCTCATTTGTTGCGTAGCGCTCCTGGATCGATACCAAAACAAAGAGATACAATGAAAAAACGAACCGCCGTACAGAACAGGTCGTTTATCACGGTGCGACTCGCGGCGCAAATTGCATCGCAGCAGTACATTAATATACATTTACTCTTTTGAGTCGGCAACACGAGGGAAATACAACGAAACACAGTCGAACAACACACGAACAGGAAAGCGTTTTGTTAATAATGTTACCGGCAAATCACACAGTTGTTCATATATCCAGTGGCACGGTGGCGCAGTGCTCCTGCGTTCGATTCCCGCCTGGGGCGCTGTTGAGTCTGGGGTGCCCAGGTGGGTTATCTCCCGGGCCTTTCTGTGTGGAGTTTGCATGTTCTCCCCGTGCTCACGTGGGTCTCCTCCTGTAAAGAACCTCATCTAAAAACATGCAACATCCAGTCCTGTCCCTGACGAAGATAGTGACGTACATCTGGAATTGGTCCCCGGGTGCTGGTGTTGGCGGCTGTCCCTGGAGGAAGGTCTGCAGGGATGGGAAAATGCAGTATCTCATTCAACTCGGACACTCTACCCTGCGTGTGTGTTGTGTTCAGCGGCCACTTCCCCCCCTTGCATGAGTTGTGTGCGAAGTTGCAATTAAAAAGTCTAATCTTAATATTAGCTTTACAATAAGAGTGATTTATAGAACAGTGGGTCATGATAACCACTCTTCCATCACAGCTGAGCTCCATATCTCTATAGCTGGCTATTTCTGTCTGAGCCATCTCAGAGAGAGAGAAAGAGAGAGAGAGATAGAGAGGTAATAGATATAGACCAAAAACAACCTTGTTTATCTGACTTCACTACAGCTTAGATGAGTCAGGGAGATTACTATTCTCACCAATTGCGGAGTAAATGATTCATTGCTGTAGGCTGCATTGCGCTTGTAGTATTTATTGATTTCAGGCAAATAGCTGTGCTCCGGTCCATCATTTTGAATCAGGCAAAAGCTGAATGGCGTAAATTATGAGGAGGGCATTTCCGACTTGCTGTTGATGTTAAGTCGCTATAAGAAATCATCACTCTCTGGCTGGAGGAAGTGGCGGCTTTGATAGGATAAGTACAGTAAGGCGGTGATGGAAAATGTACACAGTTTTTGATATTATTGATGAAAATTGTGAGCATATTGCCTGGTAATATTAAGACATTAACTGATTATCTTGACTTACACCCTTAGAGAGCAGGCTGCTCTATATACAAGCAATGGACGAAATAATGTAAAACACTACATGAAAAAGAACTTTTACTTTGAAGTAACTAAATCAATGGCGGCTGTTGATTCAGTTCTCTGGTCATTTTTGAGTCGGTAGTTTTGTGGTGTTCATTGGTGCAATTGTGATTTAGTTACTTCAGAGTTAAAGTTGTTCATGTGGTGTTTCTGTTATTTTCTCCACCCCCTGTACGTGTCTCGTCAGACGTGGTGACGTGAACTGGGGGTGTCGAGAAGCACACTACTGTATGTTGACAGGCAGAAATAAAAATAGCTTGGCGAGTCATCAAAACAGCAACACAGTTCGCTTGTTGCTGGTGGATTTTCTTTCAGAGAATTTGAGAAAAAAACAACCTACATAGTCTAAGTGAAATAGGCCAGAAATAGCACAAATCATTCAATCACAATTGGTCTACATATACATGTTTGATGCCCTGAACATTGTTTTCCCATATGTCATTTGATTGTCATAGAAATGGTCTCAGTTCTCTTATAATTAGCACTTTCATTGTATTTCTTTACACAGTATCATTGAATTAATCATCACATCACAGTTTATGATGTTTTCCTTACCACTATTGTATTCCTCGTACATTAAACCAAGTGTACACATATTTTTGGAATCCAATCATGGTCATAGGAAAACCAACTGGCAATGGTAGAACATTTTCAGGCCACATGTATACCGATTTTTGTGCTTTTACACAAATCTGAACAATTCATGGACGTTTTGCCTTGACTAACAAAAGTATTGTGGACAAAAGAGATCCACTAGTGCCACGGTCACAGCAGTTTCCAGCAGTGTTAAATTGAATTGTTTTTTTTCCAGGAGACTGAGTGAGATTAGTTGATGGTATCAGGGGCAAGTGGCTGTGTTTTTTCTCATCAGGCCCCGGCATGGCTTGTACTGCTGACATTCACCTTGGCGGGAACGCTATCATGGCGATAACGGCTTGATGTGATCTGCAGTGTCCTCTAGCCTCTACCCAACCCCAACCCACCCCCATATCCACCCTCATCCACCCCCCTTTGTGGCAAGGTATGGCCACATCCTTCCATTGATTATGTACCTGGATCAAGAGAAAGTGAGAAGAAAGAAATAGGAGAGTAAATAGAAGTGATTTGCGAAAAAAGCGAGGTGAGATTTAGGGATTGAGGGAGTTTTACAGGAGATATGAACCTTGGATGAGAGCCCTCTCGATGCAAGGAATGTGTGGCAAAGAAAATGAGGTTAAAGGAAATTCATGGAGCTGTAGCGAGAGGAAAGAATAGAGGATGCTCTCTGATAGAAAAGGGAGTATGATAAAAGAGATAGAGATACAGAGAGTGAGAGAGAAAAGACAGTGGACGGATAAAGTGATTCTACTAGATGAGGGTGCCCAAAGCTGTGCCTTGCTTCCCAGGCTTGAGTCAAATCCTTCACCAATCAGGGCTTTGAAATAACAGAGATCAAAGATACTCTACAGGCTATGTAATCCCTTCACAGGTACCAGTACACATATACTATAGGCCGCATTACTGCAATTAACAGGCAAACAATAGAGGTACGGGTAGCAAACATACAAATTTTGCTAATTACCTCTACATAAATCAAAGTAGGGCAGAATTAGAGGTCCAAAAGAGGGTAGTATAAAGGGCACAATAGAACTTCAGTTTTATCTGAGTTTAGCTGAAGGAAATTTTGGGACATCTCTAGTTCTAAACATCAGCTAAACAATTGTGTAGTGAGGTCAGCTTACTTAAATCATCAGGCTTCACTGACAGGTACAACTGAGTATCGTCAGCATAGCAGGGAAAGAATATTGCTGTGCCGACGAATAATGCAGCCAAGTGGGAGCATATACAGGGAGAATAAAATCAGCCCCAGAATTGAACCTTGCGGCACACTGCGCCTAACCAACGAGGGCGACATAATCACAAATGGAAATAGAACATTTTCAGCACTAGTACAGAGCACTCATTCATCCGGAGATGAGTGACGCTGAGAAGGGCGGTTTCTGTGCTGTGCTGCTTGTCGAAACCAGACTGAAATTTCTCAAATATGTTGTTTCTTTGCAATACTTCTAGAAGCTGGTAATTCTCCAGAATTGTAGAAATAAACAGCAACTTTGAAATATAAGGATCAATGGATCAGAACCAGGTTTGTTTTGGGTGTTGTTAATAAATCGCAAGGAGTATGTGGTATTTTAATAGAAAATAGCATACCCTGAACATCTTCAAACACCCCAGTATATCATAATATCTGGATACCAATCCTATGTTTAGAGACTAACAGCCCCTGGTGCCTGGCCTGATATCATGCCTGCCTCCTAAGACAGAATCAGGAGAATCAGGCCTGTGCTAGTGCTGCCCAGCCATAGGCACAGTGCCAAAGGCAGGGCACAAGCAACCACCTGTCCTTATCCCCGAGGGTGACGGCCAACATATGAGTCAGGATTTTTGTTTGGACTATTTCTTTTTCTGTTAGTCTTTATACAGGTAGACACAGAATCCATCATTCGGCAGCCACGGGTAGTTTTCGTTCCCTGGTGGCACATATTTTGGTCAAATAGTAAAAGAAAATCTATTTTTATTCAAACATATTTTTGTCCTGGGACAAAGAGTGAGTGTGTCCGTGTGGTGAATGTGAAAAATGTGTGGATTGGCCTTTGTGTGTGTGTGTGTGTGTGTGTGTGTGTGTGTGTGTGTGTGTGTGTGTGTATGTGTGTGTATGTGTGTGTGTGTCTGGAGGTGTGTTGAGCCCTAGAGCTGCAATGTATGGTAATCTGTTCCCCTCTGTTTTTCTTGGTGATGTTGGCATTGACAGTTTCTCTGCAGGTTTGCTGGACTGGAGCTGCCCCTGTCACACAGAGTTAAGTGCGTGTGTGTGTGTGTGTGTGTGTGTGTGTGTGTGTGTGTGTGTGTGTGTGTGTGTGTGTCTAGGAGGAAACTGAAAGGAGTGTAAAGCCTTGACAGTAGAGCATCGGCTTGACGTCTGCGCTCCGGCTCTTTTTGGAGTTTTTGTTTAATTTTTCTTTCTATCTTTCTCTGTCAAATTTTTTCTCTTGGCAAGGAATGGAAGGAGTGGAATTTAAAGGCCTGCTGCCATGCTCACAAAGGGCCATGTCAGTGCAGATTAAAATGTCAGAAGGGATGGGATGAAGAACAGAGCAATTTCTCTCCTTTACCATCCCCGGTTTTTTTCTCTTCAAACAGAGTGGCTGGGAATGGGGTCGGAAATCTGCTCTCTACACTAATGAGGGTTAAAGGTTGTAACCCCCATGACACCATGAGACATTAGACATCGATTGGAAGAAAAATCATCAAATATCATTGAACAAACCAAACAAATGCACCCAGATTTGCACCCAACATGTCATTAGCAGCATGTTCAGCCACGGTGGCTATCGCTGCGCTTGCTAACCACCCAGTTCTTCTATTTATTCCAAAGAAAACTGCTGCTGCTGCTGCCGAAAATGTAAAACGCATCACTTCCTGTCCTCCAGGTCGGACTGGTGATAAAGAGTAGAAAAACGGACATTTATCTACATGAAAGTGTCTCAGATTATTACTTTAAAATGTCACCAGGTGTCCTCCAGAACTGTTACGGACCAAAAGCCGTAAAGGTTCAATCACAATTCGGCCAGTCCTCTCCTCTTCACTCCTGGTAGACTCACTCTCTCATCTCCTTCATTGACTCTTCATCTCCCCCATCTCTCTGCCTCCCTGCCCATCTCCTCTTTTCACCTTTTCCTTTTAGCCGATGATGTCGGCTGAGGTGTCTCGGTTTATTAGATGCCACACCACCAAGCCGCCACAAAACTCTTGACTCAGATTTAAGACCTTTTTTAAAGCTGCCGGGAATTTAATTCAATTTGATAAAGAAACAAAAATCTGGCAAAAACAACGTATTTTTGATTGGAAATAACAGGAAATGAAGCTAAAATTAAAAAAATAAACATAAATAATAAACATGCTGAAATAACTTTAGACCTCTTATAACTCTATGTAAGACATTTCAATATTGGTCTTGCTTTTTGATAATTTCTGACTTTTTAAGGACCAGTGGATAGAAACCCACCTCAAACATTTCTCAGCGTCTCCAGCCAGGACAAACCGGCAGATTCCCCATTAGTATTGCAGCTATATTTGAATCTGTTGGCTGGTGGCGCCCAGGAGGCTTACAGGCTTTTCATTAAACACAAACGTGCCGTGTTGGGAGGTAAAATAATCACCTGCTATCAACAACACTCTTGCATTGCCATTCGCCTCTGTGACCTGGCTGGCTCTAACTGGCTGGATGTGGATTTAGTGGATGTGCACAGAAATTGTAAAGACTCAATGTGCTTGCAAGGCATGTCCCATGTGCTGATGTGTCTTAAGAGGCTGTAGTATTTTCATCAGGTCCTTGTTGAAGTGCCACGTCTTTAAATGTCTGTGATAGTAACCTTTATAGGGCAGCTGAAGTTACTGCTCCTGCTGACGCTAGTTTTCCATGCAGCCTGATTTTTTGCGTTTCTCTGCAATTCAAATAGCTTGGGGAAGCATTTGGCTAGCTAGTAGAAGATTTATGTCAAGTTCCTCGGTTTCCTGATGAGGTAGGTTGTGTCATTTCGCGTTAGATTGTTTGATTTTGCATATTGTTTGTTGGACTTGTTTTTTATAAGTGGGCTAAATCCTTTGTTGAGGATGTGAGGTTGAGTGTAGCAGGCCTTGATACCTGTATGTTAGCAGTAACATTAGTTGTGGTCGTGAACACTTAATGGTTGATTTGATTTTGTTACATTATGTGCATATGTACACCTACCACACACACACACACATACACACACACACACATCTCCCTCTGCCTCCATATATATAAGCGATCTGAAACAGGAGTCATATGTTCCAGGTAGCGCTTCGGCGGTACGGGTCAGGCTCTGCATGCGCCCCGAGCATCGGAGCATGAACTGTAAAAAGTCTCCCCCCGCGGTGGAGCTGCCGGGACCAGATGGTGTAGCTTGGAGACCGTCTCCAAGGTGACCCCGGTGCTTCTGGGGGGCGCTGACCTGTGTGATTTTACATTCATCACACCGCGGGTCGGCTAACACCACGGAGCACACACAAACACACACATAACACGGACTGTATCACCTGCACATGTGACCATATATGAACGCATTGACACGTAGATGGAGTAGAGATGTGTACGCACCTGCGGTAGATGGGCCAAATGGTGTGTGTCTTTTCGATGCAGCACAAGGGAAGGCGGACTGGATCACCGGCTGATTTATTATACATATGTTAGGCATCACCGATGGCTATATTTAGTAATGGTATCCAGGGTGATTGCATCTGGTCTGGTGAGATGTTTCATTCATCAGCGGCGTCAGGCTACCTACATTACAGACACGCACACACTCGCTCATTACGCTCTCACACTCGAGGAGAGGGAGATGGAAGGGGGGAGACGGGGAGGGTATTGATGAGGTGAGGAGGAATGAAGCGAGTAGAGGAGAAAAAGAAAAAAGCATGGGTGGAGAGACAGAGCGAAGGGTGAAGAGAAAACGAGAGAAGAAAGAGTTGTTAACTGATGGGAGCTGCAATGGCGCGCGTGTGTGTGTGTGTGTGTGTGTGTCTGCCTATGCGCTGATGTACTGTGTTTTATGGACTTTGCCGCTCATTCCCAGGCAAGTCGCTCGGAGATTTATCAGCCTGCGGATTGCATTAAGCGCCACAGTTGATATAACGTACTCTCACCAAACGGCGGTGGCTCTGCACTTGCATAAGCGTTCCCATAAAGCAAAGTAGTAATATATAGTTGTGGATGTTGCTTCTTCAGCTCCCTGCAAGAGGCTTCGACGTGTTCGAAGAGACCCAGCGTCTATTTGTTGGGAAAGGCAAACGGATAGGCGCACGGATACACAAAGACAACAGAGATTTTTTATGCTTTCATTCCCCCGTTATTATCCATGTGCATCTCTTGTCTGAATGCTTATTAGCGTTTCGATGAGTGGGAGTGGTCTGGCTTCATTGCCTCTAATGTTTTCAGTTCTCTCTTCCTCTTTTGTTCGTGGCTTTGCAATCGAAACACGTTGGACAGAAATAGCTGCGCGTTATTCTAACGTAGGCGGTCCGTCGTTTGTGAAAACACGATATCGCGGGCCCCTCGACTCTCTTCCGTCTGACGGTGACGCACAGCCGACGGATGCGTTCATTGGTTGCGCCGTTGGTTTGGGGCTTCTCAGGCTATCGCGCGCACACACACACACACACACACAGACAGAAACCCCATTGGCAACACAAACCCAAATTAGCTTGTAAAGCAGGGTGCTTTGGTGGTAATGGATATATCTGCATGGCAGGGGGTGGGAGAGCCGCCAGGGAAACCGTTGTCTCTGCGGTGACATAATGAAGGCCACTCACCGTACGAGAGCTATTCTGCAAAACCGAGAGAGAGGCACAGATAGCTGATAGCAGCAGGAGTGTGCAGAGGGGTTGCCAGCATATCTCAGTGGGCAGAAACCTCATTGTCGCGCTTTATCTAGCCGGCTCCTTAAAGCCCCTCTTTCAATAAGGTTTTATCTTTTACATAAGCCTCTGATATATGGCTTTCTGCTCTCTCCCTGTTGTGCTTGGTGAGCATCATCCCCAACCCCCCTCGGTCATGCAGCCCACCAACCACTAACCAGCTATAAAGTTGCACGACTGATGACGTCGTAGAGAAGCAGTGAACGCAACATCTACCTGGGACCTGGTTTGCGCGATCCGACCGAACCTCTGAGATTATGCCAGTCGATCAGATTTCTGCGCTTCCTTGTTTTCATACCGATGTGAACAAAAAAGAACAGAATCACCATAAAAAATATTTTTCCCAGTGCCCACATGTCTTTTAAATGTTGAAAAAAAATTGGGGCCTCCGCATTCTTTATATGCTAAGATATTTACGTATTTACAACTGCTACAGGTGTTTTCACGTATCTTTTCAGGCATACCGAGTTACCGAGGCATTAGTGAGATTCAAGGAATTGTTGCGACGTCACTGAAAATGGCAGCGGAAGCATTCTGGGTTCCCCTGTTGCACTGATGACTGTTAAATTTCCTATTTTTTACAGAATCCCGCTAGCTCAAATGGTTTATTTTTGGCGAATTTTGAAATTATGATTTTTGTTGCGTGAAGTGCACAGAATTTGTCGCTTTTTACAGGATCTAGCTGTGACAAAAGGTTCAATTTAGCCGATTTTTTCAACATAAAGCATGTATTTAAAAAACGCTCCTGGTAGGTGTTGCCGGTTCTGGTTCTGGTGGACTTTAAACGTCATAAACGGCAGCCAGCCCTCTCACTCTCACACACACAACTTTGACTTTCTAATTGAGTCTCTTCTCTCTCTTCTTGCCATGATGCAACCATTTGTATTGATCTTTTTTAGCTCTTCTAATCCTGTCAGCTGAGCGGCTGCATGTGTTCCTCATCTCACAGGAGAAGTTGGCAGCTTTCAACATCGGGATTTCTCTCCAGTGATTTATTAAAATTCTCTTTTCATCGTGTTTCCTTTATCTCTTTTTCTGCATCAAAAATATTTTCAAAAAACATTGTCGGTCCCTGAGTGCACATTTCTCTGTTTAGCATTCTTTCTAGAAAACCGTGAGATCTATACATGCATATTCCAACCTTAGAGTTATTACCTATAGGAAATATGCCACTGCACCTTTAAGCTTTCAAAGAAACTAGTAAGCATTCCAGCATGAAATATATTTCCTAACTAAATCCATTTGTTTTAGCCATGAAACTAACTGAACATCTGTACATTCAATTATCTTCTCAAATGCTTACAGATGTGTTTAAATCTATACCGAGTCTGCACCTGCCTTGTACCTTTTTTTCTTCAACCTTCAAGTGAAGTAGGAATAATGACATGTCTTTTTGATTGCTTTTTCTGGAAGTTTAAATTTGGGAAACCAGCTAGTGGGTTTTCTTATATATAACAAATATAATACAGCTAAAACTGCACCATTAAACACAGAGGATTCTTGAGCTTATTGGATGAAGATCAAAGGCACCGGGTGCTAGCTGGAAGTACAGAGAAACACAGCTCTGGCGTGGTTAAAAGTGAATACTAAATGTTCACCTAACTTTACTAAAGTTTCTTGGCAGTTAAAATCGCCATATTGACTCAACATTTTCAGAATAAAAGCCTTGCACAGTATTCATCCACATAACAAAACACAGAAGTCGGAGGTTTTCAGCATCGGGATATTTCTTCAATGATAGAGGAAGAGGCCAAAAAGATCGATCGATCTATCTATCTATCTATCTATCTATCTATCTATCTATCTATCTATCTATCTATCTATCTATCTATCTATCTATCTATCTATCTATCTTTGTTACCAGTGATGAGGGTGTTATGGCAGAATATATGGAATGACCAAATTATGAGAATGGCTTTTATTCATCACTCTTTTTTATCTCCCTGGTTCAACCACAGTTGAAACCTTTCTTCCACTCTTCTTCGGTGGGTTTTACATTCCTCTTCCCCTCCTTTTCAGCATTCCCTTAAACCCCCGCTGACACCTCTAGCGGAACCACTGTTGTTATCCAACACGAAAGCAGGTATCGGGGACTGTAATTTGCTCTAGACACTAATCAGGGGTTAAAGGTTGAACCCAAGAGGGTAATAAAGTGGACATGGATCAGAGGAAAAATCATTCGCATGACTTCTGTCCTCCTTTTGCAGTTATTTCCACTACGGTCTTCACTGTGAATTTGTATTTCTGCGGCTAGTTTGTAGAACTGCTTTGTTTTGATGTACCCTGCCGAGTTATCTCTACCAAGTGTGCCCGGCAATCACAGCCAGCTATTTACGTGCGTATTACCCTCCAGTAATAAGCTGGAACCTTTTCATCTATGTTTTCAAGAAATATACATTACAAATTGGCTTTATTATACAAACGAGTTCCACCACCATGGGGTGACGATGAGGTAGCGGCTGTCGTTGGAATGAAATGCACGCTAATGCATGCACTTAACAATTCAAAAATCCCTTCATGCACTTCTTTTGCAGCCTGTTTACACCTTACTAACATTACTACATCTGTATCAGCGGGCATTTCTCCCCCCACCCCAAAGGATGCAGATGCATAATCTACGTAAAAAATGGTGACGATATTTGCATTGATTGCCCATTGAAGTGGGACTGCAATGAGTAATCAATGAGCTGCATGTAGGAGCATGTAATATTAATTAAGCTACAAGTCTTGATGATGGAGCGCTCTCGCGGAGCAGAGGGAATCGGCCGCAGACCGGTTAGCCACACGGTAATTCCCTGCGTCAGCACTCTGCTGCTGCTCAATCTCTAATGAATCAATGCGGGTTGATTGCTCTCTCTGCCTTAAACCGCACTCTTTCTCTCCCCACCTCTCTCTCTCTTTCCTCACCCCCTTTTGCAGAGATCTCACCTTATCTAAGGAAAGAAAGAGAGAGAGAGAAAAAAGATTCCCCCAAGGTCTCTTTTGATCTTCGCTCGAATGGATGTGAGACACATGAATGCAGAGTCTTTGGGCTGTTGTGCTCTCTGCAATGTCTGGTTCCTACTGTCAGGCGGCCGGTGTTTTCAACCCCCCCAAAAAAAAAGGTTGTGGCAAATGAGCTGCCGATTCCAGGGAGTCCAAACCTTTATGTGCAGATCACACAGAGACACTCAAAACACTCCTTTGTGCTCGGAGACGGTATAAATAATTCACCAAAGCCTTAAAGTTTTGAGATATCGCGAAGCAGTTTAAAAGCTTAAACTGACAGATCCCTCAAACAGATCCCTCAAAGAAAAAACATCTCAACTAAAGGTTAGCGTCTTCGCTAATGTGGCTCAACAGGGCCTGGGTGCACTCTCCCCAGGTCTTTAGCTGCCAAACGATACAGGCTGACGAACCTCCTGAACCCTGAGCTGCACTACCGCCATCGAGGGCATCTATATCCGACAGAAACGGCCAAGCTCAAAAATGTTCTTCATGAGGAAACGGAGCCTCGCGTACAATCGCACCAGATTGTACAAGCAACATTTCCATCAGCGAAGCGGTTGATAGGTTCAGGACTCGTTGCCGTGTCCTCTACGAGAGTGAGACGGGAACGGCGCTGCCATCTGTTGATGTACTTTACTTTTAAGATTCACAAAGAGTACATTAGCATTCCGCGTAGGGATGCACTTCCCAAAGACGTTTTCCTTTCATAGGCGGAATAAGCTGCAAGACTCTGATCTCAAGTCTCAAGATTTTAAGTTCCTCTTAGATCGTAGCTTGTTAACACTTTTGTCTCTTACCTTTCGTCTTGTTACCTTGTATCGCTGTACGTTCGTCTTCAAATATACCTTTTTGTCATATGTGTACAGCTCTCTGAACATTTCTTTCACTGTGTGGTTTGCCTTTGATCATTTTGTATACTAGGACGCCATTGGAAAAGAGTGCTTTGCTCTCAATTTGTTTTTTTCCTGGTAAAATAAAGTCCCAAAACTCCAAAAAGCAGTTCATTGTAAGCTATTTAAGTAGAATGTAGAATTTCTACAGGATGCTAGCATTCATTTGATGAACAAATGAATGAACAAATTACTTGTCAGCCAAAGTCACACCCATATTGATGAACACGGTCCAGATGCTTTTTCTTTCAAAACAAAAGAAAAGCAACACGGTGCACTCGGTGGAGTTCGACGGTCGGCACAGACACCGCCAATTAACACCAGCAAAGTAGCTACAGTCAAACAAACACAGTCGGCAGCGAGGCAGAGAACCTGTTTTTATCTGTCGTAGAATCTCAAATGTTTACTTACTGTCACAGCTCATGCGCTCAGGGAGTTGAGCTCGTGGCTGTGGAGTGTTTTTCTTCCTCTACCCGGGTAAGACAGAGAGAAATACAGACCAAAAAAAAGTAAACAGCATAGAAGTAGGCAGCGTGTCTCAGGTGTAGCTCTAGGTTTCAGCTTGCATTGACTGAAAGTTTGGAGTTGGTTGTGGAAGGGGGGGTGGTGTATTTCTCTTTCTCTCTTCTGACTGAACTTCTTGTTCTTCCACCGTCTGTCGAACATTTGTTAAATATTAATTCCGGCCCCCGAGAGATGGACCGCTGCTCAACAGCATCATCGCTCGATGTGCAGCAAGAAGAAAGAGAGAGACAGAGGGGAAGAGAGTGAGAGAGAGAGAGAGAGAGAGACAGTTTCAAGTTTCAGTTGACTTGACTGTTTACTTATACCTGTGTTGTGTGCACCGAGGCAGCGCTTCTCAACCCGGTGCCACCGAGACCCAGGAGACTGCAGGGTCTCGTTCCACCCAGTCATCGGCGGATTTCACTGATTAACACAACTTGAACCAGAAAGGAGGGAACTACCATCAAACTTCCTGTAATGACCTCACTAAGTAGCAGGCCGTTATTAGAGACAGGCCATTATTTCTTTTGACAGGTCTACAATTTATCACTTTACTTTGAAAAGACCTTTTAGACCTGTAACCTAATATATTACTGAGATTGGAAAGTGATGTCAGATACTACTACTACTACTACTACTACTACTACTACTACTACTACAACTACTACTGGTACTATTACTACTAGTACTACTACTACTACCACTACTACTCTTACTACTACCACTACTACTACTGCTATCACTACTACTACTATTATTACTACCACTACTACTACTACAACTACTACTACTACTACTACAACTACTACTGGTACTATTACTACTAGTACTACTACTACTACCACTACTACTAGTACTACTACCACTACTACTACTGCTATCACTACTACTACTATTACTACCACTACCACTACTACTACTACGACTACAACTACTACTGGTACTATTACTACTCGTACTACTACTACTAATACTATTACTACTACTACTATTACTACCCCTACTAGTACTACTACCACTACTACTACTACTACTACTACTACAACTACTACTGGTACTATTACTACTAGTACTATTACTACCACTACTGCTACTACTACTGCTACTGCTATCACTACTACTATCAAACAAATGCTGTATGATCTGTTGATCTGCCACATGTTGTGTTCGGTAATGAATTTCAAGGTTTTTTTGTGCCAGTACCTGTATCCATGGCAACAAGATAAACATGTCTGCGTGTCCCGCTACATGCGACATCTCTTTTTCGGTCATATATTTTGCGGTAGGTAGTTGTGTTGTTTTGATATTTTTGGGCTATAAATAATGCATGAATTCAGACTCCTCTTCTGGTGATTCTGCCAAGCGTTATTGGAGACGGGCCTCTATGTACGCAGACAACACAACTCTCCTCGGCTATTGTTTTAAATCCCACTCAAAAGTTTTATGGTATGTAGTCAAATTGGCTGCTGCGACTGGACTGAAAACCTGCAGACTCTCGGGCCTCGGCGGCACACGGCAGAGAAGCACTGCACTGCAGTGAGCCGTAATTACTGGTGGAGACTAAAAGCTTCTGGCATGTACAAATTGTATTATCATATTATATCACTTAGTAAACAAGATGTAAGCCACGTTGCGCTCAGGGACCGAACATCTGCCGCATGTCACATCTGCGTTCGGTTTTTTGGGCTTCGACTGCAAACGTGCAGAGCTTCTTTTTTTTTTGCCAGAGAGCGAGGGTTAGCGCGCCCCGCATTTCCACCCCGGTAGGATGAGGAGCAAAAACTTCCAGCCTTCAGCTCTTTTTTTTTCTCCTCGTGTCTTTGTCAGTCTTCTGGGCCGGAGCCAGAGAGGTTAAGCCTTTCCGTGTCCTCGCCGTATCCCCTATCCGGTATCGCTCACACACAGACAAATGAGCACTTCGGGCCTAACTGTGTGTGACAGGGCTTGCTGGCTATGGAGGATAATTCACACTCAAAACATACACCACGGTATATCCCTCCACCACACACACACACACACACATCATACACACACTTTCTTCTTCTCAGTGCTGCACAAACACACAAAGCTCACTAACATTATGCTTGGTGCGATAAGATGAAAGTCCGGTGATCGCTGTGGAGAAACTGGGTCATTGCAGCAGCGAAGAAATAGACTACAGATAAGAATAGAACAAATAGAACATAATAAAATACTAAAGATAATATCCAAAGATTGAATGCAGAAATGTAAGATCAGTGAGATCCCAATCGACTGGTACAATAGGTGATCTATCACGTCTTGCTTGGTGTGACATCACAAGAATATCATTAATGAAGAATTTGTTCTTTCACTGGATTCGTAATCGCTTCGATCCAGGCGTGAGGTCATTTCCTACCATTTCATATGAGATTTGTTGTGTAGCAACTTATTGAGTTGAGCAAGTAGGGTTGGGAGTCCTACTACTGATGAAAGCGAGCTACGTGAATGGGTGTTGTTGTAAAAAGTGACTTCCTGTTCATTCTTTTTTTCCTTCTTCATCTTTCAAACTCATTGGCTGTTTCCAGGATCCCAGGACCCCCCACCCCCCCGCCCCCCCCCCCATACCCGGGATGCTCCATGTGCAGTTCGCCCTCGCTCAAACCTCCAGTCTCTCAGATGAAACAGGAATCTCTCTTGCATCTTAAAAAAACGCGCTGCTTGCATCAAAGTCTCTGTTGCTCCTGCAGTTTATCCTGTTCCCAAAGCAGTAAGCCATTCCTGTCTGTGGCGTGCAGCGTAGCTCCGGAAATGCCGTCTTCTCCCTGCAGCAGGCTACCCATTTTCACAATGCTGCGTGGTGCATAGCGAGGCTTTGTGCCGTTGAAGTGGCATTACCGTCGAGCATCCACAGGTTTTCTTCTTGCCTGTGGCTGTTTGGTGTTTGTTTGGCATAAATGCCTTAATTTTTCATTTTAACTACTGGATATAAACAGGCACTGGAACTTTTGTTTTCATCATAAAAGTAACTAATCTTATTGATTGGTTCACTAGGCTGAATATTTGGACATCAGTTTTCCTTCATCCATCACCAAACTGCTTTTAAAGGAGAGGAAAAGAGGTGATTTGATTGGTCCTGATTGAAGCCACGCCCACAACACCTACTGATGATGTATCCCTCCCAACCCAACCCCATTTGCAACTGCGCTGCAGGTGGGTAGCATGCTTCTGGGCATTACCAAATTACCCAAAATCGGTCGCCACGCCCTCTGCCTCACCCTCTGCCTCACCCACTGACTCACGGAAATAGAGCCCAGAGAATGAAGTCTACAGACAGATACATGTACATCGTGTACACATGCTGACACACACACACACACACACACACACACACACACAGTGTACCGGCTTTGTGAATTAGAAAGGAGGAAGTGAATGAGTTTTTGTATCAGCCAGCGAGTCAGTTAGAGCATGGAAGGAGACTGAATAGAGGAAAAGGAACAAAAATAAATGGCGGGGAAGGAAGAGGGAGAGAGGATGGAAGTTCAAACTGGGAGCTGATATGTGTTGTGCTGAGATGGTTGTTTGGGAGCCTGGCGCTATGCTGTACAGCTATCTTTTCTATCTGGGCTGAAAAGCTGGCAATGAGACAGCCTTCAAGTAGCACAAATAATAGCCACGATCTTTTGTAAATCTAATTCTAAAACTCCACTTAAGGCGTTGTGTTGCATCGCTTTCAGTGTTGCTCAAGTGGCCACGGAGTGCTTTTATTTTGAAAGAGGAGCAGAGGTGAAACGGGTCTGGACAAGATTCATCACTATGAAATTGTATAGTATTTTCACTATGTGTGTTAATGTAAAAGGTTGAGCTGAATGAAATTGCAGTACAGTCTGACCCTGTTATAGTAGGTGTATGTAAGTGTATAGGCCTTTTTAATTGAGTCATACCTGATGTGGACTGCCATACATTTGATGTATTGCTTTGCTCGGCGCTTGGTTTCCACATTCTCGTTTCAGCGGTAAGTCCAGTAGTGTCTACAAGCAAACAGGCAGAGTTGATTCACTCTGCTGTCGGGGCTTCAGCTCACAGTCAGTCCAGCGGTTGATCTGAGACAGCAGCAGATGTAGAGTTGTCCTGCCCATGCTTGTTGCAATCACTCCTCCTGCCCATCTTTTCCTGTCTCTCTCTCCATCCTCTCTCTTAAGAAGAAGCCAGGGGGGTGGTGAGGAAGGTAGATTTGGCAGTACAGTATGAGATCTGATTCCCTTTTTAAGCTGCTCCGAATGGCGTGTGATGAGGACGCTAGGGGTTTCACTCTAATCCTGCATATATTCCACACGGGAGGCTTAAAAGACAAGAGCCTCAGCCTGAAGTCTTTAATGCCACGGGTTCACGACCACCCGTTGGTTAACCCTGACTCATCGTGTCGTGAAATATGAAATGCGGCGTGTTTCTTTTCCCGCTCTCTCTCTCTCTCGGTGGTTTGAATCGCGACGTGGTGCCACCTTTTGTGAACGGTTTAGAAAGTCTGCAGTTACCGTCGGCGAACCCCAACGCGGGGGGGGAAACGCGGTGACTTCAACAAAATCCCACTAAAGGAAATTGGATCATTTGAATGCCCCCCCACCCCCTCCCCACCCACCCTCCTCCCACAGAGCATCGGGGGGAGATGAGGGAGTTTCCGCGGCGACACCAGCATCCCTCAGGCTCGCTGTGGTGATTACCCCGGCAATGCAATCATCCTTCACTTCCCCTGCCCAAATTAGCCGGCAAACGCAATTACTATGTACAACACGAGGAAGAGGGAGAGCAGCATCCTGCAGAAACCAAATCTAATTACAATACCGCCGATTTCTTTCATTCCTGCTTTTTAATATCGGTTTTGAAGGGCCCCCCCAAGCCGGCCCAATCTGTTGTCAGCACAATAGAGAGCCTATGTGTTGCGAGTGCACCGGAGGCTTGTTCTACAGATAGTGTAAGAGCGTATTGTAGTTCGATTTGGTGGGATCACATTTTGGGTTGTAGTTAGCTTGGGTTCCCAAAGCCCCAGGCAGACGTGCACATATATTCCACCTGTATGTGTCCAGGGCTTGAAATGAACTCCAGCCAATCTGCCAAATGTGGGTAAAAATTGTCTGCAAGGGTAACTGAAATATATCTTTTTATCACTGGTTTCACTAGCGCTGACTAAATTATGTACAGCAAATGTGAAGCGAGATAGATAAATATAACATTTGCAAAAAGAAAATATCTCCAATGCAATATATATAATATAATAATATAAAGCAATACATAGCAATTTATGTTACATTATTGATTCAAGCTAATGTTAATATTGTCACCAAATCATCACGTTTTTGTCAGAAATTGTCAGTGAAATATTATTTTAGTTTTTTACTGTAAGATATCTGGAAATTCTACTATTTGTTGTTTTGCCAAAATTGTATTTATAACAAATGTCACCAGGCAACAGGCCAGTCAGGATATGATTGGTTTGTTTACATAGAGAGGCGACTATACTGGAGTCAACCAATCAGGAGGGAGGGGGTGGAACCTCTAGTACTGCCAGCCAATCAGAGCAGTGGCCGCTAGAAACAGTGCCCAAAACAGCCTGTAGTTCTTTAGATGGGAGAGAGAATAAATTACTAAAAATACTTATAAGCTATTTTCACTCAAAGAAACTCCACAAATGTGTTTCAAAGGCTCAACGTAATGATCTAAAAATCTAGGAAAAGTGGAAAAAAAAATTGTGATTGTGATCAACCTTATTAAACTTATTAACTAAAGATGAAATGTGTGAAGTTTCATTCTCTGCAATCCTTTGATCATTTTTAAAGAAAAAAATATTGGACTCTGAACTCTGAAATCCACTCATCACATTGGCTAGTGAGTCTAAAAGCTAAAGTCATTGCTTTTGATTTGCCATCTAAAGTGATAATATAGAAAGCCTGGTAATGACTTCCTGTGTTATCACTTGTGATGGAAGATACCATATTGCATATAAAGTACATATGCTCCTACACACACATACAAACACAAAAACACTGATTCACACATGCACGCCTAAAGTCCAGCATCTGTTCTCATCCCAGAGAAGTCTGGCTCAAACAATATGAATTACATTTCCAATTCAAAGGGGTTTTTATTGGCACAAAACACAAACGCATTTACTGCCAAAGCAAAAAAAAAAACAACAAGTAACAGATTATAAACAGATTCGGTTAGCAGTGTGACGCTAAAGTGGCAGTCTGTTTTTTTGTCCCCGTCTTTGGTGCTCAATACTGCAGGGATTTATGTTGAGTGTCTGTAGGTGGCGCTCTTTTCTTTGTCTGTTCAGCCACGGTGGCTATCGCTGCTCATGCTAACTACCCAGTTCTTCTTCTGAACTGTTGTATGTGTTATACTGTGTTATATACTTGTGTGTATCTCTCTCACTCTCTCACACACACACACACACACTTCTACACCCTCCCCCTTCACCCGAGTCTCCCCTCGAGTGTTGGTGGTGTGTCAGCGGTCAGGTAGAAGACATTCTCCCGGTGAATAATTGATGGCGAGACGTTGTTCAACTCCTCTGTTAGAGCTGAACTCTCCCCCTCGCCTGTCTCCCTCACTCACCCATTCACAAAAAAAAACGAGCCTGCAGTTCAGCAGCCATCATTTGTAATTTCGTTTTTTTTTTTGTAATAACGGGGTATTTGCAGCCAAACGTACGATTTTGCACCACCTGAAATGGACTTTTCAGAGTAAAATAAGGAAAATTATGCTGGAAAAAAACAGGCTTTTTCTGATTGAGGAACAAATAAGAATAATAAGAAAAATAAATAAGAAAAAGGACGCCAGGAAATGAACTGAGATTAGTAAAGCAGAGAGGATGCTGAGCCTGGTCTGTGTAGGCTTGGAAACCTGTCATTGCATGGTGACAATAAGACATTTAATAACTGTATTTAAGACATTTGAACATTTTTGAAAGCCTTTCATTTGTCATTACTTTAAGACAGTTTTAAGACTTCTGAAGGACCTGCTGATTGTTCGGCTTTGGCATCAACTCTCCTTCATGCCGCGAGAAGACTGAGGAATGGCATTTAGAAAGACAGTAACACGGATAATGACTATCCCTGCACCGCTGTTGCACATCGGGACACATTGTTGTGTTGTCGGTTTTCTCCGCAGACCTTTGCGTCCTCGACCACGACAGTTGGGACTAAATGGATCGGTGACTAGCGCGCTTCAACTTTAGATTTATCGCTCAATTAGACGGCTGACAACTCTTTTTAATTGCTGTTTAAACAACCGAAGTTGCCGCGAGAGATCCGCCGCCAACGCCGCAGCGATGATCGCGACGGATGATGGATGCGCGGGAATAGTGCGAATCATTTTGAGAAGTGGCACGCCGCTCTCCCGCTTGGATAAAGTCTCGGAGACATTGTGACGAACGCGACGGTTAAAGAGGGAGGAAGACAGCAAGAAGCAGCCGGGCAGCGAGAGGCTGTTTCAAGTTTTGAGCTTTCAAGTCACGTTTCCTTTCACATTAAGGTTTTTGCTGCAGAGGCTCCCTACACTTTAGTGGTTAAAAACAAATTAAAATGAGATTTGATTAATTAAAATGGGGGGAAAAGGGAGAAGAGAAAGGGACGAACAAATGAGGATGATAAAAACACCATCAAATTAATGGGCTGACAATGATACGAGATCAAAAAGACATTAACAGCACCCGGCTTTCCAGAGTCTCCAAAGCTGGAGCTGAGGAAGAGGCGTGGGGGGTGGGGAGGGTGAAGACCAGTAAAAGGTGGTTTCAATCTTTTTTTTTGTAAAAGTGGAACTGTTGGCTTGGAATGAAAATCAGATGCCGCCTTGTGATTTTTTCTCGGAGGTGGAAACAGTTGATCCCGGCCTGGATATCTGCTAAGTGTTAGTAGGAGAGGGGAGAGGTGTCTGTGTAATGCCTTGTTGGCGAGAGAGAGAAAAAGGGAAAAAGTCTGTAAATCCCCTTTGTCTGCGTTCATGTTCGTACCGCCTCAGATCAGGCGACCTCCGAGGCCAAGCCACGTTTCTACATCCGCCCATCCTTCAGCCAAGCAGCCCTCCTCCGTCCTGAGCGCTGGTCTCATCTCAGATAAGCCGAGCACCACCCAAACAATGAGGAATAAAACAAACATAACAAGCCGCTTAGAAAGAGAGAGAGAGAGAGAGAGGGACAATTCATCCAGCCCCCCGCTGGATGAATGAAAGAATAGAGGAATAAAGAGGAGACAGGTGGAGGGATGGGTTTTTGTAAGGGAGGCCAGGCCACGGTAATCCCTGCTGCAGAGTACGTCAAAGCCTTATTTGTCTTGTGTCTATACAGGAAGTGGACACAACAACAGAAACACCTAATAACATATGACTATCACACTAAGAAGGAGCATGGCCTCTCAATAGTAATGTTGTCACGGGTCCTTCCTCATTAAATCATTTTTAATTTAATAAAGTTTTTGGGACCGATAATAATTCGGGGCCCCATTCAGGACTCTGTTAGCTGCCTCGTGCTGCTTTGAAAACAAACATGAAAGTGATTTTAAAGCGGACACCCTCCCTCTGATTGGTATTTAGCTTAATGTGACTCACCGGTGTAGCTGCCTTTGTAATTGTGATTTAGTTGCTTCAAAGTAAGGGCACAGGCTTGGTTTCAAATTTGGGGCGGACACCCTGGGCAGCAAATCACACCGACACACCACAGGAAAACTATAATGAATATATATAGTACTGTGCAAAGGTCCGTAAAAGATGCTTTCAAAAATAACGAAACGTAAAGTTTATAAATACCAAAATTACTATAAAGAGCAGTAATGTTAAACACTAATGCAGAAAACAAACAAAAAATAATAATAATCTAGGACCAAATCTATATTAAAAAATTGACTTTTATAAAAAATAGAAAGTCTTTTGCAAAGTATTGTATATGCAAACATATCTAAATGTACAAGAGAAAGGTCTGCAGGTATGAGAGATCGAGGAGAATTACTGGTTAAATACAGTAAGTCAACGCTGAACTGAACCCTGATCTGGAGGGCAAACGTTAATTGAAATATGAAACATGGTGGTTTAATTTGCTATCAAGGAGATAACTAGGAGGAGGGACCAAAGCCGATCACTGAATGTGCTCAACTGTTCTCATGAAAGCACAGAGCAACCAAAAGTACAGTGTATGTGTTTGAGGCAAAAATAGTTTAATATAATAATAGATAATAATAATAATAATCGTCCTTCTGAAAAAAAAGTCCCTTTTTCATTTTATCTTAAGGTTTATTGCTGCCTCAACAGTTGCATTGTTCCACAGCGCAAGCAAGTGTGTGCACGTACACCTATACAAGTGTATATTTATAAAAGTGGTGGTATGGTGCTTTAATTAGCAACTCAACTCATCTCAAGGTTAATTGTCTCGCTATGTGAGGATGATTACTAATTAGAGAACCCTGTGGGCAGATGCAGATCAGAGATGCTTTGGATTATCCACATTATTATCGGATGATCAAGACAAATTCCAATTAATACAGGAAGTTAGTCGATGTGAGGAGTAGGGGGAAGGAATAGATCTGAAGCAGTGACGGTAATGGTATACTCTGTTACCATCAGCCTGTGTGTGTGCTTTGATCGAGATGTATACAGTACAACAGCCGTGCATAATACAGATATATGCAGTACACTTCAGTATTCTATAGATGTTCTTTGAAGTGTTAGCACAAATCTCAGGAGAGCCAAGGCCTACTAGATGATGCCTGCTCTGTCCTCTGATGATGGATCATCACAGATAGACATTATACAATTATGGTTGAGAACTGGTCGATAAAGTAATACAGGAATAATACCCAGTAGGCTTGTGGCTAGGTGTTGCCTATGTATGACAAAACAAAACAAAAAGTCCTTGAGGGTATCAAAGCAGTACAACAAAAACAGGAGAAACCTGGTAAAATATAACAACTAGTGAAAACCAACTAGCTTAGTTACATGATTTCTAGCTGTGAGCGTCTTGGATAATAAACTTCAAATGACCAATAAACTGCTACAACTTAACAAGTAACATTGCTGCTAAAATACACTTAGTAAGGCCTATGACACTAACGTTAAATCAAAACAGTACATTAAAAACAGGAGAAACCTGGTAAAATATAGCAACAAGTGATAACTAGCTAGCTTAGTGCTAGTTACAGCTGGTCTATAAAGGTTACTACCAAAGGCTTTTCAGATATGGCAGTTCAACAAGGACCTAATGAAAATACTACCAGCCCTTAGACACATCAGCACATGGAGATAGTGGTATAAAATAAATAAATAAAACAAATTCAAGTTGCCTGGTTGTCATTAATAAGCTAAATAGCAACGTGCTAACACCACGCTTCATATGCACAGTGGCACTTCTCATGTTTGGTGAGGGCACAAACAGTCGCTGTAGTCTTGGACTTTGCTCACCTCCGGACCATATTTTACTTTTTCTTTTTTTGTCCAAAGACCAGTTTTCCATCTGCTTTGCTGTGTTCTGGGCCCCCTGACCTGACGCGCAAGGTGACTCAAACATGGCCGCCGCATGAATAAAGTAAATAGAGCAGTATCAGGGGAATAACTGAGCAGGTGGTCTAGTGTTCGGGACGTGAGCCTCGCACCCCGGCCCGAAGACCGTCCTGAGCTACATTCTCATTAAATCGACTCAAGATGGCTGCTGTTGGCGAGTGATGGATTGCTGTGGCTCTCGTTGTTATCGCAGCAGGAGTCATCCAAGGCAGCATCCAGCACTAAGCTTCACACTAATGAATCACCACACACAAAACCTTCTTCTCTCTCGCTCTCTCTCAATCAATCATTCAATCAATCTGTCCCTTTTGCTGTCTTCATTCGTCTTTTGTCCCCCTTGTTTCTTGTTTCGCCGCTTCTTGTAAAAAGCGATGTCTTCCTATAGAAATCAATAGCTCAGTATTTGCCGGCCTTGCTCCTTCTCCTGAATGCAACTCCACATTCTCATTTTTCATATATTACCTATAGTATCTTCTGTAGATCTGAGCACGTAACCTCCACTCAATTTTTGATTTGCGTTACCACAGCAACCTTTGTGTTATTACCTGGCTGTTGGAAATTAAAGCGCTACATTTGTCGTATCAAAAAAAAAACATGTTATTCTGTTATTGGCTTTACATCGAGGAAACTATTAAATGATCAGGAACAATTTTCCGGTGGAAGTAGGTTGAATTATGCATCACATTCTTGCTGTTAACTGGACAAAAGCATACGTTTGGAGGCATACACCTCCCCCCAACACACACTTGTGAACTGTGTGTGTGTTTGTCGTATCAAACGTGTGTGTGTGTGCGTGTGTGTGTGTGTGAGATTTACTAATCATTAATGTGTACCAGGCACAAGGACATAAAAAAGTCAATCATGGCTCTGACAGAGTAACAACGCTGCCTGCCAATCCTTATAAAACCTGCAGAACAAAACAGACGATGAACCGCGGGCCACGCTCCCGTTCGTAACGTCGAGGCACACTGACTCAATTTTACACACACGCACACCCACACGCTATCTACCCACCCCCCCCCCGAGTAAAGCCTTTGATGCCTGGCAGCGTGGCGAAGCAGAGGTCTGTGCGGCTGCTATCTGATGAATATGAATGAGTCTCCGGCTCGGGAGGGGGGTGTCGGGCGCCGCTAGGCTCCGCCTCCCCAAGCAGGTGCTGGAGGAGAATAAAACGTAAAACAGAGTCACGCAGTGTGGAGGGAAACACACGTGCGCACAAACGCTTACACCTACGCGATGAAGATGTGTGTGTGTGTTTAATTACTGAGTGTGTGTGTGTACTAATGTGTAGTACCCATGGCAACCCTTAGCAAATTCTGGACACAAACTCTTTGATGTGGTTTTGAAATCAAACATATCTGAGGAGCTGAAAAAATATTTACTCATTAAAAAAAAAATCAACATTAAAAAATCATTTGTTCATGTCAAAGAGTGTGTTTGTAGGATTTGGGATAAGTGTGTCGAGGATTGGCCACTGGTACGTTATGAGGCATAGAGTGAGAGTTTTGTAGAGGTCTTTAGTGACTGACAATGATCTAATGTGTGTGTGTAGCCTGGGGCAGCTCCAGTGCTGTAGCTGAGCAGAGCCCATGCTGGGCCTGTCAACCAGCCAACCCTCAGGCCCGAAGCACTGGAGCATGAGCAGAGGAACAACTGCTTGGTACCGGTAGAGAGATAAGGAAGAATTAGGACAACCTGCTCTTTTGGCGCAACCGGCTGATCGGGGCAAATCTAGACGGCGGGTACAATCCTGTATCGAGTTCAACGATTAATCCCTCAATCGCGATGGGGGGCGGAAGACTTTTTATCGCACGTTCTTTGGGGAATCTAGCTTTTTCTGCAGGTGTCATTGCTCGGTGTTATTGATCACAGATACCCAAAGGGCATTTCGTTAGTTGTGTCCGTCTCCGTTCGCCTCCTTGTCTTGACCGCCATTAAATTTCATCTCCGTTTGCCTGATCGTAGGGTTTCGCCTTCGAGTCGACTGTCGCTTGGAAGGCTCAGTGTGAGACTGCTGGCTGTACATTGAACGACAAGCAGATGGAAAACTGGAAAGCTGAGGGGCTATAGCGTAATACAGCAACAGGCAAACATGCCAGACAAGCAGATATCAGACAGCAACATTTCGCCCACAACCATTTCTATAGATAGAGCTGCTGACAGATACATGCTTGTAGACTGAGAGCCAGGAGAGTGCACAGGACTCGCTCTGTGAGGCAGACACACTGACTGGCATTCAGGTGACAGACAGCAAGTGTCTTTCTGCTGAGGAAATGGCACTTCCTAGTCCTCTGCAACTCCTTTACTGTCATTGGACTTGTTTTCTTTGCAAACCCACGGCATTCAGGGCCCGTCGCTGTCCGGCGCCCCAGGGGGAATTCGCCCTGCATGCCAAGTTGGTAGTCCAGGCATGGGTGTGATAGGTGGAGGGTTTATCGTGTGTGCACAAGCCTGGCGAACTGCATTGCAACGGGGGTCTCGACTAAGAAGAACACCACTCGCTGCAGATTGCACCTATACATGTGTGACAGTTAGAGCTCCTTGCACTTCATCAGACCCTCAGATTGGACTCAAGTTGACACCATCCAGTGTATATGTGAGCTGCTGTCAGATCATCATCATAATTCATCACATTGACTGTGCAGCTGTCTCCTCCTGAGTGTAAATTACCCATTGTGTTCTTAGCATGACAACTCGCAGCTAGCCTGCTATAGCATCATCATGACAAGTAGATGACCAGATTTGCACATTCAGAGACACAACCAACAAATAAAGTCACTCACAGTATCTATAAATAAAAGGACAATCTGATGCTCCCGATCCAGAACATTCAACTAAATACTCCACTAATTCCTCTCCGCTCATCTCCTTCCCCTCCCTCTTTCTTGAATGGGCTTCAGCAAAGCGCCGCCAAGAATCTGAATTAGTTTCCCTTTCTTTTGCCTCTGCCCTCGCCCGGTTCAGTCAAATGCCATCATGAAAGCTTTCAGGAGTCGCTTACTTTACCCCCATGCTCAGACAGAATGTGACCAAAAAAAGAATCTGAGGCGGCGCGAATGCGTGTGAGATGAATGGGAGGGGGTACAGCGAGACGGACGCAGCGTCGCTCAAGCCGGTGCAAATTGCGGTGCATTGAGGCGTACGCTCCAGTTGAGATTTTTCAACTCGAGCACCAATTTTGTCAAGCGGGGGCTCTCCAGGTGCCTGTAAATTTGTCACCCCACCTACTATTTACAGCAGGGAAAAATGGCCCTTGGGTATCTGTGACCAATAACGCTGACCAATAACATCTGCGCGAAACAGGTTTGGAAAAGCTGCAACTCCCAAAGAAGACACGGGTGGCGAAAGGATTAGAACGCAGTAAAACATGCCGACGTAGAGTTTCAAGCACATTGTCTTAATCCTCCGTCACCTTTAAAAAAAATGAACTCTGCTGCTTTCTGTCGTGTCAAGTGGCGTCATCAAACCCGCTTGCTTCGTCGCCTCCGCCGATTCTGCCGACTTATTTTTTCGAGCCGAGTAATCAAACTCAATTTTCCCCCTCGCTTCCCGTGTGAATGTACAGTTAGTCACGCCTGACTGTAGGAAGCGGGCTGCAGCTTTGAACGGGACGGGGCTGGGGGTGGTGGTGGTGGTGCTCTCATTCTCCTCACCCTTCTGGAAAGTGATGAGGGTTGATGGGAGCTGCGTTGAGGAAGAGTGTGTCTAGCTTTGATGCAAGTTTGATGTCCAAAGTTGCTGGAGGCTGAGGGGTGGCGGCCTCTGGCCATGAGTGAATGATGGGCTTGTGGGGGTTGTAGCCTGAGGGAATGCCATGCTCTTTGATTGGGGCAGAAACACACACACACTTCCTTATACTTCTATGCTAACCACTAATGCTAAATAGGCCTTAACCCTCACCATGTGTTCACACTGTGAGCAACGCGGTTGATTGGTTCGCTCCCATTGCAGCGGTCTGCAGCTTTGAAGAGGCAAATCATGTACGCTTTGGTGTTGTCTTTAACATCGTTTTGAGGAGTCAATTAAGTACGTTCCCCCGGTCGCTCAGCTCTGCAGGACGTGAATGACCTTCCAGTGACGCGCCGACCGTGTTGCTGGGTTACCCTGACGTAAATCGAATCTCAATCCTAAACTCCAATTTAAGGTTCAGATTAGAATCAACCCTTGACGAATCCTAAACTAGGCCCCTCAAAGAAGTGAGGAATGGCCAAAATGTCCTCAATCCAAAGGTCTAAAAACACAAAGTACAAGAACACACAGACGCCGTTACTCACACAACCACAGATGGGCGGGCGCGTCATGGCTGCCGTGGGAATGTAACGGCTCCATGACAACTGTGCGCTCACCCTCCTCTCCGGGTCCAAAGCCATCGAAGCCTTTCGCGCCACGCTCTGCTTCGGCTCACTAAAGGGGCTGCGAGACCTTGGCGTTCCTGGCATCTTCCTGTCGCATCAGCCACTTCACACGCTTACCTTCAATACGAATCTGCTGTATAACGTGTATTCCCCCTTCGCTTTGCATCGGTTTTTCCGGGGGTTCATTTATTGTAGCTACTTTCTCACTGCACCACTGCGCTCGAGCTGCCACCATCGGCGCTATAATTATTTATCATCGTAACTATTACACGGGCCTCAAGTGGGTTTCAGGAAGGAATGCTGTGCTGGCTAATGTGTGTGTGTGTGTGTGTGTGTGTGTGTGTGTGTGTGTGTGTGTGATGCCTTCGAGTGGAGGCATCTCACATAGTTGTTTCTCTCTCCCGTTTGGCCTCCCAGGCTCATTTGTATTGGAGGGAGGTGTTTAGTGGAGGAGAGATGAGACCCACACCAGACCATTTTTATTGCAGATTGTTTGGCTCGGCTCGTGGCTGCCTTAATGAAACCATGTTATTGCTCTTCTGCATTGACTTCTCTCTCGCTCACTCTGCTCCATTTGCACCGCGATGCCTTTTCAGCTTCTTTTCTCTTTGGCTCCGTTGCTCCTTTCCTTACTCAGGCTGGTTTTGCCGCCGCGCAACACTTTCTATTAATCTTTTTCCTTTCTCTGTGGCTTCTGGCTCTCTCTCTCTCTGTGTGTGTGTGTGTGTGTGTGGGTGTGTGTGTTTGTGTGTTTAATCAGTTTTCCCAGAGAGCCCAGGGAGAAGTGTGGTGCTTATGTGGACATAAATACAGCGATTCTGAGGCAGCACAGTGGGAGAGTAATACGCCATAGAAAGCGTAAGAAAAACTAAACAGTGAATGAAAATGAATGTCATTCAATCAGTCGGTGAAAAGTGGAAGTACACAACAAGCAATTTCATTTTCCCTTCCAATCTTCTTTTCCCTTCTCATTTTGTCTCGTCATCAGGCTAATATTGACCAGATATCAGCCAGTCAGGACACTACAGATAGATTCCATAGAGTCAAAGTGATATTTCTTTTTCCTAAAAATCTTTACATTTTCATTAGCTTGACAGTTTTGTATCAATTCAAACAGAAGTGGCTAAATGGGGAAAACAAGGCACATATTCTCTCTCTCTCTCTCTCTCTCTCTCTCTCTCCTGCATATCAGTTGGAACACTTTTCCTCAGTGATGTCACAATACATTTTCCAGTTTCATTCCGATGAATAACTCCATTGCTGTTAACAGAGGGATTTTTGAAAGATGTATGAGTTCTTATTTATTGATACTCCATTGATGCTCTATTGATACTCCACAGTCTCCCTCCTCCCTCCTCCCTCCTCCCTCCTCCCTCCTCCCTCCCGCACTGCTCCACCCTGACGTATTGAGCATTCAAAGAGAAAATCCAGACTGGGAGTGGGAGATGTTCTGATACTGGGCCGTCACGTTAAAGAGACCCCAGAGCACATCAAAGCTAATCTCCCTCGCCTCGCTAATAGCGTCGCGTTGGAGTGGGCGATCCGTCATGGCCGCGATAAGTCCCGGTAAATAGCGGGGAGGTCTCCGTTAAGCAGAGAGACGTTAATCTGGTGCTACTGAAACCCGCGTCGTCGTCTAAATCTCATCCCTCCTTCCTTCTCTTCCCATCAATTCAGGCTTAATTCCCTGACAGGGGTCGTGGCCGGGGTCAGGGCTTCGAAGGGAGCGCTAGAATAAGATCAGGCATTGTGTGCCTCAGTGCGTGTGTGTGTGTGTGTGTGTGTGTGAGAGAGAGAGAGAGAGAGAGAGAGAAAGACACAGAAAGAAAAAATAACATTATTCCAATAACGCGTGTTTGGCGCTTTAAATGCCTTCCTGTGGGCGTGGCCTGAATTGGGGGGGCGTGGCTCTCTCCTCTGTTGCAGCCACACTTTGATTAGATGGTTGTATTTTTACATAAAAACATGCCTAGTGCCTCTTTAATACCGTGCCCTGGGCTGATCTCAGACAGACAACCACGTTTCTCCACGCACCACGAAAAACATTTTAGAAAAATGAAATCGGTGCCAGGTAATTTGCGAGCACTTGCAGGACAGGCCTGTTAAGCCCGCTTCATTGGAACTGCGATAACCATGATCATTATCAACCGTCATCTCTTAAATTCCAATCATATTCATTAAAACTGATTGGATTACGCGTCTGCGCCGGCGTGGACGGAGAGAGAAGTGACGTGACCTCGTCCATCCCATGGGCCCTAGAGGGAGGATTGGACTAATGAAGCAAGAGTCCAGAACAGTGAGGCGAGCAATGAGAACAACTGTAATTAGACTGGGCTGTGGGAGAATACACACACACACACACACACACACACACACACACACAGATACTGGTGACTAATATCCGTTCAGTTGTTATTTCTTTCTTATTTAGTTTTTCTAAGTAAGACGCGCCCAAAATTGAAGTTGATGTTTGTAAGTGTAAAAGCGTAACTGAAGAGAGTCTTGTGAATACAAATCAGATTTTCTTGCTCAAATTGTATTTCGCTCTCGCAAATCATGAGTTACACTTCTGAAAATGGTTTTGGCAGGGAAAAACCTTATTTGACCTGGGAACTGATCTGTGAACACGGGACCTTCCCTCGACAAGGCCACCTGGCGAGAAACCACATTTCCCAGAAGGCCCGGCCCATTATCTAATTAACGTCTTCTTAAGAAAGGCGAGCCATGCCGGCGATCCTTTACTCACCGCTCTCCGGTAACCTGAACCCTGATTAACGCTAATTACCTGAGTCACCGTCAGCCTGGCACCTCTCAGTCACCTAGACAGAGAAGTACTGAGGGTTAAAGCTAAAGTAGTAACGTTTGGTGTATGGGTATTATTATTATTATTATTATTATTATTAGTAGTAGTAGTAGTAGTAGTAGTATTATTATCATTATCATTATTGTTATTATTATTACTATTATTATCATTATTAGTATAATCATTATTAGTATTATTTTAATATCATTATTAGTATTATTATTGTTAGTATTATCATTATTATTACTATCATTATTATTATTATTTTCATTATTATTATTATTATTATTATTATTATTATTATTATTATTTCAACCTTTATCCAGGGAAAGTCGACCAGCAACACCCTGCTTCACCCCGTCCCTGTCCCCGTCCCCGTCCAGTCATTTCTGATTGGAATGTTATCAAACACTATATAACAAACTGAAATTAGTATCGCAAACATACCCATAGCCGAATAAAAAATGCAATCAAATAAAAAAGACGGTATCCCCAACCATTGGGGGCCCCTGGTGGACCACTTGCCCACCTTGCCCAGTCTGTAATCCAGCCTTGTTTACCAGAGCGGCCTCCCTACTGTCGGGTTTGTTGCCTTGCTCAAGGGCTCCTCAGCAGTAGTCATTCACTCCCCGTACAGACTACCTTCCGACCGCAAGCCCCGCTTCTCTGTGCTCTAGGCTGCCACCGGCCTGGTGTCGGTACAGTAACACACACACACACACACACACACACACACACACACACACAGCTCCAAACTCATTTGCCATTAGCTCTTATTTAGCTGACTTGGAACAATATGCAGAGAGGTTGTTTACACGCTGAAAGGGAAACACCTCCCAGCTATGTAGCGAGCGTCTTTGTCGAGGTGCACTGCTACTTAGCGCAAACACAATTACAGGCAATCTCCCCCCTCTGAAATGGCAGTTAGCCTAGATTTACATTCTTTTGCACTTGATTGCCTTGTGTTGATTTTCAAGAGAGTGTCTAGCCTAAGCTCCTCGGGATAAAGATAAATTGCTCAATCTAAACTGCCGAGAAAATGATTAACACTTTTACAGATGAAACATTTGTGTGTGTGTGTGTGTGTGTGTGTGTCTGTGTGTGTGTGTGTGTGTGTGATGTTGACATTTCCAGACTAAGAAAACACTTTGTTTCTCATAAGCCAGCCGTTTTTTTCTTCTCTAGTATGAGCACAATAAATATGATTACCAACATATGTATATTAAGTCCAAGTTAGATTTGGGTGTGAGATGCAACCGTGCATGCATGCATACATGTGCATGACTACTGCGTGTGTGTGTGTGTGTGTGTGTGTGTGTGTGTGTGTGTGTGTGCTGTCATCAGTGCATATATCAGCAGCCTGAATGTCCTCTGTTTAATTAACTCCGTCACCCCCCCAGGATTTCTACTCATCCCGCTGCTAGACAAGCTCACACACACACACACACACACACACACACACACACACACACACCACGCATGCACAGCACGCATTCACATTTAAATTCCACTTAACATTTAATCCATGTCACACGAACATATTCACGCTGAATATTGAATCAATATTGGCAGACACAAACTTGCACAAACACAAACGCTCTTAGCGCGGACACTGACAAATATTTCTTAATTAGCGCTTCGTATCCAACAAGAAAACTGTTCCTGGCTCCCCGGGATCTCAGGAGGAGGACACTTTGATGCTATTTTTTATATCTAAAAATATAAAAGATGGGTACTTTTTTTGTTGTGTGGTTTATTTTCTCCCATCACTCAACATAGTTTATTAAGTGTTAGCATGAAGTCTACTATCACTCAGCATAGTGTATAAAGTGTTACTATGCAATCTACTCTCTCTCAACATAGTGTATGCTAAAGCATTAGCACGGAGCCTTTCACTCAACATATTGTATGTTAAAGTGTTAGCATGAAGTCTACTATCACTCGACATAGTGTATGCTAAAGTGTTAGCATGAAGTCTACTATCACTCAACATAGTGTACGCTAAAGTGTTAGCATGGACCCTACTACACTCAACATAGTGTATGCTAAAGTGTTAGCATGGACCCTACTACACTCAACATAGTGTATGCTAAAGTGTTAGCATGAAGCGTACTCTCACTCAACATAGTGTTTGCTAAAGTGTTAGCATGGAGCCTACTATCAGTCAACATAATGTATGCTAAAGCATTAGCACGGAGCCTTTCACTCAACATAATGTATGCTTAGGTCTTAGCATGGAGCCTACTATCACTCAACGTAGTGTGTAAAGTATTATCATGCAGCCTACTTTCACTCAACATAGTGTATGCTAAAGTGTGGACATGGATGATCACTCTCATCACTTCACAGGGAAGCACAGTGGTACAACTTCCCAAAACCTCGAGGGGGTCTTGACTACATTGCGAGACAGCAGAAATAGAGATAGACTAACGAAAAAAAGAAAAAGATAGAAAAGAAAAGGAGAAGTGGCAACCACATGTGGGCACGCGGGGAGGAGGAGGGAGGGCAGGTGAAAAACTCTTTCATCTCTTTCCATCTCCTTGAGATAAAAATGCAGAAGGGGGCTGCAGAGGGGAGATAGCGAGGTCCTTTCTTCTCTGTGGGTTGTAGCTCAGAGGAAAACACACATCTCCACGCAGCCGTCACTGCTGTCATCTCATTGGCTGACACACGCTTTAACGAAACACACCCGAATGGACAGGCCTGCCCGTTCATTCGGAACCATATCATAGCCTGTGCGCTTTTACAGCACAAAGAGGTAATGATGGGAGTCCCGCCCCCCTTGGTTTATAGAGGAGGGCCAGTGATTCAAACACAGAGAACATTGTGCTGAATCTTAGCAGTCAAGGCCAGCGCTTTACTACAGCCCCACATAAATTACCTCCCTCGCTGATGGGAGAGAAAAGAGAGAACAGTAAAAAAAAGAAAAAGATGGCACACGCGGGAATACGCCGAGCCCGTTTGCTCTCGTTTTTTGCTCCTTTATCTCAAAGGGAGCGGCGTCCCGCGCTAACCGCTTTTTTAAGTTTCATCGCCGCCCTCTCAGGATCGCCGCCAAAAGCCGTGGGAACGTGGCGGTGGCTTCATCCGTGTCCGCTAGCATTTACCGGAGAGAAAAAAAGCTTCCCCTTGTTACCGCCTCTTTTATCCACCCCCCCTTCCCTTAACGCTGCCCTGCGCTCGGTGGGAGGAGGTGTGTATCAAACTGGCTTTATCTCTCGATTCAACTTCATCTTCATCCCTCAGATCTCTTTGCTTTCTTTGCTTTCTGTCTGTCTCCTTCACACACACACACACACACACACACACACACACGCATCACATGAACACAGATGCATGCTGGTGCACTCTTGCAGCTTGCAGCGTCTCAGAGGACTAACTGGGTTGAGGTTGGTTACAGTGGCACCGATTCCAGCAGGGGGAACTGATATAACGCATTTGTTCGCTGTCGTCGTGGTTTATTTTTAGCCGGCTTTGGGGGAGGTTGAGTGTAAACGTGTCTTCTCCAGTGTCTTTGTTAAAGCACAGGGTACCATCAACTAATTGCACGGTTTCACCAGAGGGCCGGCGGTGAGAGAGCAGGGCTATTTAAAGTGTTCAGAGCTTTAAATAGGAGGTTGTAGAAGAAAGAAAGGTGAAAGATTTTTGCCTCCATCTTTGGCGCTGTGGTGTTGCTGCACCGCACTACCCCGAGATCAGCTGTCAATCAAACAGTGTGCCCAGTACGTGCTGTTGAGTTTGAGTTTCTTTTCTTTATCTTTCTTTTCTTTGACGGAGGGTCTTCCATTGACTCCAACCATTCTGTAATCCCTGATATAATCCTAATTCTAATCTTAAAACTAAACCCAAGTAACTAAACTCCTAGAGGGTGTGAGAAGTGGCCAAAGTGTCCTCAGTCTGAAAGTCTAAAACTCAAAGTAGAAAAAGTACAAAAACACACACAAACGTATGTGCACACACACATCTACACACACTGCCAAGTCCCTCTGCCTCTCCACTCCCACTACATATCACCACATCTCTTTCTTCTCTCCCTCCCTCTCCATCTTGGTTTCTCCCTTTCAAACAAGACAAAAAGTGAAACTCAAACAGCATTTATTATTATTATTAATATCTTTTAAGGTGAAGTGATGTTCTGTCTTCGCTGTGTCATGCAGTCAAAAAAAAACCTTCATCACTCATATGACCCCTCCCCCCTTTTTCCTTCTGCCTTGCCTGTCAGCATCCCCATGAGGTCAGAGGTCAGCTGACACAGCACATCATCACGGAGCCGGGGACGCAAAATGATTGACAGTGTCTCTCGGCGACGTGACGGTGGCGGCCCCTCCCTTTCTGTGTCACCGCATGTAATGAAACCGCTCGGTTTTTTTGAAGTCTCGTAGTCGTTGAGCTCGCCGTCGTGTCTCCAGGAGTTTTAAAGAGTTTTAAGTTTACAGCAAAAAAAAGTAAAAAAAAGTTGGGAGCAGCCGGCTCGTTAACGAGGATTTTTCACGGCATGAAAAGTAGGAGCCGGACCTCGTGGGGGTCAGAGGTCACTACTGCAGCGGTGTTGGCTGGCGGGGGGGGGGGGGGGGGGTATACACACGAGCCCACAAGCTTTCCAATTAGTCACATCAGAAGCCGGTCACTGGAGCGAGGTAAACAGAGAGAGAGAGAGAGAGAGAGAGAGAGAGAGAGAGAGAGAGAGCGGAGGCAGGAAACTGATGGAGGACGAGATTTATTGTCTCGTCCTCCAGGATGAGACTGAACTCGACACCTCTTTTTTTCTTCTACTCCTACTCCCTCCATTTTTTTTTTTTTACCCCTTCACTGCAATCTATCTCTGCCTCCTCCTCCGTAAGTTAGCCTCATCACTCCCCCACCCACCCACCCACCCACCCCCACCCTCCCCCACCCACCAGACAAGAGGATGAGTAAGAGTTTGGACGGTGTACCAGACGAGAGAGATTAATGAAAAATAAAAAGTCCTGATATTTTCTGATGCCGGCCTCCCTTGGCGCCGCCGTCCTATCAGTCTGCGCCAAGCATCGCTGACCCCCCCCCCCCCCCCTCCACCCCCACCCTACTCCTCCACCTCCTCGCTGATTGTTTGGCACCACCGGCACCAAACTGAAACGCCGTTGCGATGTGAATCCGGTGCTTTTTTCCCTCTGACTTCGCTTTCAGGGCCGCGAGTCCCCTGCCCTGTCGCCTTACTGTCGCCTCGCCTCAGCATTAAAGTTTTGTGAGGATATGTCGGTTGTGATCGCCGCCGCCCGCCGCTTCTCCAGACGCGGCCCGTCTTGTTTGGCGTGGACCGGTCAGCCGTGGGCGTCCAGGGCTCCGGGGCTAGACGGGCTAAAGTAAGCTGCTGCCTGGATCATCCCGAGTCAACTCTCTGTCTGGTGACTGACACCGCGCTGTCCCGGCAATTTGTCACCTGACGCTGACATGCTGACAGCACGCACACACACACACACACACACACACACAACGGTTGACCTTGATGATGTGACACACACACACACACACACACACACACACACTGACAAATACATACTGGGAATTTGGCTTTCTGTCAAGCAGTACCTGCAATGTTTGCCTAGCCTGAGATCACACCAAATCACCATGGACTGACAATGTGAGCCAGCAGGTTTCTATGATACTGTCAGTGTGTGTGTGTGTGTGTGTGTGTGTGTGTGTGTGTGTGTGTGTGTGTGTGTGTGTGTGTGTGTGTGTGTGTGTGTGTGTGTGTGTGTCTGGCAGTGATCAGCGTGTCAGTAGGCGGCAAATGAGGTTTGCGTTAATTGGATTAAAGCTAATTAATGGTGTTACCGCGCAGGGAGATGATTAGACTCTACATGTGTGCAGATGCTTTCAACAGTAACAAGCGCAATCCTGTTAACACTCCCATCTCTGCGCACACGTGTGTGTGTGTGTGTGTGTGTGTGTGTGTGTGTGTGTGTGTGAATCAATGAGAGATGATGTTTTTTTGTTAATCGTTTCCATCTACTTCGCAATATTTCTTCCTCCCTTCTTTCTCTCGTTTATTCATCGCCGCCACCTCGCCCATCTTTACACATCCAATTTCAGGCTGCCCTCCATCTCTCCATATTTCATGCTCTCTCTCTCTCTCTCTCTCTCTCTCGCTCTCTCTCCTGTCCACGCTGTCATCAACGACTGGCAGGTTTTAATACCACCTAGCTCCTCATTTCTCACCACCCCCCCCCCCAAAAAAAAAGGTTCCAGTCGTTTTTCATCAACCTCAACGATCAACACCTGCAGAACCCCGGAACATGTATACATCACTGTGTGCTGTGTGGGTTGCCTCCAGTGTGCACGGTGGGAGCAATCAAATTGTGTTAACCAGTGTGAGTCGTGAGTTTCCTTCTCCAGGAGGTTAGAAGGAGGCAGGAGGAGGTAATGGGAGGCCCGGGACAGACTGGTAGCCGGGTTTCCATCCAAATCATTAGAAAAGTTGAAACGATTAAATTAACTTTTTATGCTCGCTTGAGTTTTGTTCAGGTTTTTCATCCCATCAGTAACGAACGCAGCTATACATAGCAATGGAAACTTGGAAACTGGAAATTTGTCGGATAAATAATGTTGTAGGGGAGTGGTGCAGTTACCTTGTACAACAGTTCAAACGTGTATTTGTATTTGTATTCATTGTTTGTTTCAGTTCAAAGTGAGTTACCAGTGGAGTTTATATGGTTGATGGTGGAAGACTAGAGGAGGATGTTTTCAGAAGCCTGCGTCAGTCCGCCGCTACAGAGGAACACAGCATATTTTCATCCACCCTCCTCCGCTCTGAGCCATAGATCAAAGTAGCATCACAGTTGTCCTTGTGTGGTTCGTGAACAGAGCTGCGGAAACCTCGTATCGCCGGTTTTGCAGCTTGTGTTGTCTCACACACAGGAAACGACACAAGGGGGTGGGACCGAGCAAAAGCCACTGAGGAGTTTGTTCGATTCCATATCGGATCATCGATCAATGCTGGTTGTCTAAGCGAGATAAAGATGGAGGGATGAGGAATAAAGGGCGAGGAGGAGGAGAGTGTGGGTGTCGGATCGGTCGCGGCGTCAGAAAACCTTTTAATACCGAGCTGCTTCGACCTACGACGAGCGGAAGGGTTAAAAACCACGCTGCCCCGGCGAAGGACGAGGTCTGAGCGGAGAACCTCGTGTCGCGTGAGCATCTGGGTTATCTGAAACGACCAGGACCGATGAACTGCAGGTTACTACCGGACCGGCTCGATGTCTTAACAGGAACGGTACAGATACAGAGGAAACTGTGTAGGGCGATCGCGGTTACACTGGGACAACAGTCTCTGGGCAGGATCGTTCCCCTGGTATAAGCTGTTTCCACTCTAACGGCTCTTCATCATCGACCTCCCGAGGCCTCGTGCGCTTATATACTCAACCTTCAATCAGCCCCATCTTTTCTCCGGGCTTGTATTGTGGGAGAGTTTCCGTCCGCTGTCCAGGGTGCTGAAAAGAGCCGATCCCACGCCACGGCAGGCTCGCTTCAGTAATAAGCGCCATCTGCAGCTCAACATTTAAACTAAAGCTGAAGGCCTTTTTTTTTTTTTAAAAGCACTACATAGCACATAAATCAAAATAATAGTCTGTTTGTTGAGTCTATTTTTTGGCAGCTTTATCATTTGTGAAGAGAAGAAAATGACTCAGTGGATCGCGTCTGTTTCTGCGGTGGCATTGGACTTCAGTCGGACGTAATAGGATAATGAAATCACACGCAGATACATCATCTCTAGCCTTCAGCCTTCATCCTGTTCAAAGTCCTGTGATTTTACACCGACTGTAAGCCGTCTAGCCTATCCCATTCTTTGCAATGATCACAGAGAGAATAAAGGATACACTAAGAATATGTTCCTGAATGAGTCCGGAGGCTGGGATGCGGGACCTCTCATATGGTGTAGAGTAAAGAAACCACCTTGATGCTATTTTCACACTGAGGTCTAAAAGATGACCCTCATTCACTACACACACACACACACACACAAACACAGAGAGGGAGACATATATGGGTGCTCATTGGCTCACATATCTAGTCAAGAGGACCCACAGCCACAAGTGCTGCCACTTATGACTGTGGTCACACACACACTCACACACACACACACACACACACCATGTGATGCCAGGAGTCGGAGGGCAGATAAGCTTTCTGGCTCGGTGCACTGTGAGTCTTTGGCCGAGGAAAAACTGATTGGATTTTGTAGCAGCTCGCTACGATACCGGGTTCTGGACAGACAGAGACAAAGGCAACATAAAGACGACCCTTCACCCCTCCGTCATGGCAACCCAGCCTCCCGACCTCGCCCGGCCCGCTGCTGCTGGTCTCGCTCTCTCTCTCTCGCCATCCATTCGGCCGACCCTCGATCCCCTAGATCTCCCGTCGGCTCATGCAGCCTCTCACACGGATCCAGGAAGAATCAGTCCACTGACTCGACTCTCTCCTGGATCCAGCCTCACCCACTCCCTCCCCCCCGGTCCGCCACAGATTTATTCCACTATGTGGCAACACACACACACACACACACACACACACACACACACAGACCAATCATGGCACCGCCGACTCTTAGGCACGGCTTACCTCCCAGTTCATTCATTCACTACGCACATCTGTCGGCACCTCATTCCGAGCTGATCTGAGAACAGTTGGTGTTCTGCCTCCAGTCACCTGACTCCTTTTCCTTGCGACGGCGGGAGCGGGACGCGTCGTTCCGCTGGCTGTGGACACCTCTCCTCTCCCTCCGCTCCCCACTCATTTGACTTGCAGACGAAAGAGACCATTAAATCCAACATTTGTCCAATTCAGAAAGTTGGGCTAATCTCCGACTCCTGGGGATCAGACCAGGGAGGCCGACAGCGCTCACAAATAACTTTTTGGATTCATTTGTGTAGAGGCGTATTTTTGCATGGGGACTTTTATATAATAGGAAACCACCTCAGCGTGTGTGTGTGTGTGTGTGTGTGTGTGTGTGTGTGGCTGCTGTTGGCTAGTTGTTCGTTGGAGACTGCTTTGGCGCTTGTACCACAGATTAAGCAGCCAAAAGGCCTTTAGAGGCAGGCTAATCGCCATGTCTGATCCCCTCACTCTCCAGCCAACAAAATAAATGATAATCCCACCTACACACACACACACACACACACACACACACACATACAAAGGTGTAGGCATACACTACACTCACAGCACACAGATAGGCAAAATGCAAACCAGGGTTCCCACTGGTCATGGGGTTGGGGAACATTTTGACAGGTGTATTTACAGGGATAGAGTGTTAAAAAAAAAAACACTTTAACAAAACTGTTTCAGGTCATGGAAAGTCATGAAAAATCAAGGAATTTTTACATCTGGGCCATGGTAGGAACCCGGGATCTGTTTGTCCTCTTGTGGACACATTGAGGACCTTTTTAGATCATCGCCATATTAGAAAGCAAACCGGATTCCCTGATTTATGTCTGTCTGCTCCAACTGGGACCCGAGGGTCTCACATTGTCTTTATATTCTACAGGTTTACACAATGTTATCAGGTTATGGTGAAAACAAACATCCCAGGGGGTGCGAGTAGATGGTAGGGCCACGCTCTTATCAAATGCTACTGTGGTGTCCGGCCCCCGAGGTTATCCTTTCATGCTCAGAGGCCCCGAATCTCCCACTGTGAAATATGGGCAAATTATTAATTATAGGATGAAAAAAATACCTTATGAGGACACAATTTTGAACCCACTTTGAGTTTTTTTAACAAAAATGACATAAATGTGTGTATATTGTGATTTTCAATCTGTTGCTTGGTTTCGTTGTATATAAGACGTCCCCCTCTTTGTCTATGGAAAATCACGTTAGCCACCTAGCCGCTAGTCTACCAGTGACCTCGAGTCTGGCCTGTTGCAGGAGCATTCTGCTTGTTGTTGCATTGCCGTCGTTTTGTCCAACATCGTTCATGCATCGCTCGCACACTTGGTCCAAATTAGCCCGTCGTCCGACTTGAAGAGCTGCCAAACCTTTGCAGTAGCACAACAACTTGTTTCAAAGTTGACTCTTGCCTGAGGGCGCAATAGGTAGTAATTACTAGTAACTGGCTTGGGTGTACAGGCGCAAACACAACAGATAGCTTGTCCTCTTACACACACACACTCCTCTGCACTGGATGAGATAGTTACCATGGTAACTTAAGCGTGGTTAAAGCGCTTTTAGGGGTTGTTGCCTCGGAGTGAGCAGCCGTCTGTCTTTATTCTGCGTCTGTTGTTTCCCCCCCCACCCAGATGAAAGCGCGGCCGCGGCGGGAAAAAAAAAAATCCCAGAAGCAACACAAGGTAGTTAAAAGCAGATGCTTGTTTTCGTCGCGTTACAGCTCGTCAGTGTTCGTCAGAGCCTATCGGAGGGGAGAGAAAACACGAGCTACAAGCCAAGAGCGAACGCCCGAAAGTAATTATACTTCTTACACCTCTCCGAATGCACAAATAAAACTCTGATGAATAAAATATATATTGCTCTCAGCGAACAGGCGGAAATGTGGTTTTTCTCGCCGGGGTGATTTAGCTTGCAGACCGTGTGTGTGTGTGTGTGTGTGTGTGTGTGTGTGTGTGTGTGTGTGTGTCTCTTTCTTAAAGCTCTTTTTTGTCAGAGTGCTGCTCTGTCTGGCGATAAGAGCTGAGATAAAGCTGTCTTGTTTTACACTTCCTACAAGGAGGCCCCGGCGTTAAACCTCTCTCACCACACTCCCAAACTGCATTTATTCAGTTATTGTATTTATTTATTTGTATTTGTATATTTAACAAGTCTCACTGAGGTTAACAATCTGTTTTCGCTGCACCATGACAGACATTAAAGCTGCAGATCAACAACAAAACGACTTATTTTGCACATTTTCCTTCATTAGTTTCTACTTGTTGGTTCTGTTGGCGTGTTCATCTAACCCTGATGTGCTCTTTTCTCATTTATACTGTTTTCCCTTGATGCATCCTGTTACTACTTGCTGCAGCAACGGCCCCAGCTCCACCGGGATCAATAAAGTTTATCCACTCCAACTGATACACAAAGTTTTGGAAGATGCAGCCGCCTCCGGGAGAGGACATATTCATCTGGTCCTCCCTCTCCTCGTGGCTTCCTCGACTCCTAAGGCCTCATTTTAACACAAAATCAGATATTAACACACACACACACACACACACACACACACACACACGGGCAGGCCGGAGCAGGCCAGCTGGCACCCGCCTCGCCAGCGATTGACAGGCAGCAGGGAGAGTGGGTAGCTAACAGTCGGTGACCTGCCACGGCATAATTAGCAGGGAAAGTCACTGGTGGAGTCGTTGCCAAAGGCAGAGCGGCCAGTCTGAAACAAGGTCTGCAGGGAGAGACGGGGCGGGGGGGGGGCGGGTGGTCATAAGGCGCCATAGATGGAGGTGTTATAACCTGTCAACACATAAATCATTTCCTCTAACAACCTTTTTTGTGGAGTTAAGTTTCTGAGAGTGGCTGAAGTTGAACTATTTCATCCAGGGGTGTGACGTGGAGCTGGAGTCTATCCCAGCATGCACTGGGTAGAAAACAAGGAATCAAATCCACGAAGCTAAAACCATAACCGTAACCACCGTTGTTACTCGAAACCTTTTCACTGGGGGCGTCCGGTCGTCGTAATCTCAACATCTCAAACGCCTCAATCTGCATTTTCAGCGTTTGTGCTCATCTCCCGTTATTCTGACAGACGGTGTTGTCGCTCTGTCGATGGCGGCGTTCCCGGAGCCTTGGATTCAAACGATGCTGCGAAACACGTTCTGCTAGCTGCACGTGGGGGGGGGGGAGGAGGGGGAGGTGCGGGGGGGGGGGAGGCATGCTTCTGGTTTTGTATTATGAATCAAAGGCTGAACGCTGTACGCCGGGCATCAGAGGGATTACCGCACCAGCTATTAGTCTATCTGTTTTCTTTCTCTTCTAATCTCCCCCAGTGTGTCTCTGCCTGTTCAGTTCCATTCAAGTAAACGCTGCTAAACACTCGCGGGCGGAGGTGTGGGTGCGGCGGTGGCCCGTTTTTTTGGCTCGGGGTTGCACCACCGGGGGGAAAGAGTTGTCAGTCTGAACCCGATCGACCCCCGGGGGTGAGAGAGATGTAGCGGTCGGCTTGCAAATTGGCACTGTGGGCCGACAGAGTGGCGGGATAGTTTGGATCAATGGATCAATGGATCAATAGATCGTTAGCTATAGTGCAGTTACATCACTGCCTGAAACCCCAACCGCAAAGGCATTGATCGGTTAATAACGGCCCCCGTGTGGCCCCCAGGATCAGCCGGTGGACAATAAGAGGCCCTGGTGTAGGAGTCCGACTGAGATATAGTCATGGATTTGTTGTCTGCTTATATAAATGGGGCAGGATGGGAGTTGTGTCTGCACGTGTGTCAATAGCACTTGGATGTTATTGTGCTGTCGGTGATGTATTCAGCAGTAAAGCTTCACCACTACAACAGCACAATCCTCAGTCCGTTTTCACTGTGGGATGCAAATATTACACACCGCTCTGCAAGTTTTTACTTTACAAATCCAAAGAGATACCAAAGGGACGAAAGAGGCAAAACATCTTAACGCTTTTTAGGGAAACTTCCTGTGGGAGGAGAGCCGACCATTCCCGCCATCACTATTTCACTTTGGGCAAACGGGACGAATCTACAGGGTCTCAATTAGGTGGGATGTTTCTTCTTCTGCTGCAACGGTTGTGATTTACGCTGATAAAACAGGTGGATTCTTACATGGATTAAGCGTGGAAACTAAGAGTGATATAAAGTGAAATTATAATGATCTCCGTGGGGAAATAACAAATAGCAAATATGAATAGAATAGAAACTAGAAGATGGAACAAATGGGAAACTTATGCAAGCCTCGATTTCCACACTAGGATACGTTGAGCGGAAATGTGCGGCTACGTGAAGACGGCGGCGGTAGATCAATAAAACTTACCGAGGAAAAAAAAAATAGAAAAATATGCATGATGTGAGAATAGAGCAATAACTGTGATATATGTGCAGGAGGGAATAAGTGAAAAAATATTTTCAAAATCGATGTACCTGCGAGAGGAAAATAAAAACATGAAGGAGATGATGAATTACAGCTCATGTCCGCGGTGAAGGGGGGGAGGCAGTTTGAAGGGAGAGGTGGAAGAAAAGGGGGAGAGAGAGAGAGAGAGAAAGCCTGGAGGGGAACCAAGTGGATTTTCTCCCTCCCTCCGCCTCCTATCTGTCAGCCTGCAGACAGGTTGCTGTCGGCTGGAGTTCCTCCTCCTCCTCCTCCTCCTCCTCCTCCTCCTCCTCCTCCTCCTCCTCCTCCTCCTCCTGGAAAGATTCAGGCTTCAGCAAGACTGGCTGCGAGTCGGAGACAGGTACAGAAGTTAAAGCACACTCAAGGCATTGCTGAATCTACCGGATTTTGTGTGTGTGTGTGTGTGTGTGTGTTTTGTTGTACTTCTATTGTTGTGAGAACCAGTTTGAGTTTTTACACCTTTGCAGCGAGGACAGCGACGAGTTCTTTCTTTAGGATCAGATTTTTGGGATTACGGTTGAGGTTGAATTCAAGATTTTGGTTTGGGTTAGGATGAGGGTGAGAGTGGTAATCCTCGAGATCCTCGTTTTCAAAAGAGGTTAGTCTCCATCTTTGGTGCTCAGCTCAGAGATCACCTGTCAATCAAACACTGTGACATCTTCCTCCTTGGATTCTCTGTTGATGGAGTTTGAGTTTCTGTAGGTGGCGCTCTTTTCTTTCTGTTCAGCCATGCCGGCTGACTACAACTACCCAGTTCTTCTTCTATTTATTCCAAACAAATTGGAAACGCATCACTTCCTGTGCGCCATTTTTCCCAGGAAAGACCTGCCTGACCCCGGGTGTTTAGAGCAGCAGATTGAAAAGCTTTGATTAGGGGCTATGGGTCAAACATAGCGAATGGAAGAGCCCCACAACCATAAGTGTGTGTGTGTGTGTGTGTGTGTGTGTGTGTGTGTGTGCTTATACATGTGTGCGTTAGCATGTGCGCATCTGTTAGCGCCTGCGTCTGCCTGAATGCAATTACCTTCCGCCGGAGTTTGCGGCTGATGCAACGTGAGCCAAAAAGTGTTTGCGCAGCTCGACGTAACGAAGCCGCGGTGGCGCTCCCTTCTAATTGCGACAGCTCGCCTCCTCCCGTCACACGGGGAGCGCTACCCCTCAGTTTAATTGGTTTTCAGACTGGAAAGTTCCTCACTTGTCACCGTGTACCCGCCGCTGCTGCACTCCCTAACTTCAGTACCGGAGAGGCAAACCTGTATGCAGGGGATTGGAAACGTCTGGGTTTGGGGCGGGACCTTCATCGACCGTTATCTTTCTTGAGGGCGGTGTTTCCTCCAATCCAATCCCCCTAAAAATGAAGTTCAGGGCTGATGTGTTCCTCCCTTGTCAGACTGCATTTTAGGTAAGGAATCTTGCTCCCGATCTCTCGATACCTACATCCATACATATATATATACACTCTCTAAACCCTTCCATTTACTCCCTCTACCTCCCCTTCCCTCTCTGAATGGGGGTCAAGAGCATCACCGTCTGTCTAATTGAAGTGCGGGTTTATAATTAAGAAGTGCGAAGATGGCGGACCCGTCTCATCAACAAGATAAGCTCTGCACGCCGACTGATAGAAAGAGCCAGGGAGGGGAGGAGAGGGGAGGGGAGGAAGGGAGGAAAGCGCTTATCTTTTCTCCAGGTGTGAGGGATTAATTATATAAAGGGGGGGGAGGAGGGAGAGGGGAGAGGGAACAGCCCGATTGTTCAATCCATCTGATAAGAGGTGTAGTTGTTGGAGAACAGAACCGGTTTCCGACTCCTGTCTCGCACTCGCCGTCCTCGATCTGAGCCCAGATCAGCTCGCGTCGACGCGATAGATAGCGCGTCGGAATGAACCCGCGGGTTATTCCCGGAGACGCCGCCGTGAATGAAACACTTGTTAAAGCTGCGTGAAGCGTTTTTTTTAAACACTACGTCAGTTTAATTTTGATACCCCGACTCTTCCCCCAACCTCGGCTTTACTGAAGAGGATGAACTTGTCGGAAGGGATTTTTCCCGCGCGGAGGCCGGTAGAGTCTGCCGGTCTTCTCGGCGACTGGTGTCTTGTGTTTGTGGTACTTACACTAATGTCTCAGACTGTAATGCGGTGATGATGAAACGCTACACGCAGCGCCATTACGTTAAAAAGTAACATTTGGCAGGATGAGTTTTTGCAACAGTCCGCAAATCAGTTTCAAAAGTGTGACGTCCCCAGAGTGAAAGGAGAAAGTTTCTTGTAAATATTTTGCTAGTGGACAGGATTAGTTTGATGGGGTGGAGCCTGAGCATCCCGACCTCTTTTAGCTACTCTTATTTGCTACTACTACTAACTAACCTATTTCCTGCAGGAAATGCCCAAATTTTATCTGCCGTCTTTTTTTGTACCTCAAGCATGAAGGCACCAGGAAACGGGACGCCCAAAACTAAAATCCATTGAAAGGCATTCTGCTGTTCGATGTTGAGTAGGCTGTAGGCGTTTGACTCGACGGATGGAAGGGAGGGTTCTTCACACTTTTCCGGGGGACAGTTCATAGATGCCGACAGAAGTTTTTTTTGGCGTGACGACAACGAGGAGTAGCCACGCCCAGCTCTGCACTTGAGGACACTGATGACGGCAATTGGTCACGAACATCACGATGTCCCGGGATATCAGTTACTTTACACACCGCAAACGAATCCTGTCCCAGCAGGGCTTCGATCTACATTCATCACCTACCTCGACTCGATACCAGAGGGTTGTTTCACTAGTGCTCTCGGGTTACACCAACAGGAAGGTCAGTCCGGGAACTGGGTTAGTGAAACACCTCTTTAGTTTAACCTGTTTTTCCAGTTAAGTAACGTCTACCCCGAATTACCTCCCTCTTTCGCTCCTGTTTGTATTTCAAGGTCAGAATTAATTGAAAAGTTTTGCCCGTGGTGTGTTCACATGGGTGAGTTGGAGCCGCTAAATGGCCCCTGTATTAAAGTCAGCTTGCCGGGGCCTATTACCGGCTAATGGGCTGTCATTAGCCCGGGGGGGGGGGGGGGTCCCCAACGCCGGAGTGGCTGATCTGCAATCAGTCACTTATTATCCCACATTAGTACAGAACGACACAGATGAAAGGGGGCTAATGTACACATAGTCAGCGTGAGACTCGGAGAGGACGGACGGAGCGTATAAAACAGTCAAATGTGAAGACTGCACAGGAAGTGGGGCACAGGAAGTGGGGTCCAGGAAGTGGGGCACAGGAAGTGGGGCCCAGGAAGTGGGGCACAGGAAGTGGCGAATGTACACAAGGAAGTAGTTAGGTGAATTGAAGCGATGCCGTTGGAGAAGAACTAACGATAACGGTAATGATTCATGCGTGTTGAAATGCGACGTTCAGGCACCTTTTAAGAACAGGAAATTTGGGAGTTTTTCTCTGCACTGGAGCTGCAGGCAGTGGATGCACAGGAGCAGGGAGGGGGGGAAAGCAGGGCAGGCTGAGCGTTGTCCCCTGCCGATTCATAAAAATGGTCTAATGTATTCAGAAACCCATATATTATGAGGCCACACACACACACACACACACACAGCTAAACACAAACATGAATCTGATTTCCGAGATGATGCAGCACGGGGCTGATTGGGCGAGGAGGCGTGAGCTGGTGATCATCACACTGAGGGAATTCAGCAACAGGCTGTCAGCGGACGTCTTCTGCCCATAGCGAGAGATTGAGTGACAGAGAGAGAGAGAGAGAGAGAGAGAGAGAGAGAGAGGTAGAGGAAGTAAGCAGAGTAAGGCTATTTCAGAGCTTATTAATGCATAACATCCACAGCCAAGGCATAAATTTGCATTATCTACCTCCCTTGGTCTCTGGATCTCTTCATTTACTTCCTTAGTGTGTCTGCTTTCCCTCCCGAGTTCTCGTGGGTTTAACCGGAGCGACTGGTTTCTAATTGGTGTGTGTGTGTTTGTGTGTATGTGCAAAACAAGCTGAACCTTGAATGAGTAGGACAATTTGGTCACTGCAGCAGCAAATAGCATTAAAACACAACAAGGGGACGTAGACCAGAACAATACAAATACAATATATCCAATAATATAGAAAATTGGGGGGAAGTATGGATTACAGCATTAATAACAGCAGCAGGCAAAGAATGAGTGAGATCACGGTGATATACATGAGGTGTGTGTTGTGGTAACAATTCTACAGAAGGCCATGCATATGTACCGCAAGTGTGTGTTGTAAAAAAAAAGGTAAACCGTGTCAATTTATTAATTTAAAGATGCAGATAGCATATGTTTCTGTTTATATTGGGTGTGTGTGTACGGCTGTGTGTGTGTGTGTGTGTGTGTGTGTGTGTGTGTGTGTGTGTGTGTGTGTGTATGTGTCCCAGCATTGTGTGGCTCATTGAGTGCCAGCCTGTAATTTTCCTCTGATTCACAACCAAGGCACCTGTGGTACTCCAGATTTCCATGGCTTGTGTTTGTGTGTGTGTGTGTGTGTGTGTGTGTGTGTAGTGTGTGTGTGTGTACGGTAAATGGGTTCTGCATCTTATTTGCAGCTCTCCATCTGTGCCGCCACAGCTCAGAGATGGTCACGGAGTAGATTGGTAATGCCAGACTGGCAAAACAGGGCAGAGTGAGCGAGGAGGGAGACAGATGGGAGGAAGGAGAGAGAGGACGAGTGATGCAACAGGGTGACGTGGACTGTCTGAAGGCGTTTCTAACTCATGTAACGAGTCGGCGGTCTCACTCAACCTCCTTCAGCCTGTGTGAGTGTTTCTGTAGCTATTGTATCATCACGGGGCGAGTAGCATTAGCTAACTCGAGCCGTTAGCTTAGCTGCTGTAGTGCGTCTGCTGAATAGTCTGTTAGCTACCAACTAGCTAGCTAGCTACTCACATTTGGATGCCTACGATAGATAATGCTAGCTAGCTAATGTTTAGCTAGCTAGCTAATGTTTAGCTAGCTGCATTCAGAGCCAACCAGTGCTGCGTCCCTGAGATGGAAAGTTGTAGACGCCGTCTTCCTATTACGTTGGCCCTTCGATTGTTATCACGTTATCTGACGTCGCGTCATAATGGCGGCTCACACTGTAAATGCTACACAGCATTAATTTTAACATGCTTATGATCCTGAAAATACACTATCAATACACCTTTGAGGTAAAACATATAAAAGTTTTAACATAAACATTTGAAATGTAGTTGAAAAGTTGCTAACAAATGTTCACTAACGTTAGCTAGCTAGCATTGCTAAATATCATTGACATAGCATTAGCTATTGCGTGGGTATTATAAGTATTTCAAATTAAATATATCAGGGATTGTTGGTGGGGGTGTTAGGGTTAGAGTAGATATACATGTTTGTCTTGATATGTACACTTTCCTCCAAGCAAAGAGAACAATTTTGCTACAAACTTGAAAGAGCCCACACGTCACTACTAACTGATACAGCTGTAGTGTTGTCAAGCTCCTGACTCTCATCCACACTGCTCTGTCTTCTGCAGCTCCTGAAGCGCCAACGGCCAGATTTAAGAGGGGACTTTTTCAATTTCTCTGTGGTGTTTGTGGACATTGTGATGAAGCCAGATAGGCTTGTTTGGTTTGACTCCCAGTCAACAGTACCTCACTTTATTCCTAATAAAATTCTATTTTATATTTTGCAGCCAGTTTGTATTTTAAGACATTGTAGATACGATCATCACAAATCACAGAGAAACTACCTTTCTAACTTTCTAGTCAAGTGTATTTATCTTGAGTGTAGCTTTTCCTGCAGTGTGACAGACTAATTGATGGTTCATGTTTGGCCCTCGGACACGCCATGCCGTCTGTGTGAGAGCGACACCTAGTGGCCCACCCAGGAGCCCATACTACCCGGTGGAGGAGGAGGCACCACATGAATGATCAAAGTGAGGGGAAGGGTTTCTTTTATCTTGCCTCTGCCTCTATCTACCACCCCCTCTCCCTAATGCATACCAGACAGCACGGCTCTTTGATACGGGACCACAGCCCCTGGTGTCCCAGCAGGACAATAGTTGCATTCACTGTCCCAAACTGACCAGTTTGCACGGCCACTTAATGTAAAACTTTCAGCTGTTGAGAGATTTTCAGACTCTCTAACATCCTACAGTTCTTTCACACTGGGAGCTGCCCAGTACAACCACAGTCTTCTACGGGTGGGGTTGGGGGTTCAGTGCCTTGCTCATGGGCACCTCAACAGTAGTTGATGCTGTTACTCATTCATTGTCCCCGGTTGGTCCACTGTGTAAAGTGTATGTGTGTGTTTTTGTGTGTGTGTGTGTGTGAGCATGGATGATGGATGTATTTCCAATGAGCCTGTCTGTCTGGGGTCAGAGGGCAATCAGTTTGTGGTGTGTGTGTGTGTGTGTGTGTTTATGTGTATGTTTGTGTACATGCATCAGAACGTCCTTCTCTGCATGCGTTATCATGCATCCGTGTGTGTGTGTGTGTGTGTGTGTTTGAGGAAGATGGATGGTGAGCCTGGCAGCTCCAATCTGTTGGTTGACATGTTTAAAAATAGAAGAATGAATAAAAACCTCTCCGGTCTTTAAGAGTGTGTTGCTCTTGTTCTCTCTCCTGATTGTACCCTCTCTTTTCTGGACCAACAAGTCCACCTCCCCAAAGGGCAGGCGCTGGGTGGTAGGGTGGGGGGGTAAGGAGTCCCTCGATGAAGGAAGGAAGGAAGGGAGGGAGGAAGGAAACGGGTAAGGAAAGGGTGGGTACCAGAATCTGATGGATGGAGGGGCAGACTTTCAAACCATGATAGATGGACAGACGGACAAGTGGACTAGTTGACTGAATGATTTTTCACTCAATTAGCAAATTGGATCAACAGCAGTGCCACTCTAGTCGTTTAATCTGGTGGGATTAAATTGAAGGGTGACTTTATAGAGCTGAACTGCTGGGTTCAGGAAGTAAACCTGCCATTCATTTTCCCACAGTGTGTTCCTGTAGAAGCCATCGGTCCAAAAGCAGCTTTGTTGTGAAGAAATCCTCTTTTATTCCTGATTTCCTGAAATACTACACGGTCCACAAGCATCAGAAACAAATCACAGGCGTCACTGTTGCCATAGAAATATCATCCACCCCAAAGTTGCACACTGGTTGTGATGTTAAGTGTATCGGTGGTTGAAGCCGCTCCACCAAAAGTCATTACAAATCATATATATCAATTATATCATTATATTGTTTAGTCTTCTATTTCCGTTTTTCATATATAGGGCTCCATTTTTGATGATTTTTTGGTCATGTTGCCAGAGGTGCTCAGTGCACCGGCGGCGCAGTTGGAAACGGGGTTGGATTAGCAGGAATCCATCATCAGTAGGTGTAGTGAGCCCGGCTTCAATCATGACCAATCAAATCATCTCTTTCCCTTCCCTTCAAAAGCAGTGCGCTCCGCATCACGGCACTAATTTGGAAGGGAACAAAAGCTCCTCCCGAGAGGAAACTGATGTCCTTGTGAGGGCGAGGGGGAATCATCGCAGCGCTGGAAGACAGCAGAAGTCAGACGAGCGAGGAAGAGGAAGAGGAAGAGTTTAGATTGTGGTGGTCGGCGTGGCGATTGGCTGAACACGTGGAGGAATCTGTTTGACAGGCGAGACTTCTGGGGCGTTTTTTACAGTCAGCAGTAGAGAGAGACAGGAAAGCCCGGGAGAGAGAGAGAGAGGAGGGATGACATGCGACAAGGGTGCTGTGCCGGGTTTGAACCCAAGATGACAGCGTGGGAAAATCTCTCATCCCAAAAAAAACGAGAGAGAGAGAGAGAGAGCGTGCACGAGAAAAGTCGTCTTCCTGATTGAACTTCAGCTATCGCTTCCTGCCGCTCTGAACAGCAAGCGTGAGCCAGCCGCTGTTCGTGACGGGTGTAACCCTGTCATAACCCTGTCATAACCCTGTCATAACCCTGTCATAACCCCTCGCTGCTGTCACGGCTGCCTCCATCGCTCTTTTGAACAGCTCGCTTTGTGTGCGCTCTCAGCTCTCTGCAAATACACAATTCACACACACACACACGCACACACTCGGGCAAAACACACACAAGGGAGACGTGTTTTCATAAGTAGTGCTTGTGTGTATGTGTGCATATGTAGAGATGTATATATAAGCTATTTGTAAATGTCCTAATGGCCTAACTGGGAGCGTTGTACGGTCAGATCGGCCTATAAATGATTCAGCCTGATAAGCGTCATAAGCGCTACATGAATTCAGCTTATGAAACGTTAAACATGCTGTCGACAGTTAATGTGCTCTGCAGGCTCACACACACACACACACACACACACACACTGGTATGCACATGATCACACACCTCTTCTGCTATACATCGCTCTGTGCTTTCAGCCCTGGTTGTTTGCTGATGGGTGGAAATGGTGTCGGACTGGAAAATCACTATGTTGTTTTACCTGCGGTCGCTGCAGTGTGTGTGTGTGTGTGTGTGTGTGTTTCTCTCATGTGTAGTTGATGCACTAGGCTAGGGGTTATGTCATCCTAATTATGATTGTGTTAACTGTGCTGTAGTACAAACCTCCCGTTAAGAGAAACACATTAGTAAATAAAAGCTGTTTGGGCCGAGCGGCACAAACAAAGAATTAAGAGGCTCCATTATGTTGGAACAAGACTGCTGGGCCTGAGCAACAAGCTGGAAAACACAGAACAATAAAGTGCTTCATTTTCACATGCACGTGTTTATATTGGGAGTTAGTGTGAATGGAGTATATACACAGTGGACAAGTTTCAATAGTCATTTGTATTTGTTCCCCTCCTCCCCGCCTCTCTCTCAACCTCGAGAGGATTAGGGTTAGGGCTGATATATCACTTTGCTGAATATTGTGAGATAATAATCATTTAGTTGTTTCACTGATTTATTGAAAGCAAACGATGGGAAATAACGCAGCAGAGTAGACGGGGTGAGGCGTCGGACTGTTTGTGGGTGTCTAGTTGGCAAAGCATGTGACCTCATCCCAGGATAGATAGAGGATCCAAATTCGATCTCCGTCTCGACCAACTGGCGCCCATCACCTTGAGCGTCGTCCTCCCCGAGGACTGGACCCGCGGGGTAAACCTGTCAAAAGTCCCAGTGACATGAAAAATGACATTATTAGCTCATGTGCACCTCCACCCTCACATGTTCTGTTATGTATCATCAACCTACGATGGTCAGTGTATTCCTTTTTCACTTTTTCACTTTCCCTCAACCTGCATCTCCTACTTCTACTTAAGTTAGTGATTTCCTACATTTTCCTACATTTCCCAGAATGCCTTTTGACAACCCCCTATAGAACCTGCCTGAACGTGCCTGAGCATTTCGGCTGTGGGTTTTATGTGAAGGTGGACAGATGTCAAGTTTTTCCAGTCCTGCGAGTCGCAACCCCCTACGCAAAACGCAACCTGTCTTGTGGCCGCATTGCATTCTGGTCTATCTTGGGTGCTATCTGTGGAGGAACTGGTCTCTTCCCCTTCGACGATGGATTTCTTCCTGTGAATAGCGGGTCTAGAAACGTAAGGTTTTGGTCGTAGTTAAACTTCCTCAAATCAGTTGAGAATCAAACTACTTCCTGTTTCTAGTCGTGCTTCCTCCCATGTAATTGCATTCCATGACATTCGCATGCAACCGGGCTGCAGCGCTCCCTCTCCGGGGCTGCGAGATATCGACCCGTTGTTACACACAAACGAAACACCTTTTGGTGCCGTTGAGAAATATAGCTGTCTGTGAATGAGATATGATGCAATACCGCCACGCCGTAACAAGACTGAGCGGCCGAACCTTCGATGCGATGTGTGTGTGAGGCCAGATTGCGCTGTCACGGATACAATGGCCTCATGTCCGGTGATGCATGGATTGGATTTCCGACTGTGTTGGTCAATGCCTCCCATTGTCCTCCTGGCTACTCCAACACACCGCACACACTTAACGCCAATGCTCGTGCACACACCCTGCCAACCAGGATCTGGTGTGTGTGTGTGTGTGTGTGTGTGTGTGTGTGTGTGTGTGTGTGTGTGTGTGTGAGAGAGAGAGAGAGAGAACATGCATGTGTGTGCATATTTGTTGCATGACTGTATTCTTTGTTTACTGTAAGGGAGCGGAAAGTGGAGCTAATGCACCGTTCTGTCAGCATCACTTCATTTCCTTTACATGACTTCCTCGTTTCTCGGTTAGTTTTCAAAAGTTTTCAAAGGTTTCACTTCACATACCATATTTTTTCTCTCTGTATCTATTTCATTTATTAATTTATTCCCCAAAAAATTTATATTATAATATAATAATTATAATCATTCTTTCCGTTTCATTTATTAACTTATTGGTTTCTTGGTTCGTCTCTGTCTTCTTGTTTCTTACTGAAACTTCTTGTTTCTTACTGAAACCACGTCATAGTGACGTTACTGCCATTCCTGCTGATTCTACTATATAGGAAACATAAATAAAGTTGTCCAAAAAAAGAAAAGTATTTTTAAACTTCTGGAGTCAGCATTTTTTTTGTTAGTTTTTTTTTTACATTTAGGTATTTATGTCATTGTAGCGTCCAATGCAGATCCTGCTTTGCAGTTGGACTTTGGTGCAGAGAAAAGGTTAGCTTGTCTTTGCTGAGCACGGACGCAAAATCACCTTCCTCCATGAGCCTGGGGTGATGGCTGCGTTTGACATTAAACACACACACACACACACACATATACACACACCCACTTTATCGACCATGCAAACCATGAGCGTGTGTGCGTGTGTGTGTGTGTAATGTCCTCTGTCAAAGCAAACAGAAGATGTTGATACTGACACTGGTCAGCACATTCCCTTCCCCAAGGAGAGCTTGGGGCTGAAAATCAACCAACCAGCCTATCTATCTATCTATCTATCTATCTATCTATCTATCTATCTATCTATCTGTCTGTCTGTCTGTCTGTCTGTCTGTCTGTCTGTCTGTCTGTCTGTCTGTCTGTCTGTCTGTCTGTCTGTCTATCTATCTCAGTTACTGATTTCCTACATTACCCAGAATGACTTTCAAAAAAAAAGGGTGTGAACTTGGGTGCTTCCAATCAAAGAAGGGTATAGCAGGCACATAAATATAGCCAAAATATAGCTAGCCAACTAGTTGGTGAACATTTGGGCATGTCTCTGATCCCCACACCCCTTACTCTGAACCCAACATGTCTTGTGGCTGCATTGCATTCTGGTCTATTGAGGCTACTCCCCTCGTCTATGATGTATTTTCCCCCTGCATGATCGTTGAACGTCGTTCCGGAGAGAAGCCCTTGCTCTTTGATTCTGCGGGGCAGTAAAAGTGAGGCGGTAATGAAAAGAGTGGAATAGAAAGACTAGAGAGAAGTAAAGAGTGCCAGTGAATCCCAAGTGCAATTATCACAATGCGTAGGTCACTCCTCTCCAGCTGAACTCCTTCTGACTGAGCAGACTTTGAGAAAGGCTTTTAGTCATTAGGGCTATCATTGTCAGGCCTATCATCATTGAGGCTATTTCGCCTCTCAGCCGCGGGGGTCTTAATAGATCTCAATCACCCCGGCCCGGCCCGACCGCTCCTATTAACGGGGCAAATCCGCCCTGCGATGGATTCTCCCGTCAACTGGAAAAAAAGGCTCGGCGTGAGAATGGAGCTCGGCTCAAGTTCCTGGGCCGCAGCTCGCGGTGAGAGCGCCGAAACCCGTACGCAAGAAACGCAACTTACTGTAGCCGGGTGATGGGATCCAGGTGAAAGGAAGGAGGATAGAAAGGCTGGATGTGGGAAGAAAGAGTTGGACGGTGGAAGATAAAGTGTGTGTATCTATTCTTTTTACCATCTCCGTGGGCTTCAAGTAAATCCAGTAACCAGTAGTGAGTGTATGAAACTTCATAACGGTGTCACTTTGTCAACTCTTTGTTATTGAGCAGCATCTAATTCATAAAACAAAGTAAAAGTTGTAGTCTTTACCTTTAATTGCTTAGCGGCGATAATGTCCCATAATCCTCTTTGTGTGCAAATGAGTTATGGGAGAATTTGTTTCCTGTCCTGTTTGTGTATGAGTTTCCATTGACTGCTGTGATATAGTGACACTTATAGTGAAAAAATACTCTAGCATTTCAAAATAAAGCACATTTTTTGTATGAGCAATGCTTCTATGTATATAATATGTCGTAAACTGTGTTTCTTTCAGTTGCTAAAGTTAACTAGCAGGCTAAGTGACGGAGACATTAAATGAAACTGATCATTAAAGTTCAAGGTTTTAGGTGTTAAAGGTGCATTAAGTACGATTTCAACTGTCTCGGAGCATTAAATGGCCAAAATATATGGGGGTTGAAACGGATGCTGATCGATACTAATGCCCGAGGTTTTTGATAAATTCCGTTCTCATCACCACAAATGCGTCGGGGGACCGTGCAGGATGAGTACTTGTTGCGCCACGGGGCTACAAGAAGGGAAGTCTTCGGCGTCCGAGGGGTTTTAATGGCTCCCGTCTTCTCCTCTCTTGTCTCTGAGTGCAGAGTAATAGCGGCTCGCCAGCCAAGGTGACAGGTAAAGTTTGTGGCAGTGACTGATCGCCCTCATCTCCGCCCCAAACCTTGAGTCACACCGTCTATACTATGCCCGGGGAAATTGAATGAGATCATATGACCTTGCGGAACATTGTGTGTGTGTGTGTGTGTGTCTGTGTGTGTGTGGATGTTAGTCCTCCCCTTCTAATTGTGTATGCTTGACTGTCTTACTCTGCCACACACACACACACACGGGCAAGCAAACAACGTCACACACTGTACCCAAGTGCGTTGCTGTGTCACAGCCATGTACGTCCTTCGTCAAGGTGGGTGTGTGTGTGTGTGTGTGTGTGTGTTTGTATATGGGATGTGTGTGTTTACCTCATTAAAACGCCCTCATGCACACATGCGTCATTGTACGTCCGTCCTCATGAGGACCTTCCCTTGACTTCCTTCATTCCCAAACCCTACACTCATTAACCCTTAATCCCAATCCCAATCCCAAACTAGCCCCTCGAAGAAGTATCCTCACTCTGAAGGTCTAAAAATCAAACTCCCAACAGTAGAAGTACAAGAACAGTCCATTCTGTCCCGTTCACCCGGTAGTACCACAAAGTGCATGTGTATATTTAGCACCAGGGGGGGGGTGGTGGTCCCGTGGGGAGTTGCACCCCCTTAACCCTGACAGCACCCGGGTCCCATCCCAGAGCACCATCTGCTGTGTACCTGCTACGGCGTTCGCCCTTGCGGATGCGTCATCGACTGTCTCTCCACCGGGGCTCCGTCGTTACGATGCCGGGGGGAGGGTGGGGACGCAAGGTTAATTGGCACGCTGTTACATTTGATTGCAGCAGGCAGAGAGAGCTAGCGAGGGAGAGGGAGAGAGATCGGGAGGTTGAGTAGAAGCATAAAGGACCAGAAGCACACGATTAGAGCGCACATATGAACAGGGATGCTCGTTTAAGCCTCCTGGTCGGCCGGTGATCCGTCAGATGAGCGGAGTTTGTCCTCCTGGCAGTTGAACGCCCACTCTGAATCAGCAACGAAAACCAGGCAACAATCTGACCAGTAAAACCAGCTGACAACCAGAACAGAAAGACACGATCTGACCAGTAAAACCAGCTGACAACCAGAACAGAAACACACGATCTGACCAGTAAAACCAGCCGACAACCAGAACAGAAAGACACGATCTGACCAGTAAAACCAGCCGACAACCAGAACAGAAAGACACGATCTGACCAGTAAAACCAGCCGACAACCAGAACAGAAAGACACGATCTGACCAGTAAAACCAGCCGACAACCAGAACAGAAACACACGATCTGACCAGTAAGCAGTAAGCAGCCAAATGCATCAAGAGAAACATTCAGTCCATGTTCATTTCTTCTCAAATGACTTGATGATTGACTGATTTTCTCTATATATTCTTTATATGTACCCCTCTTTTCTTCACTCTCTAATTAATTGTGGGTTTTATGCAGGAGAAAATAAAGTTTAAGAATAACACACATTCATGGATGTATTGGCTTATTTCCCATATTTTTCCCTCTGGTCTGTGCGATGGCTCGTTGCTTCGGGGTCTTTAGGCCAATCTCCAGCGACTGCTGCAAATTAAAAGCAGCTAGCAAAAGTAAAAGTGGGGGGGGAAAAAAAAGTAAAATTGCAAAAATTGCAAAAGGAAGCGATGGGAAGGGCAGAGATGCACACTGGGAGATGTCTTGTGAAGCAGTTGACGGCGCTGGTGATGTCAGCTGGTGCAATGGATATGAAGCGATATATGTACGTGTGCGACAGCCATGAAACAGGAAGTTGTCATCTCACGTTGGTGCAGAAAGCGGCGCTTGCTTACGTCATCGTGCGGGTGCAGGTTTTGTTTGCTTTGTGCAGGGGTGAACGGGGAAGTTGTGGGCTTCAAGAACCAAGAAGCCATCCCTTACACTCAGAATGGATTATCAGGTGGTTGGCAGATGCCCCATTCATAATGTATAGTAATCTGATAAACCTGACTCTGCCTGACTCCAGAGTAGTGCGACGGCGGAGTTGTTTGCAGTGGGTCTCGGGTCGTGTTTGCTCCTGACATTTGCTGCAGTTGCCCGTGATTGGCTCCATACACAAAGGAGTAGATTATCAGGAGTGTTCAAGGATGTGAAAGGGGGAAGGGCTTCACTGAGACAACAGAGGAGAATCAGGCGACAAAGCATGCTCCGGTGCTCTTCCCTCTCGCTCTCTAGCAACGTCCTCATCTATCCAAACAGCCAACGCCGGGGATTGTGGGAACGGTGGGCCGAGGGGGGTGATCAAATGGAATATGTTGGTGTCCAATAATGAATGAGGTTTTTAAAGAGAGGGGGTGGGGGAGGACATTAGAAAGTAGGCCAGGAGAAGCATCCACTGGAGACCCCCTGAAAGAGCCTGGGATGTCTTCCTCTTGTCATTTTGGACTTTTTTAAATGGACGGCCTTCCCCCTCCAGAAGTTTCCAAAATGTATTTACAATGGGGTAATGCATTATGCCCGAGCTTTAAAATGAGCATAAAAGAAGTCATAAAGAAGTCATAATCATAACGCTGAATACTCCACCATCAATAAAAGAGTGCACAGAGGAGCGCCGGCCCCTGCAGCTCTCTGGCTCCTTCAAGTGGCCAATTATAGACCTGCATGCATGTTCGCTGAGGGTTCACACTACTACTGCTTCTGTTTTAGTAGAAATAGTGCTGCCTCGGCCGCATTTTGTGCTGATAATTTTTAAAAAGTGTGTTTTTATAGTGAGCAGCTGCCACTATCCCACATCTCATTATTTATGAATCAACTAAAGGCATCATGCATTTCCTCTAAATACCAGTAGATTTGCTAGAATTTAATTTAATGCAATTCCTATGATAGGTGAGGCTGTGCACAGGCTTTAGCCAAATTTCACATTGACTACAGGCTCTTGACTCGCTCACCCAAAATGCACCACTTTCTCACTTTTTCAGGCTTGCGGGATGCCGGAGCCTCTCCCAGCATGCACTGGGCTGGAAGCAGGGAGACTCCACGGACAGCTCACCAGTCCATCACAGGGTTAACACGGACACACCCCTTACTAGTCTGACGGTTTCTTCTCTTCTCTCCCCTCTGATAGATATGGAGACATGGTGCCGAAGACGATCATAGGCAAGATCTTCGGCTCGATCTGCTCCCTGAGCGGCGTGCTGGTCATCGCCCTGCCGGTGCCCGTCATCGTCTCCAACTTCAGCCGGATCTACCACCAGAGCCAGCGTGCCGAGAAGAGAAGAGCCCAAAAGGTGACCTCCGAAATCCCCCCAGCACCACCCCTCCCGACCGTCCCAGACCGACCGCTAGAGCAGGGACCATAAAGGGTTCAAAAGTAAAAGATGGCTTCCAAGGCCCATGGGAGGCCTGATGGGCATCCATCAGTCACAATATTGCAAATCTCACAGACACAAGCTAGACAAGAGAGATCAATCTGTCCAACCACATTTAGATCATCAGTGTGTTTTCATCTATAGTCCTTTTTAAACAAACCACACGTCCTCCTTAAAGGTGCCGTCACACCTACCATTTTTTTTCTTTGGTCTGAACCAGAGCGAGAAAAAAACTGACTTTGTTGCGTTTTTGAATTTGGTTCCCACTGCCCTTGAAAGAGGACTCTGTTCCCTTTCTGGTCCACTGAAGCATGGCTAGTGTCACTTTCTGTTCCCCCGCCTTCAGAGCTCTGGCTGCTGCTACTTGGGATTATGGGTAGTTTTCAGATGGAGCAATATCGCATCCAGTATACATAAAAAAAACGAGTGGTTTTCAATTCGATCCTCATTCCAAAATGACGAGGAGCGCGTAGGTCACTTCTTCAGAGTACGGCAAGCCTTCGAGGACCAAAAAGCTAATGCAAAACTGAAAAAACGAAGCAAAACCGGGAGATTGCTTTGCGCTCACGAGACGCAGATCAATTGGCCCGTAAATCGAAACCCTTCCAGTTTCATTCGAAAGGCTGAAAACACCCTAAGTTGTTGCCTTATACCTGTTGCCCGAGGGGCTATAAAAGTGCAGTGAGAAAATGCTTCAACGTCTATAAATGGGTGAAATATTTATGTGCCTTTGTTGCGCAGTTCCGGTGCGTTGGCCCCTGCAGGACCTTTTTCCTCCACCTCTCTGCACACAGCATGCACATAATATCCCACCGCATTTGAATTTGCAGCTTGCCCCCCCCCCCCCTTTTCCTCTTCATTTAGAAATCATAGTTTCTGCAGAGTACACCAGGGAGAGGGAGAGAGAGAGAGAGAGAGAAGAGATAACTTTATCCTCTTGTGTGTCCGGGGCATGATTTCCTCCCAGAGATCAACAAGCTGCTTTTATGGTTAGGATGGAAAACTCTGTTCAGCCCTCAGGGAAGGAGAACATGGATGCTGGAAAGATGCAGGCCTGGTCGGAGAGTGCGACTGAATCACATTTTTGACCCCGCTTTGCTCAGCGGCGAACACCCACTGACCATACTTACATGCATACAGAAAACGCAGTCATAATGCGATGAAGGAAATAATGCGAGTAAATTGTGTCGGTGCCATTGCGCTCTTAGCCGGATTGGCGGGAATCGCAGCAACATACTGTATGTGAAGTGAAGCTACGGTGTTACATTTTTCCGTTTATGGTGCACGTGTGTAAACAAAGCCACTGTCAGACCAGGAAGGTGTTATTCCTCAGGCTGCTCATGCATCGATTCACCAAAAAAGGGTGCGTTTTATTCGTGCCATTCAAAAGGTAAAAGCATGATTAAACGGGTTAACACACACACACACACACACACACACAAGGTAATCAGACAGGTTAAATGGACATCTGTATTTGTTCACAAACAGAAAACCAGGCTTGCTAGAATTAGCGCTGCGAAGAGCGGAGGGGCTTGCGCTTATTTGCAGTACAAACGCAACGGGCTGCTGATTGACCCCGACGAAGAGGTAACCACCGCAATGCGATCATCGTCGGGTGGTGCTGGTGTTTGTTTTTTTACGTTCTCTGTTTTCATTTTTTTTTTTTTTTTTGTGACATGACACACGCCCGGCTGGTGCATGCTGGACAATGTGAAGGAGGAGGGGGGGGGCGGGCTGTTCACCTCCTCATCCCCCCCATCTCTCTCTCTCTCTCTCTCTCTCTCTCTCTCTCTCTCTCTCTCTCTCTCTCTCTCTCTCTTTTCATTCAAGGATGTCACTTTAATGGTGCTCCTATCTCTCACCGCTCTGTCACTGTGGCTGCAGCATCGACTCACTCTCACTCCCCCTTTCTCTCGCTCTCTCTCTCTCTCTCTCTTTTATTCATCTATCTATTTCCATCCATCTTTCTGTCAGTCGTGCCCTCACACCACACTGCACATGGCGGCACTGCAGTGGCAACTGATTCATCCATCCCCCCTCTCCCCCTGCCCCTGTTCCCCCGCTAACCCAACCACACCGCATGTGGCTTGGTTGCACCCTTGGGTGGGGGAGTAAGGGTCTCCCACCTCATCAACAGGCAACCACACTCCATGTCCACTTCTCCGCTGCTGATTATGATCCTCTCCTCCTTTCTCCTTCTTTTTCCTTCTTCTTCTCTGTGTGTTTTTTTTGTTTTGACTCATGTGCATTTACCGGCCCTGCGGACTGCCTCGACTGACTCGCCTGCACTACTCATGACACTCATCAGAACGCGTCATGGATTCCATCGCCATGGAGGAATGAGATTGGCTGGGCTGCATGTCAAACAGCCAGCAAACACGACGTGCACGGGGGGGGGGGGGCGGAGTCAATGTGACGCGGGGGCAGTGGGCGGTGCTTAGATGGGCTCTGGCCCCCTAACGCCCTGATCCGAGAGTTGTTGTTGTTTTTCCCACTCCCATCTCCCCGCGTCACATTTAGTCTGAACCCCCTACGCCAAATGATTACGGTGGCTCTCTTGGATCAAATGAGGCTCGAGTAAAAAAAAAACCTGATAGACAAGCAAAGAAACATTAATCTCAACACTGATAAACCTGCTGGTGTCGGTAGCCTTAGTTTGAACCATGGAGCGATCGGTCACTATCTATCGAGACTAACTTTGAGCCGGGAGGTGGTTGGATTAAATGGATGGGTGCATAACAAACAAGCCGTGAGAACGTTAGCCCCGTCCACATCTCTAGCTCCGGGGCGGCCCCCTCTGTGTGCTGTGGTTTTGGGTGGAGCGCTGACCTGCTCTGCTGTTGGGAGGCTCACTATGCGGCCATGTTGTTTTTGTGCCCCTGAAGGCCTCCAAGGAAGCAGGGCAGGCGCTGGTGTGTAAGATCAACCCCAATTTTGAGATTCAGCAACACCACCTTCTGCACTGCCTGGAGAAGACCACAGTAAGAATACCCTCTCTCGCACACACACACACACACACACACACACATATATATTTACCAGTTAAAAATGATAATGTGATCTCACTGTCTGCCTGTCCACCCGTCCCTAAGAACCACGAGTTTGTGGATGAGAAGACGTACGAGGCCAGCTGCATGGAGGTGAGCATGGTGAAGCAGGCCTCTCGCTCCTCTTCCATGTCCTCCTCTTCCTCGCCCCGCGGCCTCACCTCCTGCTGCTCGCGGAGGAAGAGGAAGAGCTTCAACGTTCCCAACTCCAACATGACAGTAGGGCTGCAGGGGAGCGTGCAGGAGCTCAGCACCATCCAGATCAGGGAGCGGCCCATAACCAACAGGTTGGTATATTTACATTAAAATGTGCATGTAGGTTAAATTTATGTTCACTCAGCCCTGGGATGAGTACAAGGATGAGTACAAGGATGAGTACAAGGCTTGGCACGTGCATTAATGGAATACAAGTTTTTTGGAGATTGTCCCGCTCAACTCATCAACGGGTCCCCAGTCCCATCATTAGCTCCAGTGTTCCAGGCTAATACTTTAGCATACACTATGTTGAGTGATAGTGGGCCCCATGCTAATACTTTAGCATACACTATGTTGAGTGATAGTGGGCCCCATGCTAATACTTTAGCATACACTATGTTGAGTGATAGTGGGCCCCATGCTAATACTTTAACATACACTATGTTGAGTGATAGTGGGCCCCATGCTAATACTTTAGCATACACTATGTTGAGTGATAGTGGGCCCCATGCTAATACTTTAACATACACTATGTTGAGTGATAGTGGGCCCCATGCTAATACTTTAGCATACACTATGTTGAGTGATAGTGGGCCCCATGCTAATACTTTAGCATACACTATGTTGAGTGATAGTAGGCTCCATGCTAACACTTTAGCATACACTATGTTGAGTGACAGTAGGCTCCATGCTAACTCTTTAGCATACACTATGTTGAGTGATAGTAGGCTCCATGCTCACACTTTAGCATACACTATGTTGAGTGATAGTAGGCCCCATGCTAACACTTTAGCATACACCATGTTGAGTGATAGTAGGCTCCATGCTCACACTTTAGCATACACTATGTTGAGTGATAGTAGGCCCCATGCTAACACTTTAGCATACACTATGTTGAGTGATAGTAGGCATTTCCCAAAAACATGGTGTATTCCATTAAGCTGAATGCACATGAACAAATGTAAAATGTATTTGCAAGTAAAAATGAACAGTATCATACACACACACACACACACACACACACATTCAGACATAAACATATGCCACCAGAAATCCGTGTGACACTCTATTCCCATGTTGAGTCAGACAGTAGGAATCCAGGCTATGTCCAGCTGTGGTGGGGGCTGTGTGAGGTCTGAGCGGTCTGGGAACCGTCGCCCCGAACATGGACAGCTGGAAAACCACTGATACTGCTCTCTCCCTCCCATTACCCTCTGGCTCGCTGTACCAGTAGCTGTCAATGCTCTAACTCCTCTCTTCTCAATCTCTTCGTCTTCCCAGCAAACATTTAGACGTTAAGTAGATGTGGATGCGAGGGCCTGCACCAACGTTGAAAACTTGTGTAAATATGGCGCCGAGATGAATGCATATTGCATTTATTCATTTAGTTGTTAAATAATATATTTTTGAATTCATTAATTCATCTAACAGCCTAATCACCCGCCTTACAGAGCTGAAATCACTTCATTAGTCAGAGTTTTAGCGTCCCATGATGGTCTAAATGCTGTTTCAGAGGCTTTTCCACCCTGATAAGAATAAAATGTGATGGCCTTTTCACTTCCTTTCTGAATTGACTCAGTTTTCTGAACTCTCTAGACACCCTCACACCAACACTAAACCCAGTGTTTAGACAGGCTCAGCACAGAGCCAGTGTTTCACTGCCTAGTCTAAACACTCTCTCTCTCTCTCTGATCTCTCTCTCTTTCTCTGTCTTGTCGTTCCAGCCGCTCCAGTTTGAACGCTAAATTCGAGGAGACGGTGCCTCTGAACTGTGACCAGCCCTACATCACGGCCGCCATTATCAGCATGCCCACCCCGCCGGTCACGACGCCCGAGGGCGACAAATCGGCCAGCTCCATCGACTACTCCCAGGCCAACATCGTCAGGGTGTCCGCACTCTAGATCCCGTCAGCCCCGCCCACCTCCGACACGGCAACCCAACCTACTCAGACGGAGAGAGAAGGAGGGGGGTGGGGGGTGCCCTGCACCAAGAAAGACATGAGGAGGCTACAGGGCAGGATGGGGATTGGGTGCTACAGTGTTCACGGTCGAAGTGAAGAGTTAATTGGCGTAGTCTGTCACTCTTGTGATGGACTGCATTGATCTGTGAGGCTAGGATGCCTTGGACTGTGCTTTTGCTTTTTCAGGAGGGGTTGGGGGGGCAGGTAGATAAAGACTTTTACAGCAGTCGTCAAAGGAGAGGTCAAAGGAGAGGAGAATGCTAACAGCTTGGCTGATGACTATGCTCTTCCCGTGAGAAACTTTAACCGTTACCATTACCATTTCTTTTTAATATTGTGCATCTTCAAAATTTTAATATCTTAAAACACAATGCAAGAAAGCCGCTAGGGTCGTAGAATTCTTTATTTCGACTGACATTATCGACACGTTGCACTCCGAGCTCTGGCTTAGTACGGATAGACGAGGATAAAGAAGACATTTCGAGCAACATAGAAAGCAGATCGAGGGTGTTCGAGCTAACGGTGGGCTATAGGTGTGTGTGCGTTTGCGTGCATGGATGCGAGTGTGTGGACGTTCATTCTGCATGCCTGTCCGAAAGCGTGCACGACCCGCCGCCGCTCTCGCCCCGTGTTTCGTGATTTCATGAGTATTCGCCAGTCGGCATGAGCAATAAGGGGTTCCAAATAGGCAGCCTATGCGTTCTCTGTATATAGCGGTTAGCATTCCCGCCCTTTCTCCAGAGCTGACTGCCTTCCACCCGGGGGTGAACAAGACCCTCCTCTCCCCATGTACAGAACCCACACACACACACATCTCGTTCGTTGTGTTACCGAGCCGAAATTGCCATTGTGTAAAAACCTTTGATGTCAATTTGTGAAGAAAAAAAAAAAAAAAACTTTCTCTCTGCACCCGGAGCTGGCATTTATCTTTGGTTGTCTTGCATCCAAGCTACCCACATGTTGCCTGACCTCGAATTGATTTGTTTTTTGAACAGTTTCAGCGCACCATTTCACCAGCAGTGAACAGAGACGTCTTAAGGTGAACACGCGTTTGAAATCCCATTCCATTTTGATACAAAAGATGTTTTTTTTTTCCTTTTCTGATGGAACAAACTGTGACCACGACTCTTTTACGGGGGAAGAGTTCGCCGCACGATCATTTCCAGCGTGCTTGGATTTGCCGGCGTGGAGTTTTCCGTGTGACACCAATTAAGGCCTCTTTACGTAAGTCGGTTTTGGTTTGAAGTTCATTAGGTCTTTGTACGAGGCAACTGTGTGAGCGCAGATATCCTCTGAGAAATCTGGATTTGATTACTTCTCTGCTTTTTTTCTGCAATCAGAGCACAGAACAATCACCGCTCAAAACGTCAGTGGACTGCTCAAATCACTCCGGTCAACATTCATGCAAATCTGAGGTTTTGAATCGATGGCGTCCAGCGTCTCAACTCCCAGTGCTGGAATATAGCTTACACTTGAGCTTACTTGTTGATTCCTTTATTATCGGCCATGTTTTTTCCAAGACGGACGACAGAGCTGCCCGAATGTGACACTTCTGAGTGAAGATGCAAATGGCCAACCCCCGCTAGCACCCCCTGAACCCGCCCATGCTCCATCACTGCTTGACTATAATGTGACATATGCAACGCAATTTTATTTTTTTCCTTTCTCTCTTGTGTTTTTGTAAAGATAGCCTATGCTTTGTATTTTACGGGACAGGGAACGGGGGAAGGGGGAGGGGAAAACCATAGAAACATATTTTTGAGGATATCATAATGTTGTTGGTTATGTTGTTGGTTTCGGTTGTAAAAAAAAAAGAAAAAGGAAAAGAAAGAAATAATGATTATTATTACAATTGTTGCTAGTGCACATGTGCTGTAAATTGTTCTTTGGTGTAGTAAATCATCTCGGTTTCATTATTTGTTTCCAATAAGTTCCAAAAGAAGTTGCAGTGTCTTACGTTGAGTTCACATTCCGACCCACGGCATTTAATGATATTTTTCTAAAGGGTTATCATTAGAAAATGCATGCATTTGCTGGAGACTTTTGGGGGGTTTGATGTTTGCACCAGAGTAGTCGTCATGTCTGTCTCTACTTCTTTGTGGCTAAAAGAGACTTTTCGGGGACAGGGGTGGGAGGGGTAAGGAGTACTGCAAACTTGTACATGACATTGTGTAAATTCCAGAAATTCAGAGGATGATTATGATAATTATTACTTTTGATTTGTTACAGCTTGTGTTATTGACAAAATACTGTTTATGAATTACTGAGAATAATATTAAAAAAAGATACAATTCAATGGTTTAGTCCGGTGCAGTGTCTGAGTAAATAGAATAAATCATTGTCCTATTAAAATACTCCTACAAGCCTGGGTGTCTCCTTTTGTGGTCAACACCATGAGTACGTTTACATGCACACGGTGAATCTGATTATCTCAGTCAGGGTAAGGAGATCATCAGAGTATGCGTAATCTGGTTAACACACCTAGATTTCTGTTTAATCTTTTGATTCATTGGGTCATATTTCGTTTCTGTTTTTCAAAATAAAAGCACACCAGATGACAGCGATAGGGTTTCTTTACACTTTTGGACCAATACATGGTTATGAAAGAAATCCAACCACGTGAACATTTTGAGTTCAGGTGATTTTGGTGCATCAGTGTGCATGTAAACGTACTGATTCTCTCAGGGCGACTGAGAGGAGAGTTGGCACTTTTTCTCTGTTGTTGGTACTGTATGGGATAGATATGATTCTGTGGCCAAGGAGCTGTATTCGAATCCAAACACAAAGAAAACAAAACAAAAAAATCCCTCTCTTTCCGGGATGTTTTGTCCAAAGCCCTGGAAATACACCATGGAGCATTGCAGATGACATGTGGCAAGGGGTGGGGTGCTGGTGGTCGTGGTAGGCGGAGTCACAGCCAGGACTTACACAACTAAAGTATGCCTAACTATTTCTGTCCCGACTATTTTTGATCGGGGTCAGGGGGCCAGCAAGTTTTATTTCCGGCTCAATTTACTGTACGGAGAGGGGAGAGAGGGAACCAGCTCAGGAAGAGGAAGGAGTGGCATAGGAATTGATATATGGCCCGGGTGAGAGAAGGATACAGTGTGTGTGCAACAATTAGTGATGCACTCCCTGAAGAGGGCTCGTGACTGGAAGGACGCTGGTTTGAATCCCCAGACCGCCTTTGGTTATACTGGGCAGTTTCTAGTGGTCGACGGTAGAAGATTGTGGTTGTACTGGTCAGCTCCCAGTGTGAATGTGTGGAGTAGGGTGTTACTGCACACTTTTCCCTGGATTAATAAAGGTTTTTAAAAAAAAAAAAAAAAGGATTCTCAGGATTCACTGATTTCTAATAGCAATATAATATTAACAGACAAGACGAGAACAATAGAGATACATAGAGGTGAAAGAGTTGGACGTGGCACCATATCGTTCTAGGCAAGCCTTGCTGTGCGAACACACTGTTTCCAACACACTCAGCGTCCGTCTACAACAAATTAGTGAATAGGCGTGGGAGGCAGGAGGAGGCGAGAGACATGGCCAGAGAGAAAACAATATATCTTTTGTAAGCCAAAATGACAGCGGCACTACACACCCATCCCTTTTTCATAAATCATATCCTTCACCGTTGTCAAGCTGCCAAGTGAGCGAGCGAGGGCGTGAACAGGAGGAGGCAGATAGGGAGAGACGGCCAGAGGGCTTCATCGCGAGGGTTGTTCACCCTATCCTCCTCTACCCTCCTTTCTTTTCCCTCAACCCCTCCCTGTAATGGTCATACTAATGGTTTGTCTCATCCCACCCTTTCAAGACTTGTTCACACCTCCAGACTCCTAGGAGCCATATCCATCTCCTGGCTGGATCCCTGAAGGACTTGGACCAGTTCCAAACCAAACCATAGCCCCTGCCCTTTGCCCCCACAACACTTGAAGGAATACACAAAGTTTTTAGGAGGATTGTTCTGTTGGTCAACTTAGTTCTTCAGTGTTGAGAACATAAGAGCGAAATCATCCCCGGTAAATCATTGCTCCATTGCGCCATGCTAACACTTTAGCATACACTGTTGAGCAATAGTAGGCTCCACACTAACACTTTAACATACAATGTTGAGTGATAGTAGGCTCCATGCTAACACTTTGGCCTACACTACGTTGAGGGATAGTAGGCTAGTGGCTTGCAAAACTAGACTTTCAATGTAGCTCCCCCAACACTGCTAGTCTGCACCCCTCCTCCCCACCAGGTGGAGCACTCATCTTTAATGCAGCTCACCTTTGCTGGTAAAAGTGAAAGAAAAACATCCTGTTCTCCTCACTCACCAATCTGGGCATCAGATTTGACTCGCATGACTTTTGCTAACCACATAAAACACCTCTGCAAAGCCTCTTATCATCTCAAGAACATCTCCAAACTCTGCCCCACTCCAATCCCTACTGGAAACTGGTCTTTATTTCCTGAAGGCTGGACTACTGTAAGCCACTCTCCATTGGGATCCCTGGCAGAAGTCTCCAGAAGCTCTAGTCAGAACAGCACTGCCAGGACCATAAGCACATAAACACCAAAGCATCACTCCCATCCTGGCTTCAGTGCTCTGGCTCCATGGTTTGTTCAGGACTGAACTCAAAACCTATTCTCCTGACTTTCCAGGGCATCCATTGAAATGCTCTACTCTACCTCAAGGATCTTCTTACCCCACAAACATCTTGCATGCTCAGTTTCGAGCAACAGCCTGTTCTTCCAAGGCCCCAGGACTAAACTCCCAACCATAGCAGCTTTCTATGTGGCTGCTGTGGACTGCACTGACCAGCCACTGGTCACTGTTTTAATAGAGGGTGTTGTAGGTGATGTAACACACCCTCTGACGGCCATATTGGAGGTCCACAGTGCTTGGGCAACAATAGCTGTGAACAGCTAACTGTGTTTCTGTGCTGTTTTTGGCGGGGAAACGATCATCCTGTGTTTAGATAATGTCAGCATGTATTATCATAGTATCTGGTCAGCTAAATATCACTGTCCTGTTGTAAACACATCTGAGTAGCACTAGCTAACATATCTAGTAGAAGCTAGCGTTAGCAGTGGCTAGTAGTCCCATGTTAACATGAACTAAATTAACCTGCTGGCTAGTTAGCTAGCTAACAGTTTGTTCAGGTTAACTGAGCTGACTATACTCAAGCTCCAACTCAGTGTTTTGGAGTCGAGACTGAGTCACAGTAAACAAATACCTGATCACACTAGTCACTTTTACTTACACTTAAAATCACAGCTTTACTGAACTGGCCTACACCTACACCAGAATCTTTTTCAGGTATCTGTTTAAGGCATTATTTGGGGGCAGACGTGGTTGAGATTTGGGATGCAACTAAGTCTCTATGCAGGCCTAAAACCTTCCTCTGGCATTTTCTGCCAACTACCAAATAGCCTGCCATCCCTTTTTACGCTGTTGTGTCACATTTTATTTTCATTATTTCATTTATTTTATTCACTTAGTTATTACCTGCTTTTAAATTTATAGACATTTATTCAACCAATTTTAAGTCTTACTTTGAAAAGTGTGTTACAAATAAAAGGCATGATTAATGATTATTCCTGTGTCTCTGTGGGTGTGTGTGTGTGTGTGTGTGTGTGTGTGTGGGTGGGTGGGTGGGTGGGGCAGTGTTGAGGGTTCCTGGGTGATGATATTACCCTGCTGATTTGCTGATATATGATAACAGACAGGTGGCAAAGACTAGTCTGCCAACCACGACGTCATGTGGTGTCTTGAATATCCACTGAGCCAGACAAACATGTACTGGTTTCGTGTCAAAGGATAAATGGATAGAACAGCGCTGTATCATTTACTTTCGTCCAATCACAAACTACAACTCCTGTGTGTCCTGGAGTCAAATGTCAGTGGCCATGAATGAGAAATGAGTCTTCTGTCTTTATTTAGTTGGCATAGCAAACAATAAAGCATGGCTCAGCGTGCTTTATGTGAATTAGCAGTATGACTGACAAGCGTCTGACCAATTAGAGTGCTTGGCTGAAACTACCTCTTGTATCAGATAAAACAAAGGCTAGTGGAGGCTCATAGCCGGCGTAGATCTGGAAGCTTTCTCAAGTCCAATATTTTGGAAAGTGGCATTGATCAGGATTTCTACTGTATTTTTTAAAATAAAATTATTTGAGAGCAGGGAAACTTGTTCAATACATACATATTAAAAAATGCATGCAAAGCTTAATGCACTCATAGATATCTTTATAAATAAGTCTTACTTTGGCTATTCATTAAATTAAATTAAGACAACATTCGTTTAGGGCTACATTTTCAGTCGGTATACACCTAAATCGTTTCAAAATGACTGTCAAATTGAGCTCGGCCACATAGAGACCGCCTCTCCACCTGGCAATAACCCGCATCCTCGGTGATCAGGTTGAATTCTGATAGAAGAAAAACACATACATCCAAAGATCTGATCGCCCAAACCATCTCCAGAGGTAGTCAAAGATTAACAATATTAATAATAACAATATTAAGTGTAAATGTAATGTGTCTCCAATCCACAATATAGGGAAATAACCTTTTGAGTGTGGATCCAACCAAGATTCAAATTCAAACAGGAGACAGGCAGCTCAGATAACAGGTAATAAATGGATTGGATGCTAGTTTCCTGTCAATTTTTGGTACCGATTTCATATATCATCATATATCTAGACACAATCTGGATATGTGAGCCATGTTAACGCCAGGTGTAAATAGGGTCAGAGAATGGTGTGAACACGGCAAAATCAGAAGAAGAATTTGGCATGGCGTGGCGAGAATCAAACTTACAGAGATGCCAGTATGGAGGACAGATCAGTGTGTATTCTTGTTTTTTTTCTTCCAGTGAGAGAATGACCGAACGCTCAAATAAATGGTGTGACACAAATATTCTTAAATATTCTACACCATGCACCACTTCTAATATACAATAGACACTCTGATAAAAACGTCTCTGCTTTAAGTTCCAGTGGTACGCGTTGCTGGTTCACTAAGACATGCCTCAAAAGAGCGAGCAATAACTCAGTTTTCCTTAAATCTCACTTAGAAAGTTCCAAAAGAGTTGAAATTCAGATATGTTTCCTTACTAGTGGTGACAATCCCGAAGAGGAGGAAGTGTGGATTAGGAGGAAAACAACAATCGATCTTTGGGTTCCTCCTTTCTCAGATAGTGGTCTTTCCGTTAGATTGAAGCGAGTGCAGCATTCAAGTTCCCGTGGCGGCAAAACATCCCGGTTGTGTCCAAAAAAAAAAAAGAACCGCAAAGTACCACGATCCAAGGGACCTTTACTGTTCGTACCTCTTTGTCCTCCAAGTCACCTACTGACACATTTTCTTCAAACCCACATTTTCCTCATTTGTGGATGTGTTCAACGCCCCTGAACACATCCTTCCTGGCCCTCTGCTAGGACAGCCGCTCCATCTCAAACTGGTGTCTGTTGGGCGTGGCGGCGTTGATGTTGGGGGAGTTGGCCCAGGCTTTCGGCGCACGGGCGCAACCTGGCTTTGGGGCTTCCCCCGCAGGCCCGTGGGTTACGATGACGGGGGTGGAGTCATCCGATGGTGGTGGTGGTGGTTGCGGCGGGGAGGCCGGCTCTGGGGATTTGCGGCCATAGTAGAGGGCCCAGAGCAGGGTGAGGGTGAGCGCCATGGCCAGGATCTGGGCCACGCCTATGGACACACCCAGGAAACGCAACACCTGTAGCTGCTTCGTCCCGCGGATGAAACTGTAGATCTTCGGCCCGCAGCCCTGGGAATAATGGAACAGGGAATAATTAGCTGTGTGCATTTTAGCATTGAAATATCTCCGTTTTCAAAATGTCCTTGACCCACTTTCTGTACAAACCAGCGCTATTAGATTTTCAAAACCACTCAACGCAGTAGTATTCATAATTGCATTTATCCCCTTCAATAGACTCCAATCCACTGGCCTTACTAGTAATTCTTTGAACAAAAGCTTTTATACATTTCCTGCACAATATATTAATACGACATGGGATGAATATGAATGTTTTAATGCTGAAACTTCTACGATATGATGAAACCTTAATGATCACTGTGGGGAAATTAGGTCGCTGCAGCGGAAAATAGTGATATGATACAGCATGGAAAAAATAGGATATCAAATATAAACAAGAATACAGCAAATTGGACTCATATAAACATATGCACCCGACAATTTCAACACCTTAAGTAGAATGTATGAGAGGAAAAGTCTTATTAGGGTGTGCAAAATTACAGGAATAGGACTCATTAAGACAATTTATTGATTATATGAAAGTATAAAGTGAAACAATGAGGGGGATATGGGATATTCTGTTTGTGACCACTCCATCTGCCACAGTGGAAAAACAGAACAGACACCTATTCAGAAAAGAGAGAGAGACAGAACGAGAGAGAGAGACAGAGAGTGAAGGTACAGAACGAGACAGAACAGGAGTGGAGGTGTCAGGAGGCCAGCGATTCATGACTTTCTGCCAGTGGGAAGTTCACCTTCGGGTGCCACATGCCAAACAGTGTTAGTCTTCAGTCTACCGCTGCCAGATAGAGTAGGAGGAGGAGGAGGAGGAGGCAGGTAGGGCTGGACAGACGGCAGATTGAGAGAACGGCTGCTCGTCGTGCACTCCCTCACATTCCCCCACGGCGGACACACTGACTCATCCTTTCCCAGTGCTCGGTTCGTGCTTTGGGTTCGGGGCTAGACGCGAACAAGCGGCGTCCGATTTGGAAAGCAGCGGGGAGCACAAACTGTCCTCCTCAGTTATAACAGCTACGGTCCGTTGTCAGTAAGGAGCAGTGTATTGATGATAGGACCTGCAGAAATGACTCTAGGCTAGACGGCATGACTTCTATGTGACTTCTATGACGGATTGGAACAACACTGTTAAATGCATTTTGTACTGGAAGCTGTGTTTACATCTGATCTGGAGTCAAACAGACAGATGCAATTTGAGTCAGGATGAGCTCAAAACTGTTCTGTTGCAGCAGCTAACTCCAGCAAGTCAAAGTAAATCCACTCAGCCACTCGCGTAAATGCATAAAAGGGAGGCGGGACCAAAGTGAACCAATAGAAATGTATTGCCTAGACAAGCTGGAATGTGAGTGAGTTAACCCTAAAACTACCGCAGATGGAATTATGATCAAATTGGTGGTAATTTCATCGTCACGGCGACCTGATGACCTCTTCTGATCATCTTTATCTTTCATCAGAATCCTCTAAAAACCTCTTTGTTCAGCAATCCTGAACGCACGTGACTGCAAGGCTCTCTGTGTTGTTTCCAATGGTGTTTCAAGTGGAGAGTCTGATTCTGTCATTCTGATCATTCACGGGGTATGACTTTTTTTCCCCATATTTTTGTCCCAAGTCTTACTTCTTTAACTCCTCCCTCTCTCCCCAAGCCTACCCAGGTGTGTTTGCCTTGGCACTAGTTCACAGACAGACTGTTCTGCCCAGCGCCTCTCATCCAGGTGATAACGGTAGGCTGGCAGGGTGCCCTGGCCACAATAGGCGACGGCAGCTGGCCGTGGCCTCGACAAAGTGATGAGAGGAGGGAGAAAGGTCAAGAGAAAGAGAGACTCGAGCAGGGCGGAGACTCCACGTAACGAGGCAAACCCAGACAGGTGACAAGCTGGAGGATCAGATGCAGGTCTAAGAGGTCTAAGAGGCTTTGTACTACTTTGTTATTATTACTGATCAAAGAACAACGGAAATCCCCCAACTTGCTGTTACATCCAAACACATCATTCCTATCACCTACATTTTAAGCTACATTGGTTTCTTGGCACTGCAACCCCTTTAGGATTTAGAATCAAGTCTCTACCTCCATTAGTTTCATAGTTATGACTAATGAAAACCGTCTGATGGTGGAAATCAGAGATCTAAATGACACCAAAATTGAATCAACTGTTTCTTGACTCAAGCTCTACTGTCCACCAAATGACCCTGTTTTTGAGATGTCCTGCTGACAGACAGACAGACAAACTAACAGAGGCAAAAACCTCCCTGGCAGAGGTAAATGTTCGCTGAGTGTTTGTACGGAGTGAACATGATGCCAAGTGAGTTTTTCCGAGTCACAAATTGGACCAAACCATTTGACGTTTTGTGTGCCCACAACTTGAGACGGACACCTGCATGCATATTGACAAATGCATATTCAAGACTCACAAGACTTTTGTAATTGAGAGGCGTGCAAATCTTTTTTGCTCTCACATTTGTGACTCGGAAAAATCACACACGAGTTGTGTTTTGCTGTGCACAAAACTTCATTCACATTTGTGACTCGCTAAAAACATTTGTAAATTGATTGGCATCATATTCACTCACAGCATGTGTACAGAAACAGTAGGAGGAAATGTTTTATCCTTCTTTGTATCCATGTGGTTGTCATAAAAGCTTCACCAGCCCAAACTAGAAATAATTGAATGGCCTTGCCCGAACTCCCTATGCCTATAGGTGTGTGTGTGCGTGCATTGCTGTTTGCATGTACATTGCCATCCGACTTAACAAGCCGGCGATTCAAACACAGCCTTCAAAAGCAGTGGTCCTTGTCCCCGCGGTAGCTTAATTAGTTGTAATGGGTACACTCTGTCTGCCCAATCTGGCAACCCAGGCCCAGAGGGCATGCAATGCGATCAGTCCTGACATTGGGTCTAATTACTTTGAATGGATTTTTTCCCCCTGATTGAACACTGCAGGTAATTTCAGGCTGCAAATAGGCTCTGATGGAAAATTGCTTGTTGTGGATGTTTAAAGTGGGAAAACTCCACACAAATTTAATTTCCTCAAAATGAAAATAGCAAGTAAGCTCTTCTTGCACTGCTGGCCGATACAGGGGGAGAAAAGTTGAAGAGAGATCACTCGGGGTGAAGCTCTAAGCACAAGGTTCGAGGTTCATTCTCTTTATTTGCCGCAAAATAGGAGAAAATGTCAGAAGGGTCGAGATGGAAGGGACGATGTACGCATGGCTGCCGGAGGTAGTCTCTCTAGCCAAAGGCAACTCGGTGGTATCTGAACTCCCATGCTATTTCTGTGTTTGTGTGGGTGCGTGTTGGTCGTCACCTCTTGATGGAGGTCGCTGAGGTCACGGTAGTGGGCGTGGCGAGCGCATCCTGGATATTGATTGGAGCAGCAGGAGTCCGGTGGCCACTCCATCTCAGTCATCTCCAGCCAATCAGTGAAGTAAATCACCCCGCAGCATTTGAACTGGCAGCCAATACACAGCCAATCATTTGATGTGTCTCATTTGATGTGATAAAGCTTTCACTTGCATGATAAATAAAATACAATTAAATGAAAGATAAAAACCTCAGTCTGGAAGGTGTTCCAGGTGTGCGTGAGCCACTGGTATCGCTGCAGACCATAATTTGGCATCCGGGACTTCAAACTGATCATATCAGACCGCTGCACTGAGGGCTGAGGACACACAAACACACACACACACACACACACACACACACACAATATTTATAGCCTAAAATATCATTAAAATGACTAAAACATCAAAACATACAGTACTGTGCAAAAGTCCTAGGCACTCTAGATTTGTTAATATGAATTTGGCCCTAGATTTTTATTTATTCTTTGTTTTTTCTTTGTTTTTCTTTACATTACTGCTCTTTATAGTCAAATTTTGATATTTAGGAACTTTTCATTTCATTATTTCTGAAATCAAATCAAATCAAATCACATTTATTTGTATAGCCCTTAATCACCGTTACAGTCTCCAAGGGCTTCACAGTGTCCCAACATGTGAAAATAATAAATGATTAGTACACGACATCCCCCAGCCTTAGACCCTCACAGAGGACAAGGAAAAACTCCCACAAAAACCTTATTGGAAAATTGGGAGAAACCTTGGGAGGGGCTACTCAGAGAGGGATCCCCCTACCAGGACGGTTGGGCTGCAATAGATGCCGAGTTTGGGCAAGCAGAGTATACACAATATATGAAAGTTCATTTTGGTGGAAAATCCAGATCTGATGGGGCATCACAGCATCTTCACTGTACAGGATTTGTTTTAAACGTGCCTAAGACTTTTGCACAGTACTGTACATTACCAAAATGAGATGCATTGCCATGGATACAGATAGTGGTGTAGTATCTGAGTCCCTGGTGCACTAGCACTGAAACAAAGAGGTCAGCCAGCCAAGAAAGGCAAAGAACAGTGGGCAAAGACCCAGAGGAGAATGGCCTCGGGCTGCCGAGAGACGTGAGGGGGATGTCGTTGACTCAGACCTGGTAAGTTTGCTTGATAGGCTTAAAGGGACAGCAGAGAAGAAGCTAGAGAGGATGGGGAGTATTATTTATGATAACGGAGTCAAAAGGTTTGGGGGGTATGAAAAAAGAACTAAGGTAACCAGTTGATTGGCAATCTTAAGGAGAGCAGAAAATCTTAGGAAAAACAGAGACTTTATAGGAACTGGAAGACCAGCTAGAAAAGCTGCATAGAGACAGAGACAGCCCTGGACATTCCTTGATGTTTTACAGTAACCGTGTTAAATGAATCGATAGAGAGTAGCAACACGGACATTTATTTATATGAAAATGTTGCAGGTTATCACGTAAACGTCCAAAAGCCCTCGGCGACACGACAGCAGATTTCTTTTGTATTTCTGCAGAGGATAAAAACGTGTCCGGCGCCATTCGCACCACGCACATCCCCGTCTGGCGGCTGTGCAGCTCTGCGGGACTCCTCGTACCGTCGCCAGCTTTCCACAACACATCTCTCTCCTCCCGTGTGTTTCCTCCTCCCTCCGGCCCACGCTCCTTCCTCCTAGCAGAGGCTGGGCTCTGGAGAGACTCTGGGCAGCCCCGGCCACAATTATGTCCACTTAGCATGCATAACCTCTCCCATGCTCCCTCTCGTTGTCACAAATAAAAACTAACCTTTACACACCCCCTTGGCCCTGTTCCAACCTGTTGCCCCCAACCCCCCCCCCCCCCCCCCCCCCTCCCACCCCCAGCTCCACCCCTCCCCTCTATAATAAGACTGTGATAAGCATGCCTATTACCCAGGTTCCTCCCTACGTGCCAGGTGTGCCAGCTTCTATCCTGCTAGCTTACAGATGATAAGAAGCCGTTCGGCCACAATGACTACAATACCCACGGCCCCCTGAAGGCAGGCAGGTGAGTCCTGCTCTGATAAAGTAATGGGAAGATCCTCAGGTCAATATGCACGCACACACACACACACACACACACACACACACACACACCTGCTCTAATAGGACATCAAAGCTACTCTGCTCTTTTCAAATGGAGATAAAGTGCAGCCTGGAGGGCAGAGAGCCACAGCCATTGTCTTCTTTCAGCAAGGACAGGGTAGAGGGTAGAGGCACGACTTTAACGTAACAATCAGCAACATTTTCATTTCATTTCATTTCAGTTTTGCTATGTCAGTAGGTCTTTTTCCTGGGGGGGGAGAAAAACCCTACGGTGCACAGGAAGGGTTTGTGTTTTAGCTCTCTGGTTTGTTCGGAATAAATAGCTTGACCTACATTAGCATTTGCAATTAACGTGTGTGTGTGGGGGGGGGGGGGTCTTGTTGATGTGTGCGGCGCCAGGCCAGTTGAGTCACGCCTCCTCCTCCTCCTCCTCCCCCCCAGTCAACAGAGAAAGAGGAGAGGAGCACCGAGTCGTGGAGAGGGCCGGACATGACTGGCATTTCTGGTTTATTCTTAGACCGGAGCTGTGGACTCTCTTCAAGTGCTGCCCTTCACTCTGCATCTCTGGCTCAATCAAACTGAATGCTGAGGCTGAGACCACGCAGGTGAAGATTTTGAGATATTGTAGTTTCATAAAATGTACCAAAAGATATCTCAACAATTTATGAACAGATTTCCATGGTTCGGTGGACAGACAGGCCTTGAGCCAAGGAACAATTGATTAGATTTTGCCCGGTCATCTGATTTCCAGTATTAGACAATTTTTTAGCCGTAACTATGAAACTAACAGAGTTGGAAACTTGATTCTAAATCCTAAGGGAATGTTTGCAGGATCAATAAATCCATGTAAGTTAAAATATAAGTCATAGGAAAGATGGGATGTGTGTTAACAGTTGGAGTTGGAGAATAGAGAGGCTTTTTTGATCAAATTTAGTATTCATTTTATTTTTTATTATCTATTTTATGGGGTATCTGACATGAAATATCCACTGCAGGAAAAAAAAAACTACTAACTGATATGCACATTTGCACATTCTTATTAAATATTATATCATTTGACTGTGTTCATAATAAATAATATAAAGAGTGTTTGTGTCCGTATTCAGCATATAAAATGTGTTTTTTCTGAGAAGATGAAAGGATTTTTATTCCTATTTGTTAGTGGGGCCTCGCCTTAAGGACCCAAAATGGCGTCCGTCGCAGAATGGGCTGCAGACCGCCATGTAGGTGACAGTAAAACATATACGGATCTGCCGCCTCACCTCGTCGTATGTCCACACGCCACTGGCCAGCTCCACGCAGAAGATCACCAAGAGGCTGCCAAAATACTAGAGAGAAGAAGAAGAAGATGAGTGGTGTGTTTAGACTGGCCGGTGAGACATGTCTTCCTGTGTCTCGTCTTGAACGGACGGCTCAGCGTCAGCGTGGAGGCGTCCGTTTGACCGATCGCCATTGGTGACGGGACGTAAGGGCGCCTCCCCCCCTGACAGACTGACAGACACCTTTTCTCTGTCGTCGCTAGCGTTGAGCCATATCTACAGCGCCAAACACACAAACAAGGTAATGAAACGGCCTCCCCAGGTAAACAGAAAACACACACACACACACACACACATGTATTATGAAGATGAATGTTCGTGTCAGCCACTCTATTAACAGGGTTGTCAGTGGGGGCTGAGGCTGACAAGCTGTTTGTTTGGAGAGTGTAAATATTAGTGGCAGACAGATGGCTGTGCCTCGGCTTTGTTAGTACTGCAGTCCATTTAGAGCATGCCAGGCCCAAACAATATACACACATCAGTCACAGCACACACACACACACACACACACACACACACACACACACACACAGAGCCACAGCCACACACACAGACACACACCATAAGCCAGGAGTCATCTCTACACTCAAAACTTCACTCCCCTGTCTCCGTGATTCTCAGCGACTATCTATCAGGTTTTGTGGGAGGGTGAACTTTTAACCTCCGCAAGTCCCATTTGACACACAGACACTTTGCTGTTAGACAAGAAAAACTATCAGGTGAGAAAATATAAACCCCCTCCTGGACCTTTTGGAACTTCTATATCTTGCTTTTTTTCCTAGAGACAGACTCGCACTTACTCAAGGAAGCGAACACGTCCGCTATGTGTAGAGGTGAGGACGGGGCCGTACGCCACTTCAAACACATTTCAGATATCCTGAGGTTGTGAGGAAGACTATACAAACACTCAAGGGATAGCATGGAGCCTACTACCACTCAGCTTTGTGTATGCTAAAGTGTTAGCATGGAGCCTACTACCACTCAGCTTTCTGTATGCTAAAGTGTTAGCATGGAGCCTACTACCACTCAGCTTTCTGTATGCTAAAGTGTTAGCATGGAGCCTACTACCACTCAGCTTTCTGTATGCTAAAGTGTTAGCATGGAGCCTACTATCACTCAGTATTGTATACGCTAAAGTGTTAGCATGGAGCCTACTACCACTCAGCTTTGTGTATGCTAAAGTGTTAGCATGGAGCCTACTATACACTAAATTATAGCATGGAGCCTACTATACACTAAAATTATAGCATGGAGCCTACTATACGCTAAAGTGTTAGCATGGAGCCTACTATCACTCAACATTGTATACGCTAAAGTGTTAGCATGGAGCCTACTATCACTCAGTATTGTGTATGCTAAAGTGTTAGCATGGAGCCTTCTATACGCTGAAGTGTTAGCATGGAGCCTACTATCACTCAACATAGACTATGCTAAAGTGTTAGCATGGAGCCTACTATCACTCAACATAGACTATGCTAAAGTGTTAGCATGGAGCCTGCTATCACTTAACAGGTAAGTTGACCAACGGGCCAAACTCCTGGAAACTCGTTTATTCTATTAACACTTCAACAGGTGGGCATGGAGGGGGATGGAGGGGAGGAAACACTGGCTAGGAAATGGAGGAGAGGAAGGACAGGTGGAGAAAGATGGGAGAAAGAGAGAGAGGTTTAAGTTTAGGCAGAGGGGACTGGTGTCTTTAAGTCGAGAGGGGGGCCTATTTTTAAGCGACCTTTCCCTCGTCTGGTGGGAGCACCGAGCGGACTGCAACATAAGACCTGGCCCTCCGTCCGACTGCACGTAAACATCAGCCTTATCAACCCATCTGTCCATATCGAAACCAAGTAGTCTTTATACTGGTTATCTGCTGTTTCTTAAGGCCAAATTGAAGACTTTTTAAGACCTTTATAGTCCTAAATAGAGCTAGATTGAAGACCAATTTAAAATATAGCATCAAAGCTAGCAGATTATTTCCGATTGACCATGAATGAAACTTCTGAAACTATGAATGTGCAGAATTAAAAAAAGGACACCGGGGAATGTTTGGGATCATGATGTCCAACATGCCTGTCACATATATGAAGAGTGTAATAGTTTTGACATGGCGGTTAGTTTGTGTCTTATTCTGAAAGGGACATCCAAGCCCTAACTGGCTGCCTAATAGCGCCTGTCTGAAACCTGTCTTGGCCCCCCGAGTGGGTGGGGAGCGGTAAGGTTACCCCATTGTCCCGCAGTCGAGATAATATTGTCCCCTTCAGTTTGCCAGTGAAACACAAGAATGCCGGTGGCAGGCTGGCCATAGAGAGCGACTTCAGCTCGGGTGAATAGAGTCCTAATGGAGGGGTGGAGGGGCAGGGAGGAATGATGAGAGACAGGAACTGCCCCCACCCTACCACTCGTATATCCACTAACCCCCCAAGACACCTGGGAGATGGGACCACAATAGAGGCACCGCTCCACCTTATCCTGTCCACAGGCTGGTTTCTCAAAGCCTGGTGATAATCACAGGAAATATTGTGGTCAAGTATTGTCTCTCTCTCTCTCTCTCTCTTTCCCTCTCTCTCTCTCTCTCTATTTCTCTCTCTCAGGTGAATAGTTTTACAGCTGCACTCATCCGCTGCTCATCAGCAACACACCACAACATGGCACTAGATCTGAAAACAACACTCCAGAGAGAGGGGGGGGGGGGGGGCTTTTCTCTGCAGAACAGCAGAAATATATCATACACACACACACACACACACACATACAACCCATGCCTACCCACCAAAAACACACAAACACAGATCACACACACACAAACACAGTAACACCTACCCAGGACAACAGCAGTAGATTGCATTTCAGCGTGCCGCAGTAGCCCACCATGGCCACAATGATTAGAAAACAACACACTGCAATGATAACTGGATGGACAGCTGGGGAATATGTAAGAACCGCTGCTTCCTCTAGCCTGGGGAGAGAGAGAGAGAGGGGGGGGGGGGGAGAGAGGGGGGGGGAGAGGGAAGGAGTCATTCCTCAGAGTTTCTTGGCAGACTTTTCATTTATTTATCTCTCCGTTCTGCTGCTCTCTCCCTTCTCTTCCACCCTCAGCTGCATCATTATTAACCCAACGGTGCAAATAGTGAGAGCATTCTGCAGGAATGCGAACGTCCGCGGTATCTTTGACTCATCTTTCCATTATGGATGGGTTAAACGGGGGTGAACGTGAGGTGTGCTGGTGGTGGGATCTCTGCAAATGTGACGGAAAGGCGTATGATTTAGATCAAGGTTGCTATATGTTCAGGTTTTGGTTTTTTTTGATTTTCTGTAGGTGGCGCTCTTTTCTTCGTCTGTTCAGCCATGGAGGCTATCACTGCTCCTGTTAACTGCCCAGGTCTTCTTCTGTTTATTCCAAACAAACCGGAAACGTAAAACGCATCACTTCCTGTCTCCGGAGGGTTTTTCCCAGGAAAGACCTGACCTAACCCTGACTGGGTGTTCAGCACAGCAAATGGAAAAGCTTTCATGAACTGGCTAGAGGTTGGGTCACTAATGTGTTATATCAGTTGGTGTTAGAAAAACGGACATATTTATTTATTATATTTATTTATTACTCCTTCACCTTTCATCCTCAAATCCTTCTTTCCCCCCCAAATGTTATTATATCATTCTCCTGCCTTATTCAAACCGCCTCTGTCCTCATCAATGCCTCTTACTTACCTAGTGTGGGCTGTCAGGGTCAGCACAGTATTCAGGTAGTCCCTGAGCCAAGCCGCCACTCCCAGGACACATGCTGACATCAGCTGGGACACACATACACACACACACACACACACACACAAACATACACACAAACATATCACTTTCTGCTAGCCTACAAATAACATCTCAGAATGTGAAATGCGCACACATAGGGATGTTGGCCTATTTAAACTGCAAACTTGTCAAAGATAGAAAAATGTCGGGGCGCAGAGGAAGAGCGCGCTGGCTTGATCACTGCAGGTGCAAGTCTCATGGGCAAGGTGATTGGACGATCGGATCATTGTCCTGCTAGCCCATTGGCTTGTTTGAATCATTGATGACAACAGTGTATTATGTAGTCAGGTGTGGCTTTGTCTGTTCAAAAGTGATGAGAGTCTACTGACTAAAATATAGTTTTTGAGAGTTTTTGAGTCAGAGGACTTTTTGACATCTCTCACTTGCTCTACAAGGCGTTGCACATACTGTATCTCAGCATGGGTTTAATCTTGTATCATTATAATATGAAGCAACGATCAAGCCAAAAAAAGCACCAGAAATCAATTTGGAAGCCGTATCTAAAAACAGTTTGACTTAAATCTATCACTTTACCAAGTTAATAGAATAATATCTTGTCAGTCATCAGTCCCTAGAAGTTTAGTGGATATAAGGGAGGTACAGTTTTGGTAGACATGATAGTAGCTTGTCAGGAGGCCCTTATTGGAGTGAGGGGAGGCTGATCTGTTGACTGGCGAGTATAATGTGAGCACGGAGGCCGACCACCTGCTCCTCTTACCCAGAAGAGTAAATTGAGAGCGTACAGCAGGCAGCGCAGGCACCTCACCGCGTCCTCACGAGCCATTCTGAGCGCAGCAACTGGTGCTCGATACTCCTCATCTTAGCCCGGGACACCATGGCAACATCGCTCACTGTAAACAAATACGGGTGGGGGGGTGAATAGTATGGAGAACCCCAATGAGATGTTATGAGATTATCACTAATTACGACAGTACAGAACAAGCCCCAGCCCTGAGAAACAGCGACTCCCTCGTGCGTAAAAACATACCGGTTTTACATGTCCCGGCGGGGCTCAGATGCGCCTGTCCAACGTCTTGTTTTAGCAGCGTGGGTAGATCCGTGGGAAGCTCCAGAAAACATTCACAACAGGTGGTTTCTTACTTTGCTGGCACACGGAATGATGGAGTGTGCGGATGGGCGCTCGGCAGCGCTGACATATCTAAATCAATCATCACTCACTTAGCAAGCCTACCGCGCGAAACAAATGTATATCCCCGGTGGATTACTCTCTTTTATACAACTTTTCTGCAACGCTTTGCGCAATTAAAGCATATTCCGTTCGTTGGGTTGTCCGGTTTGCGCAGCATAAACTTCAAAATCCAAGCTCCGAACAGATAAACAACGCTGGAAAACTCTTAACATTCCAGCAGTCCCGTTTCAGTAGTCCAGTGTCTCCAGAAATTTGCCGTTATATGCCGTTACAACCACACTATTAAGTCCGACTCGAGTTGCGAGTTCGTAAGCTCCGTCCGGTTCAACTTCAGCATTTTTAAGAATGAGCAGCAAAAGTCGCAGCTTGCCGGTGTTGTGGCGCAGCCGGGGGCGGTGCACGGTCCTGGCGCTTCTTCCACTAATTAAATGTGGGCAGCAGAGGCAGCCTGGGCTGTGCGTCCTCAGAGAGGAGAGGAATGTGGCCGCCTCCAGCACAGAGCATGCATGGGTCAATAGGGCACATTTTGAGAGTGTTATTGTGTTGAATAGGATGGGGATTCATCACCTCTGGCTTTCCCTGAAAGAGGAAGCAACTTCCAACTCGCCACGCGGACGGCTTTGGCACAAATCGCAGGGAGCGAGAGTATAATGTTTTAGATTGTGTTTTGCTTTTGTGATTATGCCTTTAGGAACATGGATGACAACACGAATGGCATGCCAATAAAGCTCAATGAATTAGGAAAAAATGAGAAGAGAGAGAGCAAACAAGATCCCCCATTAACAGCTGCACAAGTGGAGCAGATGGACTTGTTATTTTTTTTAAACAATATATTCAAATTTATGCTGTGTTTGTTTTTCGAGCTTACTGACATTCAACAGGGCACCAGCCATCACTGTTGGCAATTATTTATCTATCAATGGGCATAGTAAGCTTTTACCTACCTACTTTAGGAAAGACATGAAACAACCATATTAATTGTATGTGCATATATATGTTTTACACGGGCTGTTTTATAAGGGACGTTTCGTTCATAGGTTAACCCATTCATTTTGTCTTTTTTTATTAGATTAGATGTTCTATATTATTCTTATGAGCGATCTCTTTTTTCCCTGTATATGTGAGTAACTCATTATTACTTGAAGGTCGTGTTATCTGCGTTTTTCAAAAGCAACACGTTTCAACGCATATTTTGAACTACAAGTACCAGGGGGCCAGTGGAATCAGCACACAAATCAACGCAAGTCTGGCCTTAACCAATTAGATCACAGACAGCCGTTTGCGTCACATTCTCTGACCTCAATTTTTCTGGGTATTTTTTTCTTACCGAGACAGTGGTTGGCGGCGCCATATTGAAAGACGCAAATTATTTTAATAAACGCTGAAAAAATCAAATTTATCAAGATGCTGTACTTGGAAGACTATCTCGAAAGTGAGTATCAAATTCTCACTGTGTAATGTTGGCTTTGTTGGCGTATTTTGTGCATGAAATGTGTTTTGTTTTCGGCCTCTTGCGCTCGGGCTGTTAGCCTAGCCATGCTAGCTGGTTAATCGCTTTTTCTTCTCCTGGCAGTGATCGAGCAGCTACCCATGGATCTCCGCGACAGGTTTACGGAAATGAGGGAGATGGACCTACAAGTTCAAAGTATGCACTGCACGACCAGCAAGCTCACATCGTCTTGCAGTTAACATACCGAACATACCGTGGCAACATATGGTCTTATGGTTTGCCATGCACTGCACACGAAATCAAATACAGCTATATCATATTTAATTGAACAACTGAAACATGTCAGCATTATCGGCCACCAAGCTAGCTCTGCAACTAGCATACAGGCTAGCGTTAGCTGGCTAATAACTTGTCAGCAACAACAGACTAAATAGAACAGTAATCATTGCGTATTCGCTACCGCCAGCTTCATCCGACATTACTCTTACCTAGTGACTAATAATTGGTTATACGATTTTTGTTTTAAGGCTGCAATAAACTTCTGAGTGCGGAATTTGCATCGTTAGCTACCGTGATGGAATAAGTTAAAGTTCGTTATTAGGTGGAAATTATAGGTTTCTAACTTCAATAGCCTCGAGACAACAGCACCGATTCCTCACGGTGTAGTCTTATTTTTGGAGGGGGGGCGGGGGGTGACGTTTATCTGTCTTGGTCAACTCAACATCAATGGTTACGATGCAATTTCAAGTTAATAGAATGTCCGTCCAATCTGCTTTTGGGACCGCGGTAAAATGCATCCCTCAAACCAGTTCTGTCATGAACACTGACATTGTCTTCCTTTCACAGCCCATGTTTTTAACTACTTCTATATTCTATAGTTTGCTTTTTGTGAATTTTATATGGGATTATATCCAATTCTACGTTCGAATTATGATCAGTGACACTCACTGTTGCTTTCACACCCCACCCCTTACATCTTTACAACTTTGATCAGTGTAATTTGAATTGATAATGTAATAATTTTGAGGACACCGAATTGCGAACAGTCGTTCATTGCCGGAGCAGTTCTGGAGGTGGTTTAGAAATTGTACAATAAAAGTCTGCTTACTCAATAGCCAAACTCTGACATGGTAGCATATTATCTTTTCTTGGGCTGAATACAAAGGAATAACTGGCAAATCAGTTTAAAAGTTGAAGTGGTATTGAAATACGTACAGCTACAACACATTATAATGATGACTATTATTTAACAGTTAATCAATATCAACTCTGCTATAACTACTGCACTACTTAGCTGCACTTAAGTCTTTGTTTTGAAGGCTTTTCAGAACTGCTGTGCTCATGATCCATTTTCAAAATGCAAACAAAAATTGAGAGGAAATAAGATTGAGTGATTGAGTGTCTGCCAACAGGGGATGCTCATTGTCATTATTGTCTAATTATGCAGTATGACTACTCAAAAAATAATTGGGAGAAAAAATGAGTGGATACAGCACTCGCAGTTCGCTTCTTTATTGGTGCACCCCCCCCCCCACTGTTTTGGATTTGCTACCTCAAGCACCTCACAATGTCAAATTAATGTTTCAGCCCTAGAAAAAGATGCTGCGTGGTTGCTGAATTTAGTTTGAACAGCTCTATACTCTGTTCTGTAAGTGATGGTTGGATGCATGAACTGAGTATGTTGCTGTGTGGAGTTGTGTCAAGATAAGTTAAGAATGTAAATGACAAACACTGAGTTGTCTGATTCTCTCGACCACCAGATGCCACAGACCAGCTGGAGCAGAAGGTGATTGAGTTCTTTGTCAATGCTAAGAAGAACAAACCTGAGTGGAGGGAAGAACAGATGGAGGTTATCAAAAAGGTAGTGCAAAACAGCCTTCTGCAGGTGTTGTGGGCCTAATTTAACCAAACATCTGCGATGGTAGGCGTCCACCAGATAACCTCAATGACATGCTCGTTATCACCCACCTTTTTCTTCTAACACCCAAGCTGGGTTTCTTCACAGGTGCTCTCTCAAAATAGCACGATGGATGGTTATGTCGTGCATTGGCAGATGCAGTCTACTGGTCTTTCTGCTTCATTAACATCCTTGTATTATCCTCATTATTTACTGGAATGATATTAAACAAGGGATAGTAGTTCCATTTTAGAGATAATCCTTCACGTTTGTTATGGTAAGGAGTGTGCTAGTATTTGTAATAACTTTAGTTTGCCTTCTGTTCCAGGATTATTACAAGGCTTTGGAAGATGCAGATGAGAAAGTACAGCTGGCCAATCAGATTTATGATCTGGTGAGTAAAAGTGGCTACCCTGCCAATAGTCCAGTCCAGAAATGTGATCTCTGGTGGTCCACTCATAGTAACACTTTAGGAAAAGGTCAAACAAGTTGTTGAACTGTGTGCACACACTACCATCAACTTAGTTGCTATGTTGCTCACCTCCCATAGTTTGTGGGCAGGATAGTTCCAATGGTCGCTTTACTCGGGGCGCATGCAGCTCTCGTCCTAATAAATATACCAATCTTAATAGAGAAAAATCATTCAATAGTTCAGCAGTGGTCAACCTTTCTTCGTTTTCTTAAAAAAATGGACTTCTGGTGACTAGTTGCTCAAGTTGAGTGCTGGAGGGTGTAGTTTGGATTGCAAGGTTATGTGGTCCATCCACCACTAGATGGCAGTCAAATACCAGAAGACTCAATAGTACTAAATACAATAATAATAAAAAAATAAATAAAATAGAAGACACTTGAAACAATGCTTTTCTATTAATTTGAGGTTTACCTTTTTTGTGATCTTATGATAATAAAAGCACTGATGCAGGGCTCTATTTTTTTTACCTTGTGTGCCCAACTTAAAAAACTAAGGTGCACCATGTTGTATTGGCACTATGTTTGAAGCTGGCGTATGATTGGCTTGAACAGGACAGATAACAATTTCAATTTTGATTGCATTTGCAACCAAAATGGTCAGACTTTTAAGCCCTGTGATGTTTCTAGTACAGATTAAGTACTAATGGTTTGCTGTGTTCCAGGTGGACCGCCACCTACGGAAGTTGGACCAGGAGCTGGCCAAGTTTAAGATGGAACTGGAGGCCGACAACGCCGGCATCACTGAGATCCTGGAAAGACGTAAGTGACTGCTGTGAATCACAACGCCCCACACCCATTCATAACAAAGCAACTAGTGACCGCTGTCAATCATATTATGCCACAACACCCCATCCACCGCCATCAACGATCAGCTGTCAGCGTTGTTTAGTAGTAAGTGGGATGGTGCTATGATGTTATTTCTGTCATGGAGCTGTTGGAGTGCTGCAAGATAGAGGGCTGTTGTCGGTCTGAAAATAACTCACTGCACTGTTAGCACCGTTAATAGTTTTCTCCTGGTTTGACTGTGAAGTGATGTGAAAGAATAACTCGGATTTGACAAATTCAAGGAAGCAGATCTGACCTCACCTCCCTGTCTCTCTCTCAGGATCTTTAGAGATGGACAGTCCCTCTCAGCCAGTCAACAACCACCATGTCCACTCACACACCACGGCCGAGAGTAAGTTGTGTGTTAGACCTCTCACACAATATGTAGAACGATAATGGTATAGGCATGTCTCACTGTATGACTGTTAGTTGAATGTTCTGTCTATTAAGTCTATTCATTTGTTTTCATCTTCGGATAAAAGCGTGTAATACGGCCATCATTAGCTGACACTAAAACAACTTTCCCAGTACTAAATATTTGTGAATGTACTTTTTCTGGTGGATGTTTTTATTTCTGACATTGAAGAAGCTGATTTATTCTTTCAACCCAGCTGATGGAAATGCACCCAGTTTGCTATTTTGACAACTTTTCCAAAGTTAGCTTGAAATTCGCTTGACAGTTGAATGGAAACATAACCATAGACGGTAACCAGGCTCTGACAGACAGTACTGTGTGTGTTTGCAACAGAAAGGAAATACAGCACGCCAACACACCACACTACAGAGCACGTCCCAGAAAAGAAGTTCAAGTCAGAAGCCCTGCTGTCCACCCTCACCTCAGACGCCTCCAAGGAGAACACGCCAGGTAAAGAATAAGTAGCACACTCCGCTTACAAACTTGACTCATACAATTTCCACCTGCGGTTGTATTGGTAGACTGACTTTTCAGCCTCATTGCTAACTGTTGTCCTCTGCAGGCTGCCGGACCAACAGTACATCATCATCCACTAACAACGTCTACAGCGTGAATTCCTCCCAGCCGCTGGCCTCCTACAACCTCAGCTCCCTGCCTGCTGGGCCGGGGGCCGGGGCCGGCGCCATCACTATGGCTGCTGCACAGGCTGTACAGGCCACCGCACAGGTGAAGCATACACATACACTGCATCGTAGTTCTTTTACCTTGATTTATAAGTCGTTGTGCAAAGTATGAGTGGGCGGTATGAAAGGTACAGTGGTATAAATCATTTAACTTGACCAGAAAGAAATGTTTTTACACCTTTTTAAAGCGTTTTTATTGAAATATTGAGAAAAAACAATGTATCATGGTCTATGGATTTTAGGCCGTGCCACTAAGCGAAAGCTTAGTGTGCCAATTGAAACCTTGATTTGATTCCTCCATGACAATGTATTGTTTGTGTGCGTGTGTGAAGATGAAGGAGGGCAGGAGGACGTCCAGTCTGAAGGCCAGCTACGAGGCCATCAAGAACAATGACTTCCAGCTGGGCAGGGAGTTCTCTCTGTCCCGGGACTCCACAGGCTACTCTTCATCTGCCCTGGCCTCCACCCTCACCCAAACCCTCACCCCCTCCTCTGCCTCCGACTCCAGGGGACGCAAGTCCAAGTAAGACAGCAGTGCACTTTAAAAAGTTATTAAAAGCCTGGGACATCATAGCATCAGGGTAAATGCGGATCCTGAAAAAGTCTTAAAAAATCTAAGCCTTTAAAAAAGCCTTTTAAAAATTGGCCCAAAGATTATTTTTCCACGATGGTTTCTTTGCACTGCACGCTGACTTTTAGATTAATACAGAACAGGGTTATTACTACAGTATGCATCCTGTTGGCTTTACTAAGCACAGTTGGACTTCCTGCCCCTAAACAATTCATTTCCTATTGTCTTGTTTCTCATACTGCCCTTACAGTGCTTAAATTGTCCCTCATATTTCTACAAACGGCTCATGCAGCATAATCCAAATGTTTTGTGGATTGCAGCATCAGAACAAATTCTGCATGCAGCTGAAGTATTTTAGTCTACCTCTGGTAACATTACACATCAGGAAGACCAACAATCTCCAGCTTTTTTGCCTGAATGTGATTTGATCTCACACCGCAACCGTCATGCTCCGTTACATAACATTTTGAACTGTGTCTACCAGGGACACTTGAATGGTTTTTGGTGTCTGTTCTCATCACTTAACAGGGACATTGACCAACAGAACAATTTCCAAGAACATGGTGTATTCCTTTAAGATTCCCAGTTTGCCAAAGCCACACTAAATACTGTTGTCTGTCTGTGTTGGAATGCCGACTCTCTTGGCCTCTTCACTGTGTCCTGAGAAAACCAATCGAGAACATGAGTCTGGGTTTCCCGGGGGGGGAGAAGTGCCCCATCTAATCTCTTCCTCTGCTTTCTCCTCTCCAGAAGCAGCATCAAGTCTTCCAATCACCAGTCATCTTCATCATCATCCTCTTCCTCACTGTCATCATGCTCTTCGTCATCTGCCCTCGCCCAGGAGCTATCTCAGCAGGCCTCAGCGCTGCCTGAGGCTGAAGCCAACAGCCAGGTGGACTGGACCTATGACCCCAACGAGCCCCGCTATTGCATCTGTAACCAGGTACACACACACACAGGATTGAAATGTGCCATCACACACAGGCAGGGACTCAAACTAGCATGAACATTTGAGTGCACACTCAAATAAAATCTGTGCAAGCACAAATGTACAACTACTGCCACAATAATTACATGTTTATACAGCTTGGCATCGGGAGGTCTGCTATTAAAGTAAAAGCACCAATTTACCTGCCAACACAAGAAGACCTTTTCTGTCATTTTACTTTTTAAAACGTTTCTTGTTTTTTTTTGGTTGGGTCCAGCGAATTTGCTATTGTCGTTTTGTAATGTAAGTGTGTGTGAGCACATTGCAATGAAATGCTGTACAATAGAACCTGTTGTCAGCGTTGGGTGGAAAACGTGACTCTTGTGCTGGAGAGTAAACTCAAATATATATATATATATATATGGACCAAAGATGGAAGGCAGGTGAAGAGAAATGGATGTTAAAGGTGCGATGTGTAGCATTTTAACGTTGATAAATCACTACCACGTTAATATTGAGACATAAATATAAAGACCCTAAACTGACGCGACAATCGCTGAGAAGACCTGGTACCTCTACACTGCATTTTACATTGTGTGCCACCTGTGTCAGGTTTTGTGGGAAATCTGCTTTACAGCACGAAGCAGGAAGAGGGCGCTGTTCTTCCAGTGTAAACGGAGTTAAAGCTTTCCGAGTTTCTGGCAATGGCAGATTGTGGAAGGGGTGAAAGTCTGACAAGGGGGGCAAAATTACTTCCTGTTTATCCTCTTCAGGAAAGACAAAGACAGCAGGGGAGGGGGACAGGAAGCTACAGGGTTTATGGAAAATGTGGTCTTAACTTTAAAACACGCTACATGTAGCACCTAGAAATGTGTATTTTCATTTTTAGACTAATTGTTTAAATGGTTTCAAATCTGTCCTTTTTTAAAATGTCAGTAACAATAATCAAAATTTTCTTCCCAAACAACCGTTTTTATCAGAACTCAAAAATATATCCTGTCCTTTCTAGGTTTCTTATGGAGAAATGGTTGGCTGTGATAATACAGATGTAAGTATGTTTTGTCTGTTTTGTGTCATGGAGACCCCACTCACATTTAGCCTGAGTCTCCTCAGACCTGAGTGTTAAACTGCCATGCCGTCGGTGTGTTTCCTCTCCAGTGTCCCATCGAGTGGTTCCACTATGGCTGCGTCGGCCTGACAGAAGCCCCCAAGGGGAAGTGGTACTGCCCCCAGTGCACAGCCGCCATGAAGAGGAGAGGCAGCAGGCACAAATAGAGCCCCGGATTCTCCTGTAGCCCTCATGCTAGTCCTCCTCTGCCGCCTCCATGACACCCCCCACCCCCCCCTGTAACCTCCTGCGGTTCCTCCCAAACAACAGGGTACCTGTTAACAGCCACACACACACCTGTCTGTCTGACCAGTCTCTGAGAGGGTATAGAGGTCGGCATGTAGGGTCACTCTTAGTTGCTGCTTGGAAGAGGCAGTTTAGATTAGGGTTAGGCTGATATCTTGTGCCAATGTTTTAAATTTGAGCATTTTCATATCCAAAAAAATCTTCTTGTCAGGGCGGAGAAGCCTCTGAAGCAGCATTTAGACCATCACGGGGCACTAAAACTCTCCGGGATGATAATAAGGAAACATATGGACGACACTGACTGGGACCATATCCCAGTTTTAATAAAAAGCCAATATCGGCCTCATATATCGGCAAACCGAGTGTACCTGTTAAGACCACCCGCAGAGTTCACCTGTCTGTCTGACCGGTCTCACAGATGGTGCAGATCACAGGTCAGCATGTCGGGGGTCACTCCTGCGTATTGACATAGCGGCTGTTCGGAGGAGGCAGCAGTTAAGAAACCCATTTTTGGCGAGCGCTTCCCGAAGCCTCGTCCTTCACTCCCTCTATCCCCCGACCCCCTCACATCCAGACATTCCTCACCACTCCCTTCGTTACCGGGTCGGCCCGCGCAAGAAGCGGCGGTTACAAGAAGCACCGCCCGGGGAAATTAAAACACAAACTGGGAAGTGTAACTCAGGGGTGTTAAGCGGCCTGCCACAGCCCAAACAACCCCTTGCCACGTCTTGATTGGAACTCTTACTATGAAGAAATGTGACTAAAGCAGCGTTCATGTTAGCGGCGATGATCGAGATCGTATGAACAGGCTGATATCTGATGTTGGTTACTCTTGTTGCCTAATACGACTGAGCCCCCACCCCCCCACCCCCCCCCCAAAAAAAGGTTTTCAGAATGTACAGTATGAGATCAAAGTCATTGCTGAAGCCTGTGTGTGTGTAAGTGTAGGTGTGAGTGGGTGTAAGTACTGTATATATGTGTGTGTGTATGTGTGTGTCACTAGTCATTCTGCACTGATGGTGTGTTTCCAGAGATGTTGAAAAAAAAAAAAAAAGTCCAATAAAATGATCAATTTCTTTTGGTATCCTCTTGTATCCGGGCTCATCTGTTTTTACTTTTTATATTTTACCCTTCATCAAACTGACTCGAAATTCTTCATCTTGATTACTTTTCTACCTTGTGAGTGTCGTGGAGTTATTGGTTATTTTCTAATTGTTTGATTTGCACTTTTGTGGTTATCATGCAACTTTGCAAGCAGCCTTTCTGTCCAGGGTACAGCTGTCAGGTCTCCCATATACATTTGTTAGAAAAGGGTTGTGAACCCTTGAGAATTTACTGGGATTCCTGCTCTTACTGCGCTAACGTGGTCTGAGTGCAAAATAAACCCAATCTGAATAAACAACACATTCACAGTCCAGGCTGGAAGAAGTACCTCTAGGATAACAACTAATATGAAAGGGGGTAATTGAAGTCAAGTGATCCAACTAATGTGGTGATGTTCAGATATGGGTTAGAGGTCACCTGCTCTATTTAAAATCTCAAAGTTTGGGTAGCAACAGTCTGCTCACAACAGAGGTCCGTTGAAGTGTTGAACAAGCCCCTTTCAGAGGAGCTCAGACCACATTTTAGGAGCTGCTAATGCAGAAATCCAGCTCAATAAAACTCTGAACATTGCAAAGTGGAACTTTATGGGGGATTATATTATTATGGGGCAGATTATAACATAGGAGTCAGTGATCAATAAAGGCAAACAACCACAGATCTAAGTAAAAATCATCCATATTCTCAGAAAAATGTATGGACTGACCCTAAAAAAAGAAAAGTATGGTAAGACCCTATCCTCATATAACTTACATCAGTTACATCAGACATCAGTTACATCAGACACTATGAGGAATTTTCGTGCTAAAGATTTTTGTCAGGCCTTCGTGTGTGTGTGCGTGCGCTCCACAAATAACCTCAGGGTCCACTGGGGGCGGGGGGGCAGGTCTGACCCCCTACCGAGAAGGCACGGGTGCGAGTTTACAGCGGGGAATTCATGCGAAAAAGCAGTGGCATTCCGCAAACCTTCACCACATGAACTGAAGTTCATTCAGAAGAGAAACCAGCGGAGACTCGGAGGCTGTCTGTCTGATCCGGCGGAGGAAAGAAAAACGGCTCACTTTTTTTCTTTTCTTTTCTTGGATTTAACGCAAACCAGATGGACTGTAGCGTTGGTAGCTCCTCCGCTGGCACCAAAACCCAGAGACTTTTCCCCTGAAGCCTGACTTCCTCCGCGCTGTGCGCCGGTTTAACGGAGCTTCGTTTAAAAGAAGAGAAAAAAAACGGACTGGAGTTTCCTCTGACTTGTCTCAGCGCCGAGCGTCCCGTTACTCCCGGTTCAGTTTGACTTTTCATCAGCTGACAGGCGAGGGAAACGCCGGGACGCACGACGAGATGTGTGGCGCACTTTGAATTCAGAGAATCCGAGGGGGAACCGCACGAGATCTTTACCTTTTAATGTTGCGCGTGACCACCTTTCAATCCCCATGATCTTGAAGAGGAGAGAAAATGCAGCTCGAGGTGCTTACCTTGTGGACCGCGCGTTTCAGCACTTTTTTGGTTCCGTCCGACCGCTGGGAGGAATGAGCGGCTCGGCCGAGGAGGAGAGAGTAAACGTTAAAACGGAGAACGAGTAAAGGGATGTGAAGTGAACGCTCTCTCCCAAATGGTATGCCCCTTGCCTTCAGCCGACAGACTCGCGAGGGACGCGGGGATGCTGCGCCGCAGGTACTGCCCCGGTCCCTTGGTCCTTTTGGGGGTGGCGGTGTGTCTCTTCTACCAAACCCTGATGGTGGCCCGGAATCGGTTCAGATCCGGCCAGCCTGCCGCCGACGTGCGCGGCAAGAAGCCCTTGGACGAACTTCTGCTGACTGACATCAGGAGTTTTATTTCTACCCTGGAAACTTTGCAGAGAGAAAGAGATGTAAGTGCGACCCCCCCCCCCCCCCATCCGAAATGAATGGCCCCTTTAATGTCACCATCAGAGTTGTTGATATTGCTTTTTAGTCTGAAGGCAACTCTGGATGTTTATAAGGCTGCTAGCCTCGAAGCAGTCTTATATGTGGAGAACTGTCAATTTTATTTTTACCTCAATTTCCGGTGAACACTCATAACTGCTAGAACAAACTTGAATGTTTTCTGGATCGTTATGGTCCAGTTTTCAATTCGGCCTAAAATCTACCAAACGGCTCTTTTCCCAAAGTATAACAACTAACAAACAAGCCTTCTCCACCACAATACACCGCACAAAGTTCAGATTTAAGTACAACTTAGTGCTGTTTGGTGGATCTTATGCATGCCGAATGTACTGGAGGACCCTATGCATTCATAAAACGTCTTAATTCATTGTCTGCTAAATGTGTATGTTTACCTATAAGAGAGAAAGTATTACATTTGCTAGATTTTTGAACGGAGTTTGGCTGGCCAAGAAAAAACGTGACGCCTCGGGTCAAAGTGTCTTGTGGCTATCATTGTTGGAGTATTTTTAGCTTATGAGGGGATCAAGGATGAAAGCGGACATGTGCGAAGAAGGACGCTGAGGGAGGGTTTTATTTTACTACCTCTACGAGATGATTGACACCTGCAACACCCAATCAGATGATGAAATTGAGACTATTTGCCAATCTCTGCTGGGTATTTTAAGTGGCCCCTAGTGGCCCCTGATATAAATATTGCCATTAATCAAGATGGGAATCCAGATAACGTGTGTGTAAACTGGCAGCTGACAGAATGACAGTTCAATGTTATTCTATGGTTTAAAGTTTACACACTGGATGAACACACACACACACACACATTTTCGCCAGGGCTGCAGTACTGGAGGCTGGATTTTCGCCATGGTGGCACTTGCATCTTGGGGTTAGGGTGGCAAGAGTGTGTCTGGTAATCCCATTGTTGCCTCTCTGGGTTTCAGCAGGAGCGTTTTCCTGCGGGGAATGACAGCTGGCAGCGATCAGCTGTTACAAGCAAGCCGGTCAGCTCCTACAGGCTCTCTGGTTTCTAACTACCACTTAGAACTGATCGTAAATCAGCCAGTCTAGGATAACCTGCTGAGCTTTTATTATCTAAGGACGGGAAAGGATTCTGGACCAGTTGAGCCACTTTTAGTTCATAGTGGGATCTAAATATAGCAATAGAGGATATAGTGGAATAGAGGACTCACCTTTTAGAGCCGTCATCATCATAGTAGTATCAAACTGGTATATATATATACCTGATATATAACCTGACTCCATAGACTGCGGGTGAGACTGAGTTTGGAATAGTGAGATGACTTCCTCCCTTACAAGAGGAAGGGGGGAGAGAGAGAGAGGGGCCATCTCAGGGACTTTATTTATCCAGGGGAAAGTCAACTGAACACCATGCATGTTTTGCAGCGACCCCCCGCTTCACATTCACACAGCTCCAACCGTTCACACCTGGGAGCCACCCGGCACAGTCTCAGTCTCTCCTGCCGTCGGCCGCTGAGCAGTGGTGCCTTGCTGAAGGGCACCTTGACAGGGGGGAGTGTTGCTCATCCACTCTCACAGCTGCTCCAAGTGTTGCACCAAAATTTTAAAAAATGTGTTTCCCCATGGCGGTATGTTTTCACGCCTGGGGGAAAAAAAAAATTCACAGATTGTTTTCCTGTCATTGGCTTTTCAAATAATAAAGCAATATTTTAAAAACAATTCCCAGGTATAAAAAAATGATCTTAAACCAAAAACGTCCACTGATTCTACAAGGAAGTTGTCAGGCTGTACATAAATCTTCTTTCATTCATTAAGCACATCTCTCCCACACAACACACACCGCCAGGGGAAACACCTTTAGGGGTTACACAATTTGACACAACACCGGGGATTTAAACCAGTGGTCTTTCAGTTACACTTCTCTAACCACTAGGCTACCCCTCTCTGCTCAGTTTGAAATGATGCAACCAACAAAATACATTTGTGACACTGATGATTTTTATTCGTTATCAACAACTTTTCAAAAGTGTGTGTGAGCGCATGGTCCCCTTGTGTGTGTGTGTGTCAGTGTGGCTGTCACAGAGTCAGTGTGTGCTAACCCCCCCCCCCCCCCCAGCACCATGGCAGGGTGTCAGCCCGATAGGAAGTGTGAATTGGCTTTACGCAATTTCCTCCTCCCCACTCTTGATCCCACGCCGGGCTCCTCCAGGAGCTCAGTGCCACTTAAACCACCCTCTGGAAACGTGCACGTGTAGATCCAGGCAAGCAGCAGTGGCTACATACATGAAGAGGTCAGCCATGACATTAACCGCAGTGGTTGGTCATGTCTCTTCCACCCCCCCTAAATACTGAAAGCTGCACTATGTAATTGTCTCAGCTCGGCCCCAGGGAGCGGTCGCCGTTTTCATTTTGAGAACTGTAAATGGAGCGCTCGCCCACCGCTGTTTAGGAGACGTTTTTGTCATTTCCTGCGTGAAAGATTTCTCCAGCGACCGCACCCCGACACCGGAATTTAATTTGGGAAAATATGGCAAATACACTGAATTAGTGGGGATGGGACGCTTTTCTCTGCTGCAGCCCCACCTGCAGCAAAACCATCCCTAGTGCAGCTTTAATGTGACATCTTTCTGCATGCCCACCTGTTACTTTTTTCCCACTGGACATACAAGTAACATGAGAAAAGTTTAATATAATGCAGCGGTCAGATTTAAAATCAGCTTTTCAGGAAAAATACACAATACATAGGACCTAGTAAACTTACCAGTCAATTAAAAGTAAAAGACCCTGAAGCAGATGGTAACCCGCCCTTGGTGACGCATCTATGACATCACAGATCGGTGCAACAACCCACGTTTAAAGTGCGAACTGACTTCTGGGTATTTCTTGTGATCTTCTCCTCATATGTCTTCCTGCAGTATGTGAGGACTACATGGTTCACTAGCCAGTGGTATGCTCAGGAGTTAGCCGCGCTGGTTGTGTATAGTGCCTTGTGCCAGCTTGGTATTTGAGCTTGTATATATGTATGTGCACGTGTTCACGTACAGGTGTGTGTATGAATGCATGCATGCAAGTGTGTGTGTGTGTGTGTGTGGATGTGAATAGGACTGACAAGACAAATGCTCCTCCCAAACACACTATAGAGGCTTTGGCCTTGGTGTGGATTGTGAGTCATGTGATACTGCCAGTGAGTCGTGTGTGTGTGTATGTGTGTGTGTGTGTGTGTGTGTGTGTGTGTGTGTGTGATGGGCGTATTTATAATCCTGAGGCCTCTCTGACCTACCACCTTCTGTGAATAGAAGAGCAGCGGAATAGAAGAGAGGAGAGTGATAGGGAGACCATTAGATGAATAGAAAGAGAGAGAGACTAAAGTTGAATCGATGCTGATGCGATGAAGCAGAATGAAAGTTGAGGCGACGGCGTCCATCGCTGCTACCTGCATCAGGACCCCAACATCTTTCTGGTATGAGTTCAGTTTCCAAACCTAACACTAACGTACATTTAATTTTGTCGTCTCGGGTCGACGTCGAACAAAGCAAAGCATTGACAAAGCCGGACTGACAGAGAGACAGTGTGAGAGACTGAGAAGGAGACAAAAGCAGAGAAGCAGTTCAGATCCTTGCCAGGTCCTTTCAGCAGTTTCCCCCACATGGACTTGGTGGCCGTACGACAGGCCCTGCAGTCTCTCAGTGAATACTAAAGCAGCCCGGGACAGGAGAGCGGGGGGGAGCTGCAACCTCTGCTGACCCCATCAGACAGAATGTGGGGGGAAAAGGAAAAGACATATTAGGTGCAGTGACATTGATTGGCTGCAAGGGACAGCCAATCAGCTTCAAGCAGGATTCTATCCAGCCTATAGGAAAGCAGGAAATCTTCACAAACCCTAGATCTCCCCACAGAAGACTTTGGTGCTGCTGGTTGAAAGATGTCAACCAAACCCACTAATCATAATGGCTGCTCTGTAGCCGACCCTGACCTCTGACCTCGCTGTGGACGGGGGAAGATAACAGTTTCCATACAGGGAGCGATCGAGGATCACAATAATATTACTATTAGTAATAGTAGTTTTAGTAGTATGAGATAAGATAAGATATAATAGGTCAATACAGCAAGAATGGTTATAGGATTCAGCAGGCGGGGAAAGAGAATATAAAGACACTGGTAGAAAATAAAAACAGTAAAAATAATAAGAACATTAGATATATGCAGTATATATATATATAGAGAGAGAGAAATATAATCATGTATAGACATAATGCAATAAAAATTTACAAATATCTATTTGAAATGAAATATTGGAACCATTATGGAAATATAGCGGGGGGCAATAGGTGAAAAGTAAAGAGGCAAATGTGTGAATTTACTGCAGTATAAATGAACTACACACCAGTATTTCAGTATTACTCTCTCATTCCTGTCTCTCTCTCCTCTCTTCATCCCTCAAGTTGCCTCGTTCTCCTTTTCCCTCCTCTCACCTTCTAGCTCTCCAGATAAACCTTCACACCTTTTCCATTTTAGGCCACTCTTGAAGCCACATTAACCCTTGGCGTCCCTCTAACATGGTTAGTGCTGCACTCTGCAGGCCTACCTCACACATTCAACTGGCAAGTGGCTTTTGAGTGTTACAAAAAATAAAATGAAGTGAATACAAAAAGAACATCCAATTGAAATTTGGAAAGCATCTTGGGGAAGTTGTTCTTGTCAGCTACTGACACTTAAGTACTGACAAAAATAAAGCAATGCTCTTGGCAATATCCTAATGCACCAACTAGAACCACAATGTTAGAAACAAGAAGTCCAAAACCACTGTTTCCAACTGTTTTGCAATGAGACTGAACCACAGATCTCCTAACCACCGTGCCTCGCGCCATCATAGAGGTCCATGGACCGTACAGACATAATATTACAACCAGGCTAGAAAAACAAGAGAGAGATAAATTAAATTAACTTTATTCATCACATACATGCAGGGAAATTCTTTTTTCCGCACACCCCTGACTAGATATACACAACAACATATCACCCCACACACGGGCACATGTCAGGCGTCAGCCATTAACCGGCATGCCTGGAGCAGTTTTGGGGTTAAGTGCCTTGCTCAAGCACCTACCTAGCTAACTAGCCCGCAGGCTAACTAGCTAAGCAACCGATGTTAATGTTAACATGACGACTGGTCACCGCAAATGGTAGCTTCTATAAGCTACGTTAGTATCATATGTGTTAGAAACTGGACTGTGATGCTAGCTAACCAGCTGACATTAGCACAAAATCAGTCAGATGTATCGGTGGAGTAAATTAAGTTTCCAGTCAAAAACAGCACAGAAATTGTGTAATGTCAGTTGAATTGTAGTGAGATGGCCAAGTGGTACTTTTAGAAACACAACCAGCTGTTCCGCCACAGTTGCCAAAAGCTGAGGACCTCCAATATGGCTGCCTGAAGGTGCATTACGTCACCTCCAAGCCCTCAATCAGATGCCGCTGAGCGCTAAATAGATATAGTATTTCTCAGTTGACTTTTACGGCACCGTGAGTAATGCCCACACAGTATTGTTGTGTAGCCCGTGTGTTCAACTTTGGTCCATCCCACGTTTGCTGCCCTGCAGAAATGTCGCCGGCTGTAAATAAATGCGCCCCGGTCGCGTGTGTTGCTGTGTTGTTGTGTTGTGGCTACAGGGCAGGGCAGGGCAGGGCCGGGCCAGGAGAAGCAGCACCGCCCAGTTTAGATGGGAGCCGGTCTACATTCCTGAAGCAGGGCTGAAACCTCAGCAGGCGGGCGGGCCGGCCGGCTGGAGCCGAGGTCCAACCTGCCTGGCGGTACATCGTGTCCACTCAGGGAGGAGTGAGGAATGATAGCGCTGATGCTAACAGGTTGGAGGGTCTGTGTGGGTAAACTATGACCTTCAGTCTGCGATGACCGTTTTAGAAAAGCATTAATTACTTTTTAAATTGAATTTATTTAATTATTTAGGTAATTGTTATCTTAAAAGACTCAATCCTCTTTAACTTGTATCAGCTAATGCTACTTTCTATGATGACGTCTATAAAGTTACCTAAGATTTATGTCAAAAATAAAAGTGTGTAAAGTGAATCTAAATGGGTTTACCCTGCGCCATGTCCCTCGTTATGACTCATTCTTAAGCTACCCTAAAGGGGATGTACAGTGCCTGTGTCTGTGTGGGGTAGGTGTTAAAGATAGCAGGAACTATTTATAAGCCACGAAGCGTGGGATTCAGTGACAACATACATGCCGGCTACTGGGCACACCGACCAAATCCCGTCTGTCACTTGGGCTCCACCGTTTGTCACGAGGCCAGGGTTCCCGAAAAGATGATGACATTTAAAGCTGCCAAGATTTTTCTTATTGCGTCTTGAATTATAACGCACACAAGAGCGTCCCATCCCCACTCATTCAGATGTAGATTCGCCCTAGTTGGTATTTATTATGGAGGTGACGTCAGTAGACTAAATGCCTTCTTCTCAGTGTGTGGCGGAGGTGGTGAGGCGGTTCAGCCATGCTTGCGGTGTAGAAGAAGGTTTTGTTTCCCCCGCTTAAGTTTTGATTTATCACCTCCTGTGTGCCAGTGACCACACCGATACCATAATTTCATTTGGACAAATCGGGTGGATCCACAGCGTCTCAAATGCACCGTGACACTATTGTTGGCCAATTGCAGAGTACCTCATTCATATCATGCAATGTGAATTGATCCGTCCATGACGCTCTTAAATCATAGTCCCTCCGCCTGTGGGTTACCAGCCTGCTGGAGTCAGTAAAACATCAGCAGCAGTAAATACGAGGCCCTTCCTGGTGTAGATTACATCGGAGACGAGCCGCCTCACCCACAAACACCTGATTCAATTTCTCTTTTATTAATTTATTAATATTTATTTATTCATGTTTTTCTGATATCTCACAATGTAAACCTCCTGGCGTAACTGCTGGGATGGACAGAGGGGGTTTATTGTGTTATTACTCTCAGAGAAAAAACAGGAAGAGGGAAGAGGAGGGAGATGTGTCTAGACCGGGGCCCAATTTAGTGTTTTTTTTTTTTTTATCATAATGTAATAATGATGTTGGACCAGACACAGCGGACTGGCAGGCAGAAAACGAAGCAGCAGAGCACTGGCGGAGTAACTGCATTTTTGAGTTTTCGTATCTGGGCTTGAGAGTTTGAGGATGGAAAGCGAGGGGGGAGGAGAAGGGGGGTGTTGGGGTGTGGGGGGGGAATGCTGTGACGTCCCGCTTTGATGTGGCCTCGCTCCCAGATGGAAACATTTACTGCCTCCATGCCTCGGAGGGAGCGGAGAGGAAGAGGAATTAAAACAGAACGTAAGAAATGGAACTGCAAAAAGGAGAGAGGCCTAGAGAGAGAGAGAGAGAGAGAGAGAGAGCTTCAAATAGGACAGGAGAGAAGAATGAAGGTTGAAAGATCGCAGACAAAAACAAGAAGGGCTTGGAGATGAGAGGGAAAGATGAGAGCGGAAGGAGGAAAAGGGAGAGAACAAACAGAGACAGACTGAAAGAAAATAGACTCCCAACTTGAAATGACTTACAGCCTCCAAGATGGTGGTACCGCGGGGGTTTAACGTCCTCTCCTCCCTTCCTGGTGTTTTCCTCATCCACCCGCTGTGATGGCTAAACACAGGGGAAAGGCGGAGCCAGGAGCCTTTCATTTGCTTTAACCCCCAAGCCCACACACACACACACACACACACACACACACACACACACACGCACACACACACACTGCCAGCTAACCTGATGGCTTACAGATTCCTCTCTTCCTATCTCCTCCCTCAGCTCTCCTTCAGTCCTCTCCCACGCTGAAGTTTTCATCCTGTCAGGCTCCATGACTCCTTTTTCAAGTGGTTCAAGTTCATGCCGTCTGGAAGGACACGACATCCATCAAACAGCAAATTAAAATTGTTTACTGTCGGAGGGTCTAGCCGTGAAGTACGTTTACCGAACTGTAACAGATAACGCCAACGATGAGAAGTTCATGTCATCTTTATCTCTCCCCCGTCCCATCCTCCTCCCCCCCCCCGCCCCCCTTCCAGGCCCAGGAGTCCGGTCAGAGATTGTCCGGCCGGCGCCAGGCGGTGGTGCTGACCGGGCGGCACGCCGTCACCGACACAGAGGTCCAGCTGTACCAGCGGGTCCTGGAGCAGACGGGCTACGAAGTCCGGCTGTCCAGATACGCCGAGACTAGCATCGCCCTCAGACCAAATAGCGGTGAGAGAGGTGGACGTAGGGTGGGGGGGGGGGAGAGAAAGGGGGGGGATGGAGAGGAGATGGAAGTGGGTGTCAGTTGAGCTTAATAATAAAAGACAAGAAAGCATGAGTGACTGAGAATAGTGGGAACTATAAAAACACATTTCTGTCACGCTGCCTTCAAGTGCTGTCGGAAATCTGATCATTGTGAGTTGAGTGAACCACCCAACAAAAGTGGTAAATACAATATACAAAAACACCACAGCAATAAGCGATTGGCACCGAGGACAAAACACTTGAAAGTATGAGGTTACAAGCAGCACTTGAATGCAGCTTTGCAACCCGTTTTTTTCCACGCTGCATATAAATGTATATTTAAGAGAGCAGAGAGCATGTTAGCTGTATGCACAGTGGTTGTATTCACTCATGTTATGATGTCAACACATACACACACAGATGGGGTATGTTAGTGTTTTAATGGCGGGCGGCCGCAGGAAATGCATGTGTGTGTGAGTGGAGTAACAGAGGTGTGGTTGTGTGTGGAGCAGAGTAGTAGAGGGCTAAAGTGTTACTGGTTTTAATACGTGCTCTGATCGCCTGGGGTTTGCTAACTGTATGGGTGGAACAGATTTCATTGATCTCACAGAGAGAGAGAGACTGAAAGAGATCAGCTGAAGAAGGGAGGGAAAGGAAATGGAAAAAGTGAGTATTTTTTAATATGACCCACTGGTCACAACTGAAAAATCCTTGAATCTCAACTGAGACATTTGGCTTTCAAAGTAAAGCAGCTGAACTCACAGGCAGAGGATGTGTGTGTGTGTGTATATGCAGGTGTGTGATAGCAATATCGATATGAGTGTATGTGTTTTTATGCATGCATGTAAGCAGACATGTAAGATAATAACATACATGAGACGCAGGTTTCAGAAACTCCAGACGTTTGAAGACCTGGAAATGAATTGAAGCACCTGTGGATGCTGTGGTTTATCACGCAGGACAGTGACAGGTTTAAAAGAGCAGGTCAGGCAGATGATTGACAGCTGTGTCTGCCATTACCGAGCCGTCAGATAAACAAGCCCGGCCCTAATAGTTCTGCCATCAGCAGGAGGAGATGAGGATCCTGACTGAATCTTTTACGACCTTCTCGTCTTCATAAATCACCAGCCCAGCCACCTGTGGCCATCAAGGACAATACGTCAGACAAAGGGATGTAATTTGGACGTAGCTTAGATCAATGGTACAGTCTGTATGTGAGATAGATAGATAGATAGATAGATATCAACCCCCCTCCCTGTCCCCCAGGATGAAATGGATTTGCCTGATAGATATCGTCCAGAGCAGAGAAATTGCAGCATTCAGGAACGGGACACAGGGGTTCCTGGAAGAGGGAGCTCTTTGATTAGATGAAGTCTAATCGCATTTGTCTCTGGGCGTCACGTTGGAAATCTGCCCCAATCCTTTCCTGTTTACTCCAGGGTAACTGCAGGTTTCAGAAGGTCAAATTCAAGACTTTTTAAGACCCTTTTAACACTACCTCAGATTGAATTTAAAGCTGATTTAAAAACCAAGCTAAAGACAGAAAGCTAATGAAAGTTGTCAAAGTATAAACGGGCAGTATAAGAAAAAGTACAACAGGAAAGTAATTGTTAAAGTATATGAAGTCCAGTTGTGTTTAGTAAAGCATATGACCAGGACTCCCTGCTGACCAGGACTCCCTGGAAGAAGAGATCCTGTATCTCAATGGGATAATTCCTGTATAAATAAAGGATTAAAAAAAATATATATATATATATTTTTTTATTTTTTTATTTTTTTACTATATTTTACTTTTTTTACTTTATATATATATTTTACTTTTTAACACTTTTTAAGGCCTTAAATTTCAAGCCTTGTTCAGGCCTGCTGTCACTCAACATAGTGTATGCTAAAGTGTTAGCATGGAGCCTACCGTCACTCAACATAGTGTATGCTAAAGTGTTAGCATGGAGCCTACCGTCACTCAACATAATGTATGCTAAAGTGTTAGCATGGAGCCTACCGTCACTCAACATAATGTATGCTAAAGTGTTAGCATGGAGCCTACCGTCACTCAACATAATGTATGCTAAAGTGTTAGCATGGAGCCTACCATCACTCAACGTAATGTATGCTAAAGTTAGCATGGAGCACCAGAGCCAATGGTCTACTGGGGACCTATGGATGATTTTGATGTCCATGTTCTCATCACTTAACAGAAGATGATCAACAGGACAATCTACCAAACACTTGGTGGATTCCTTTAAGTCCTCAAGCAGAAACGCCGGATCAGGGATCACGTTTCTTCTGTTTCTCGTTGTTTTCTTCCCAACACAGCGGGGCCCAGGTGAAGCTCCGGCTAACCACCCGCCCGCGCTGTCCGTCAGAGATGTTGTTAAAGGCACTTCCTCCTATTCTCTCCACTTGAAAACACAGAGCCCAAAACAGCCGGGCGCCGCAGCCAAAAAACACCAGCACACTTCCTGAAACGCTGCACAATCGCTACCAGATGTTCCCCTCCATTTCCCTTCATGCTCCCGTGCTCTCGCTCGCTCAGTCTCGCTCTCACCATATTAGGTAAAAACTCAATTATTTGGATATACTTGAATTCTTATCCACACCTCCATCTCTCCCTCCTCCTCTCGCTCCTTCTTTCCCTCTAACTCTCTTCCTCCATTCTGCAGGTAAAGGTTACAAGTGTTGTTCTTCACGCTGCCATTTTTAGTGCCCTCCAGTGTGTGATAGTGTACATTTCACTTTCAGCGGCTCTGCGATTGTTCCCCACTCCAGGGCCCGATCCAAAGCCAGACCACACATGCATAGGAAATACAGCAATTAGACTCAATCTCTCTCTATGTCTCTCTCTCTTTCTCTCTCTCTCTCTCTCTCTCTCTCAGGTGAATGGAGCATGCTGGTGTGTCTCAGTAGTTCAGAGAAGAGTTGCCTAAGAAGAGTCTCCTTCTCCCGTCTGCAGCCACATCAGAGGGTGAGACAGGCAATTGGGAATGTGTGACCTGTACCGGGGAAAGCTGTCCCATGTACTGGACCTACATAGTGTCATTTAAGCTCACAGCTCTGGACCTGGAGCTCCATCCTCTTAACCTTTCTGACGTGGAAGCGGTCACGAAACTAGATCTGCCAGAGGTTCTTTTGGGCCGTTCTGTAACCGAAGCCCAGTCTTCTGTAACTCGAGCCCAGCCTCGGTTACAGGGCCTCAGGGAAAGAATCTGGGCAAAACGTTCTTCCCAAAAACAGAACGGTCTTCAAGTTTAAACAGGAACGTAAACAGTTATGTCTTCAGCAAACAAATGGACACAGCAGCATTTCCAACTATTCCAAACATCAGATCCCCTTGGCCCACCAGCGGAGATCTAATACCACCAGGCATTTATTTTTATTTTAACTTTTATTTATCCGGTGGGAAAATCTGCCGAGCACTTACCCTGCTTCCAGTCCTACAGTTGTACACATTCACACCTGGAAGCTGCCCAGTACAACCACAATCATCTCCTGGTGGCCACTAGGCAGCTCAACTGGAGCAATTTTCCCACCCACGTATTCCCAGCTGGTCGAGGGATTTGAACCGGCAGCTTTCCAGTCACAAGCTCACTTCCTTTATCGCCTTGAAAACTCCTTTACAAAGCGCTCGTATTTTGGATGCACTTTTAGTCAAAACTGGTCTTATATGGGTAAATGCTCCACCAGGACATTCAGATGAATAGAATCTGAAATCCACTCTTTCTTACCAGATTGGAAATGACAAGCTTCTCAGTTTTTCTGTCTTTGAATTTTGGAAAAGAAAATGTTGCTCCTGAATTGAATGAAGTAAAAGCAAACTGATCATGTGATCAAGTAGTAGTAGCATTTCTTTAGCTACAAATTCCCCTTTGTCTGCAGGTCAACATGGTGCCGTGGCTGGTGGAGGCCTTCTCCGATGCTGGCGGTGGCCTCTGCCAATTCTACACAGACAGACGCCTTTCAGGTGAGTCTGTAGCTTCAGCATGGAAGTAGACAAGTCATGTTTTACTCTTCTTCAGAGGTGAGGCCCGGATCCAAAGATGGATCACAGCAAGATCTGAAGAAAGAGATGGCGGTTTATGACAGGACAGTTCTTATTTTGAAGGAACCTTCTGACTAATGCTGCGATAGCTTTCCCTACTTTTTTTACAACAAGAAAATAAGAAATTAAAAAAAAAGAAAATATTGTGGCATAATAGTAGAATGACTACTATTCAGTGAACGTTGTAACTAATTGCTTTGCATAAATCAGATATCTGCATGTACTGCGTTTGGTTGAAACAGGAACGGATGAAGGTGTTTAGTGTGAAAAAATAGATTCATTAGAGGGTCCGGCTCAGTTTAGTCAATACAAACAATTTGACCCAAGTGCAAAGACTTTACATTGCAGCCACACAGACAGAAGCATTAGAACAAATTGCACCAGCATGTGTACTCTTTCTCCACATCTATGGCTTTTATCCTTTCACCTCATCTGAAAGGCCTCCCGTCTCCTAGCGCACATAGATGAAAGCCACGAAAACCATCCCGGGCTGATTACACGCAATAATTATTTCAGGGGAGTACACAATATCGACAGAGCACTCATTGGCTCCACTCCCGTATGAAAGAGTATTTGAGAAATATAATCATCACTTTCTGTCAGGCTTTGGGTCCACTTTTCTTTATTATCCTAGAAGAATGCCAACAAGGCTTTAAATAGATAATGGCACATCACCTCTGTCCTGCTCCCCTACATCAGCCTTCTCCGTACAGACTCACATTGTCCTCCTCGCCTCTGCAACAATATTGTCTTTCCTCTTTGCTCGGGGGGGGGGGGCGGCGCAAATGTTGACAGAACCCGGCAAAGCCCCAAAGTTAAAAACAGGGGGTGCACTTATTTTGAAATGTGCCTCCAGTGCCCGTGCTTTCCTTTGCAACCCCCCCTGTTCTGAATCTGCTCACCAGCAACAATTATGACGCAGGTCTCGGTTTATTGCTCGTCTTGAACTGAAACGAGAGTGCATGGGTCGGACATAATGACGGCCAGCCACGTTCGTGCTGTTTTGTTTTCTGCTCTTACTGCTCTTCGGCCCCGGGCTCTGGACGGGGAGAAAGCGGGGTGGAATAGTTGTTTCCCAGTTTGGCCACAATTCAGGAGACTTTGAGTCCAGGAAATAGTTCACTAATGTTGTTTTCCTCTTGTGCCTCTGGTGCATGGCGTAGTTTAGCTGCTAACAGAATGAGGAGGGCTGGAACACTTAGGAGTATTATACGTTGATTGGTAGGTTGGATTTTCAGCATCGGGGTCAGCCCAATGCCTTGTTTTTTCCTTCAGACTGTGGGGTTCAAGGAAGTGTCGCGAAGTTTTTTCTTTCTCTCTCTCCATGTAGCCATATCTCTGTGGATTTCATTAACAGCAGTCTGCCAACGAAGGACAACACTCCTTATTGATATGCAGCACAGAAATACAGCATGCAGACTTGGAATCAACACATGATACAATTTAGCTGGTGCTCTTATCCAGAGTGGCTTACACTAAATGCAACATTAGAATAAGCTTAAATTCCTAAATCATTACAAGACATTAGACTAAAGACTAAAACATTACAAGCAACCAAAAGTAAACAGGGTCAGGGGTATAGTGCCCTGCGACCATGTAAGAGACAATTCCTTGGAAAATAGATGCATTAAGAGCTAAGGAGAGATTTGAGAGCGACTAGAATGAGTAGCAGGGATGATTCACTGGTGAGAAAGCGTTGTGAGGTACTCCTGAAAAGATGGGTTTCAGCCTACGATGGAGTAAAGGTCTGATTAATTCATTCAGTGGATGTTGTAGAGTGCAAACCTGCAGGATTGGGCTGTTGGTTGTCTGGTAGTCTGAGATTCCTGTCAGGGCAGGACTCACCACGGCTTTGCGAGAGCGATGGAGAGATCTTGTAGCGAGGTGGATTCTCCAGGGAAAAAAGAGCAGCTCAGTCTTGTTGAGGTTGAATTTGAGGCAGTGGGTAGTCATCCAACTGGAGGGGTCAGCAAGATAAGCAGAGATGCTCAGTTCAACGTGAGTGTCAGGGGCTAAAACAGAAATGTTGATCATCGGCATGATGGCGCACTGCTGCTATAGTCCTCCCTCAATGGTCACACACACACACACACACACGCAGACACACACACACACACACACATTCTGCTCCCTCCATAAAAGGATTATTATGATCAAATGGAACTACCGTTGCCTGTCTGCCAGATGTGGATTTTTCTGTGTGTGTGTGTGTGTGTGTGTGTGTGTGTGTGTGTGTGTGTGTGTGCATGTCCACATGTGTGCATGCCTGCTATACATGTGTTTGTGGTAGACCCAGACCAAGTAGTATTTGACAGATTACCTGAGACCATCTGAATGATCCAGATGAGTTAAGCCCTGCTGTTAAAACATGCTAAGCTACTGTCAGGTGGTTCACATATGCCTTCAAGTATGTGCACTCTCTGTGTCACTCTTTCAGGATTTGCATTACCCATGAAGCCATACGCCTGTGGATCCACCAATGAGAAGCTCAGAGTTCTTCAAAATTCGACAGGATGCAACAGGTCTGCGTGAGTCAGTTTGATCCCATGATGACTTTCCATCCCGGTTGTTCGCCGTCTCCCATCACTGCAGACTTTGTTTTCTCTCGTCGGGACAGATCCAGCGATTTCACCGAATGCATTTTGTGTTTGCTGTTGTTTCATTCTTTTCTTATACGGGGACCCGGACAGACCTTCAGCGAGCCCGTCCGCACTTCCTGGTCTTGTTGCCATGGTGAACGTCTACGTGCTGGTCACCTCAGCGAGCCCGTTGACAGCCTTCCTGCACGAAAGCAGCGTGGTCATTACCGGGGAGGGGCTGAACGGACAGACCGCCCAGGTAGTCTTCCTGTCAATCATGTTCATACCATTGCAGGCTATGTGACCGCTGCCATGCAAAAAATGGCTTGGTGGGCATCGTGCACATTATGGCCTTAGCTCCTCCCCAAACAGGACATGTTCAGATACTCCCAATGTCTAGCAAGCCACAATCACTCTCGACTTTTACCATTAAAAACTGGAAAACACCAATGTATCTATTGGTGTAAGATAAGATGAAATGTTATTGATCCCGATTGTTACAGCAGCAGCAAGATTCAACAAGGGGGGAAAATGAGGCATATAGAATATAAAATAGCCAATAAAAACAGTATAATAAACAATATAAATAGTACAAATAATAAAATAAAAACAATGAAAAATAAATGAAATAGTATACAAACAATTGTGGGGTTATGTAAATGTATTCTGCTGAATTTAAAACAGAAATATGTCAAAAAAAAGAAACATTTGTGCAGTAAATATGTAACTATAAGTAGATATATAAGTATATACAGCATCAGTAATCCAAGTTGGTAGTAAAGGTTTGATATTAGTACCTGATGCCATCATGTAACATCATCAGAGTTCATTTCGGTGAAGGTTCTTACTGTCTTTGCTTGTGACTGTGAAGCGGGATACATTGCAGGCCAGCCGGCTGCGATCCCTCTCTGCGTCTTAACGGGGATAGCACCCGTCTCCTCATCGCTCTCTGTCCCTTCTGTCAGTGTTTACATGGCCTGCGTTCTCTATGTGATGTAGATTAGGGCTGTGTCGCTGTGGAGACGAGCGATCAGCGATGTCTGGCTGGTTTTTCTTCAAGTTGAAGTTGTACATTTTTCAGCAGGCTTGGTGGCAGTTCAACTGAAATCAAATTTGTTTAGTGTTTAAGTCGTTTTTTTGTCATTCTGAGGCGAAGTTATCGACTGCAACTACCATCTTTTTTTGTGCATTGCATTTTTCACCCTTTTAAAATAATGTTATTTATATATTTTTTGTTGTCTCTAGTGTTTACAGTTCAGGAAAAACAAGTTATTTATGAATACTTAGCAATGAATGCACATTTTAAAATGTATTTTCTTGTATTTTTTATGCCGTACTAGTAGGCATATATAGAAATTTCAACCAATAACAGAACAACCAAATGTTTTTATGGGTTTAAGGAGACGGATGTTGACATCTGATAGCCAGCAGTTACTCATGTTTAGAAAGCCTGAACAACATGAATCAAACAGTCTGGAGTGATGCTCATATTCAGATCTTTCTTCATGTGTTCTTACCAGACAAGATAAATTAGAGTGCAGACAAGTCCATCATGTGAGCTAAGGTTACAGGGACTGGAATAGGATGTGTTTTGACTCCTCCCGCTTCCCCGACTGCCAACATCTGTGCGTCCATGTGACTTTTGTTTACAAGCCCTGCTTCACTTATAACTGGGAACCTAAATGAACCAAAGACAAACATGTCACAAAGTAAGCTTTTCCACTGCGGTCCAGACCAGAGACACCTGAAGGTGTGATTCCACCCTTAAAGAATCCAGAGTTCATGCCAGCTCAAGGTTACAAACCAATTCACCAGCTACACCACGTACACAGCAGTCCCTCCCTGTGTTATGTCCTGCCCCACCATCCTGCTTCAGCCAGAAATACAGTATAATACAGCAGCAAGACACCAAAATGCCGTTTCCTTGTGACTTTAATTGTTAAAGTTGTACAAGTCAGATGTTACCCCTTTATTTCTTTATTTCCATATAACACAGAGCTAACATTTCTTCCACTTTTTTCCCCATGAAGAACCCAAATAGTGTCGTGTGGTTTGGGTTTAGGTCCAGACTGTAAGTGATGGAATGATGGACATTCACATCAAACAGGAAATTACACACACACACACACACACACACACACCCACACACACACACACACACACACACACACACACACACACTCCCAAGACTTTCCTTGCTCACGTGACTTCTGTTGGGTCTGAAAATATATGTTCAAAACTTCAAAACGCACACAATGTAATGTAATTGCCGTGCTGTCTTCATGGTGTAACTTAAACATTGTGCCTTGCTATGGTTTTAGGTGAGGAAGAGGCAGAGAGCAATCGGGCAAATCAGGTTACGATGTAGTGAGTTTTTTTTAGAGTAAATTGCTATCAAGAGCAACAGTTATAACAGGTTATAACTCCCAAGACAAGAGCATCAAAAACACCTCATCCCTTAACAGAGCGCTCCATATCGAACCATGCTCTGCAGTGAGTGGCTCCATTAAGGAAATTAAGGAAACCAGTCTGCCGGCGCTGCTCTTCTCAGCCTCCTGCCAAGTAGCTTCGGTCATCTGAACATCCTGATCCTGCAGTAATGACGGCTTTGTCCTCGAGACCCGTCAGGCCTTTTTTGTGTGTGTGTGTGTGTGTGTGTGTGTGTGTATGATGAGCAGCCAAACACGCCACATGCTTCAGATTTGGGCGGGGGACAGTAATGGACTTACTCTCTGAGTCCTATGTGGATTATGCCAAATCAAATCTTGGCTCTTCTGGGGCGAGAATAAAGATTGAGTCTCCTCTAGTGCCTTGGAAATTTGGAGGTAGTTTGGGAAAATGAAAAGTGAGTTTCATTAAAATAAAAAAACATCCACCATTTTAAAGATGTCACAAAATGAGGTCAAATTAAGTTCTGGACCAATGAAAAATATGCTCACAATCTGAAATGTTTTGTTTTTTAATCTAACAATAACACTCAACCAATATCTTCTTCCATCTCTGTATTTTTAAGCGTGTTAGAGCTATCTGCTGCCCCCTGTTGGAGAAGAGTATAGTGTGAGCTGTGGCAGCAGATCGGCCAGATCATATAGGTGTGTTTGACATCCATCACCCCTCCACCCTAACACCCCCTCCTCCTCTCCACCCCCAGCTCAAGACCTTCCTCCTGCAGCAACTCGGCTCGGCCGCATCCCACGAGGCCTTGGGGCACGTGAAGGCAGTCGTAGGGCAAGTGCTGATGGCTGCGGTATTGACCAATCAGGAGGCTGTCTCTCTCCACAGGTAAATCCACAACAGTTGCACTTTAAATCTTCAGGTGGTTTCCTTCAGTCCTCTCTCCTTTCCTGTTCTAGTTTATTCCCATGCTATTTTATTCTAGTCACTCTAATTCTTCTTCATTTTTGTACCTTTGCACTTCTGTTTTCCTTTTTGTTTTCTTTTATTTACCTCCCAATTGTAGCTGCCCTATATGTAGTAGGGTGTAAAAGTCCACTACCTGAGAACTGTTTGTTTCCATCATTTATCTAAACCTAATACATTTTAGGAGGATGAGGAATCAAGGTTTTTTTCCCTGATATTCGCTGGGTTGTTGTGGATTTCTCTCTGGCTTCTCAAGTGTAATTGATCACTAATGGTGATCCTGAATTGTGGTGCAGGTGCCTGCTGTGCTACCAGCTGATGACCTTCACTCTCCACTTCACCGGATCGCTCATACCTGTTGTAGTCAAGGTAAGAGCTCATACAGAACACTTGAGCTTCTTCATAGATAGATAGATAGATAGACAGATAGACAGATAGATAGATAGATAGATAGATAGATAGATAGATAGATAGATAGATAGATAGATAGATAGATAGATAGATAGATAGATCTTTGATACTCTATATTGAAGTTCTGGTTTGATAGAGTGTGAATACAGGGTGGTAAATGCACTTTGTTGATTTTTGTTGTTGTTTTTTTAATATGGTTTATATTTATAAAGGTGTATTTGTCTAAAAAAGACTTTATTGAAGTAAATGCCTATTTGTCCACTAGCTTCTCACACATATTTTATACTGGAACTTCCATTCAGCTTTCATTTGATACCATATGTTCAACTCCTTGGTACTCCTCATACTTCCGAATTATGAAACTTGGAATTATTTATTAAAAAAATTGAATGGGAGGTAATGGGAGCTTGTGGAGAGCGATTAGGGCCATCTAGTGGTCAAATGTTTACCTCTTTTAAAAGATAACCTCTTTACAACGAATTCAACCTTTTATCCTTACAATCCTTTTGTCTCTAGGAAATGCACATTTCCACACAGCCAAAACATAAAACTACTCGCAGTAAAAACACTCACACTTGAATTAGACTGACCCTGAGATGCCCAGCGCTTTGCTCTCTATCATGATCATCATGATCTCTGTGTTTTGCATTCCCATTTTTTTTTACACATGGCTAAAAGACTAGACAAGATAAAGCTGTAATTAATGGGTAATGGAGCCAAATTTGTTACGGTGACTCAATAACCTGGGTGTAAGCAGGGGGGATGAAAGGATGTGGCATCCTCCCTCATAACGTTCCTCTATTTCAGTTTGGGATATATTTGCGGTAAGAGGGGCGGGGACTGAGCGTTGGTCAGGGACAGGGGGAGTAGCAGTAGCAGCCCACCGGGCCGCCAATCATCTTGTTTCAGTAGACACAGACTAGAGTAGACGAGCACTGAAGCAACTACGGCACACCGCCAGCAAATGGTACACGCCCCAAAAGGCCCCAAAAGGCTTCCAACATAATTGAAAAACCAATTTGAGGGGATTGACATGTACACACATAGACAGACACAGACTGATAATATATACTATATCCTATTTGTTTATTATTATTTTAATGTGAAGGTTTAACTTTGTGCAAACCAACAACAGGGTGTAAGGAGGGGACTAAACTCTGGGATGAACAGAACTGAAATATCCACTAGAGGTCAGAATGTCTCCAGTAACCGGTTGGTTCAGGAGGTCCTTGACTCCAGCCTTGACATTCTCCTCCCGTCTTGTTACAGCTGGACACCGACCTGAGGCTCACTGGGCTGAGGGACCCCGCCTTCGACGGACAGATCACCAAAGAGTTGATCCTGGAGGACACGCTGCGCTTCCTGCTGCCACCACGCAGCGGACTGGCTGGGCGGAAGATGGCTCGGCACACAGAGGCAGCCAGGGTAGAGAAGGTAGACTGGAGCTGCTGCCGGAGGAAATCTCCAAAACATCACACTTTCAAGTATTGAGAAAAAAAATTGACTGTCCAGATTGACATCGGCATTTTTTAATTTATTATGTAATGGATTTTGGATGGGGTGTAAGGCTGATGAAACCAAGACAGCACAGTAACGACCATGTGACCTTTTAATTCAAATGTTAAATTTGATGAGGAGGATTTCAGTGCTGTTTTTTGCTCATATAATGCAGTTACTCTGTATAAATCAAAATTATTACTCTCTCAAGCATTTTTACAAACTATTCCTGAAAACCTTTATTCTCTCTCTGGTCAGTACGGCGGCTGCAAAGGGACAAATGACCTCTGTTTGCCGGAGGACGAGCTGCTCTTGCTGCTCCAGTTTCAAAGACAGATGAAGGCGCCTGGAGTTTTTGAACTGGTAAAAAACTCACATTTGATTTCAACACAATACTGTAACTGTGAGGTTTCAGATACCTGATGATGAGATCAAATATGTAATTGCTTACTCCAGTGAGGTGAAACAAAATACTAATTCATAATGACTTTCAGAGTGTAGCTTAGCAGCGCCAAATGGCAGCCAGAGGTAACTGGACTACATTACCCAGAAATCGTGTATACTGACATCAGTAAACTACAGTAAACTATGTCTTCTTCTTAGTGTATGGTAGGGGTGGAGGTGGTGAGTCCATCATTCTCTGGATGGAGTGCTCACTCACACTTTTGGATTTCGCTCTTTGATTCGTTACTTCCTGTGTGCCAGAATTTAATTTGGGAAAATCTGAGAATCTGAAGTTTAGGGGAGAAGGGATGCAGACGCACTTTGTGATTGAGGCTGATACAACAGGTGTATTTTTACGCAAAAGCTTTAATGCCATTATATTGGTAATGAAATATAATTGCTGGCTGTTGTCTGCAGTTGTGTCCCAGTGCCTCCTCAGAAGACTGGCTCCAGCAGCTCCTCGCCCAGGGCTTCCCCCCCGCCGACGGCCCTGCCTCCCGTCTCCCAGCTCTGCTGCTCAGGCTCAGCTCGCTCCATGAACGACAGAGGAGCCACACCTACAGGCAAGGAACAAATCCATAGGATGCATGCAGACACATGAAAAACAAACATGCATGGACACACACAGGCATACAGAGGATTTCAGGGTGTCTGTAGGTCCTGAAAAACTCTTAAACTGCCTTGAATTAATGTGAACTCAAGGCCTTGAATGTTCTTGAGTACAGTCAAATTTAGCATTTCTGAGGTCTTAAAAACGTTATATTCTGATTTTTTTCATTTTTGTTTCAGTTGTGAAGTCTGCACTGGAAATATGTCAAGGTGATGTTACGTTGTCTGTGTGTGGCCTGTAATCCAGAGGAATAAAAAAAAATACAAACACAAACAACAAAATCGGCCCAGAAACAGAAAGTGTTTAAGTGTTTTAGAGTGGATTTTTGTTTGAACTGGACGGATGGCCTGGTGGAATTCTCTCATTCTCTTTTTTTCCTCCCACAATTGCCTCTACTTCCCTCTCTACTCAGCTGACAGTACCCACAAATCCTCCATCACCTCCTGTCCTGGGACAGGGTCTGGGCTGTTGGCATCCAGAACCCCTGCCCACTAAGTCTACTCCTTGGCCTTGGCAGAGAGCCTGGAAGAAAACCAGGAGTTGGGGGGTGGGGGGGCAGTTAGAAAGCAAAAGGAAAAATTTAGAAATGAACAGTTAGGAGAAAAACGATACAAGGCTAAAGAGCGGTGGAGGGAAAACAACACTCTGCGGAACAGATCTTAATGACACGCCATCGAGCACTGCTCCACCAGGCTGTAAAACATTATATGATAGGCCGAGACTGCAACAAACAGAAATCTCAACCATTGCTGTTTTATGAAATAATGTTTGCAATATCCTAGTGTTGCTAGGAAGTTGGGGAATGATGATGTTTTCCATGTTACCCACAGAACCGATCAGACAGAGGCATGGACCAATCAGGAATCAGGCCTGGCGTCCCAGGATCTCCTTGAAGGCAGAGGTGAGATGATGCTGTGCTTAGTATCTTTTTTCACGGGCCCATCTAAACCTATTCTGTAAACTGAGAAAAAACTTGGGATAGCTCACTTCTGTTTGGTGAACATAAGGCGGTGTGTTTCACTGGTGTAGTTTTACATGAACACATCAGAGCTTCTCCTCTACCAGTCAGTCCTTTTCATGGTTAGAGTGGTTCCAGAGTCTGTGCGACCGATGGCTTTCTTGACACCCAGGCTGTGGGTTTCTGTGGTCGATCCTGAAAAGCTCTTTCCTTTAGCTTGTGGCTGACATACCAACTGTTTGTTGGTGTGTGTGTGTGTGTGTGTGTGTGTGTGTGTGTGTGTATATCCAGAGCACTGTGTGGACCCCCACCTCAGACAGATATACACAGATCCCCCGCTCACCCTGACACCCACCTTCAGTCCCTGGGTGAAGGAGTACCGCGCCGAGGTGCCCTTTGACGTGGTGACGGTTCGAATCCGACCCGAGCCCGTCAGCGCAGCCTGCCACATCCATCTCGATGAGCACAGAGGACCTAGGTGAGACCGGCATCAAACTGCATTAACTGCATAAACTCAACCCTTACCTGTCAGATTATGAAAGTCATACAAAAATGTAAATTGTTCTATTATTTTTTAAGTTTAAAGTAATAATAAAAATAACATTTTCCAATAAATATATGTCCGTTTTGATACTCTCTATTGCCGATTGTTATATGCAATACTACTTCAACCTCTAGCCAGTTCATGAAAGCTTTTACATTTGCTGTTCTAAACACCCGGTGTCAAGTACCATGTCAAGTACCATGTACCATGAGAAGCTCTGCTGCTTTTCCTCAGGACGGCAAACTACCCAGTCGGCCTGGGCAACAGCAGAATCAGCATCTTGGTGGCAGACAAAGCAGTGCCAGAGCCTGTTGTCATGACGATATACACCCTGCACATGTACCGTGAGAGCCGGCCCAGCCTGCCCATGTTTGGAGAGCATGTGATGTGCGGCTTTGTCCAGGTATGTGAGGCAGAGGAGAGCAGGTTTACATAAACATGCACACATAAACACACACTCTTATAGATCCATCCAGTATCCGGGTCAGGATTATGGTGGTAGAAGGGCAAGCAGAGCAGCCTAGGCATCCCTTTCCCCAGCAAATGTCTTTGGTGAAAAGGACAACATCGTCTGCAAACAGCAGAGATGCCTCGCTGACGTCGCCAAACTGGACACTCACCAGACCTTGACAGCATCTTGATATCCTGTCCATGAATATCGGACATGGTGTTCACCACCCACCTTGAATAATGTGAACCCACCTCTCACTCCAAGTGTATAGGGATTGAAATGCACACAGCAGGACCTCGAGCACCCCGTACCCCCGCAGGATACCTTGGAGAACACAGTCATAGGCTTTTTCCAAAACCACAAAACACATGTAGACAGGGTACAGCAAACTCCCATGACCCCTAGATTGTCTATGCTAGGTAAAAACCTGGTTAGCTGTTCCACGACCAGGACAGAATCCTGAATCCGGTTCAACCATCGCCCACAGTCTTATTTCCGGCACCTTGGCATTGGCTTTCCCAGGGAGTCTGAGCAGTGCGATCTCTCGAAACGCATCCTTTGGTCCCTTTTATTAAATATGGGGAAAATAGGTAACAGGAATCATGGTGGTGTTCAGTTTTGTTTCATTTCTGGTACAATTTGTTTAACGTAAAGACCATAAAGGCCTGATCAGTCATGATCCAACTGAGATACTCTGTTGACTGAAAGATGGTTTCAATTTGTCGCACAAGGGAAGCATTTTTATTGGTGAGATGTTGGTCTGGCAACAAACACACAGTTTCTTTGCATGTAAACAAAATGAGCTAACGTCACTCTGTCGGAAATAGCATGTTTCCACATCTTTACAGCATTTGTCGTGTTTGCAATTCAACCAGAGCCTTCTGTGGACTCAGTGGTGAACGAGCACTCATTTCGATTCACCATTGTTAGATTGTTTGCCTCTCTTGTCCCTTTGGTATCAGACTGGCTAGGTCGGTAAACATCAGTGTGCTGTATGCAGTTTACTGACATGATTCATGGGTATGGAAGTTCACATTTTCCAGCTTTCCTTGGAGTTCTTGTTCGCTGCTAGGAGGTAGTTTTGTATTTCATTCATAGGGTGAATCTACAGCATCTCAATTAGGGAGGGTGAGGCACTCTTCTGTATTGCAGTCCCACTTTGTTATTTAGGCTGATAAGATGACTGGATTTTTAACATAACATAACACCTATATCTTGTCACATATCGAAATGTACAACTGTTCACTTAGGGAACTGCATAGATCCTGCTTGCTTTCACCTACTGCTTGTGTTATTATGGCTCTGGTGCTAGTCGGGAACATAAAGTTTACTTGCAAGTTTGCTTAGTTCCACATCAAGCTCCTATTTAACGTTTTGGGCTTATATACTAGGCTCTTATGTTATATACGGGCTTATATTTGGGCTCTTATACTGTTATATATCATCAATCTGTGACGTTGACTTGTTTTACTAGTAAGTGTTTAGAAGTAATTTCCTACATTTCCTAAAATACCTTTTCGACAACCCCCAGAGAACGTGCTGGAACTTGTTGCATCAAGCCAGTCTTGAGAGCAATAGCGGCAGCGATAGTACGAGCAAGAGAGTGACAGTACATTGAGAAGGAAAATGATAGAGCAGATAGATTGACAGGAGGAAGTAGTGAGTTGTGCCCCTTTAATGGTATATGTCACAGTGTAATCCACAGACAGACACACACACACACACACAATCTTTTTCATCCTCGCTTGCCTTGATGTTCGGTGTAAGGTGATACCTCTGATCATGGGTTTGTCATGGGAGGCCTATTGGGCTTAGTGTATGTGTGTGTGTGTGTCAAAGAATTGTCTTTTACTACGTTACTGTCTTTTGTTTTGTTTTACTCGTAACCCATACATAACCAAAATCCATCATTGTCACTATCTGAAAAACCGTTTTGTATTGTTTTTGTAAATTCTCTGGTTTGAGCTTGGAGCTAGTCGGGGAAATAAGCTGTTCAGCACACACGGCGGAGGAGAGGGTATAATTTGGGATGCATTCCGGCCTTGGGGGGAAGAGCAATTGTAGAACCTTCATTCTTTCCTTCTGTACAGTCACTTCAGTCTGAGGAATACAAGCGTGTGCTCCACCACAGGAGCATGCATCTTTAATTTTACCACACACACACACACACACACACACACACACTGAAATGTATTCCCCATTGCGTTCACCACAAAATGTTTCAGCCACAATCAGTTTCATACATCATTCATGCTGTGGACCTGAGAGAGGAGCAGGGTGACAGCAGACAGCTCTTTAAGTGTGAACTCATGGCTCTTCTTCTAGCCACTAGCACGTTCAAAACAGAGGAGCATACGTCAGCTGTGAACCATTCTCGCCGATCGCCAGCTGAGAAGAAAAAGACGCAATGTGGTCGATACAGCACATAAATCAAAAGGCTTGAACTTACTTCTGTGTTGATAGTTGGTTTTGAATTTTCCGTATCCCACGAGAACAAAACCAATTTTCTTATTTTAATTTTTCAGCCACATGCAAAGAAATGATTTCAGCCACACTGTGTGAGCAACCTATTTCATGTCTGATAGAACCTTGTAATTTCAAGGTTGCAAAATAAGTGATCACTGATTAACACATGCGTTGTTTTTGTCCATTTTCCATAAGCAAAGATTCCAGCACAAATTACCGTATTTTGGGGAATACTATAATAACATAGTGCAAATAAAACTTTCTGCAGTTTTTGACGTAATTTGTTTTCGCTTCTTCGTCTTGATGTTCTTCTTCCTCTTGTCATGAAAAATGGAGGCAGTAGTGGAGGAGGAAACTTTTGGAGGCATTTTCAGCGCAATGTTCAAATTTTGCTTGAACAAAATTTTGTACGTGGGTGATTTCAGGATGTCCTACTGGGCGAGTGCATTTCACAAAACGCAGGGGTTGGGGGGTAATTCATTAATTACATGAGGTCTCCGCTACCCTTGACACATTCAGGCAACAAATTACATTGTTCCAACATAGTTTAACATGTATGCAAAAACTACCCAGAAATAAAAGCTGGGATTCTCATTCGTTCATGAGTGTGCAGCAAAAATAACCAATTTTTCGTCACTGCCCCAATGATCTGACTGCATCTCTGTCCATCTGTACACACTCTACTACAACTGCTATTTCATCTAATCTCTCCTTCCACTTGCTTTGTGTCCCTTCCCTCCTCTCCTCTCCTATTTTCTGTCTTTAGGGATAAATTAGAAAGACAAATAGATCAAGAGAATTGGTGTTCACTCATCCTATGTCGGGCGAAGAGGGAGGCCGGTCATTGGGCCCCTGCAGAACAGGCAGGCCATTGATGCAGCGTGTGGGGTTCGTCTTTTGAAGTGCCGTCATGTGAGGCTATAATGGCTGCTGTGTTGAAGTCTGCACACTAAACTGCTGCCGTCCTGCAGGTGCGCCGCTGGTTTAAAGGAAAAGAATCCACCTTTAAACACTTTAAAAACAGAAACAGCTAGCAAAGAGAGGGCTTCTTTCTAGACCGTTGTGCACTGGCGTTCAACAATCACACAAGAAGAAATCCAATTTCTCCACAGACGTCAGCCTGAATAGACCAGAATGCAATGCAGCCACAAGGCACGTTCATCACGAAGTAACTCCTGCAATGCCTCACAGATCGATCTAACAGTCTTATGTCTTAAGTGGAATTTTCCTTTAAAGAGGCAGAAACAACCACAGGCTGGCTGGCTCGCTTTCCTATACCTGTTATGTATCTGAAGGAAACTTTGAGGGCTAAACCAACTTTTCTCCATTTTATAGACTCTTGATGGGAAGACGTAGAATCTCTAACCTAGCCTTAGATGGCGTACTCGCTTGTTTCCTTTCCATATTGTTGAATGAATGGCGAGGACGAGCTACAGTCCAGGGCCTATAGAAAATGTAACAAAATACCCCCTTTAATACCTACCACCCACCTCCGTGCATCCTGTACACACAGGACATAATACTTACACACATGTAAGTATTATGTCCTGTCATGGCAGAGAGCTGTTCCATGATACACAATCCAATCAACATCGGGAAACGTGGCTATATGTATTCCAGAGTTTCTCAATCCCAGTCCTCACCGCGGTCCTCAGAGGAGAAAGTACTGGATTTCCATACGTTGTCAGTCAGAGCTTAGTGGGAGTCTGGCCTTTTGAAGTGTCTGCAGCTGTGAATTCCTTTCAGGCCCGTTGAAAAGCTGCCCTGTGCTGTTTTAGCTATTGGCCCGATGCCCCTGGAGACACAGAAGCAGGCTCTGTTAAACACCCCCACCCACCCACCTTCCCAGACCAGGAGTGTGGTGTCACTCCACCCGACCGAGACAATAGCTGTCTTCATGTTTTCTATGGTGTTATCATACAGGAGTTTGTGAGGGTGAAGTGGAAAGGGGGCTACTCATTATATCAGTCTTGTTAGACCTGCTCGGTCCAATAAAAATGATTGCTGCACTCACCGGTGTTTGATCCAGGGAGGGAGTAGGCCTTGAGAATTAGCCCAACTTCTGTCACCTGGATTGGCTTAGTAACCTCTTTTGCAGGGGAGGTCTGGCGGTCCACCTGTGAGCCAGCAGCACGAGGTGGGGGGTCACAAGTGCATTGCTGCTCCACTTCACTTTATACTAGGGCTGTCAAACGATTACAATTTTTAATCAGATTAATCACAGGGCCGCTGTGGATTAATTTAGATTAATCATGATTAATACCCATTCATTATTAATTGTGTTTCATTTTGTGGGGGCAAAAAGACTCATGACAGAAGGCGATATATACACTTAACATGTGTTTCATTTAAACTATAGAACAGATATGGTGTCCAGATATCAAAATTTTAAAAAACATACCAACCACACCATATTTACCATTTTCTTTCTTTTTTTTTAATCAAACAAATATCCATATTAATGTGGCCCTCTTACTCGTCTTTTAGCCAGCTGCTGAGACAGACTAACTTGTTTACATTACCAGAGAGTAGAGCTGACCGCTTCTTATGTACAATGTTACCTGCGACTGAGAACAGTCTCTCACATGGAACGGTGGTTGCAGGAGTGGATTAATCTGGATTAACGCGTTAATTTTGACAGCCCTACTTTATACATCTCATATGAGGACTAATTGTGTTGCACATTAATGTGGACATATATGGGGTAAACATGTAAGTCTGGATATGAGTCTGGGTTTGATCCCCACGTTGCCGAGATGTGATGTTTCGGGGGCTGAGAGCATGGAGGCCTGCTCAACAATTCATGGTGAATGTGATGGGGTTTTTCCTGTGGCTGTTCATGTTTTTTATCCCAATCTGCCCCTGCTTTTTCGTGTACGCGTGCGAACCTCCGTACGAATGCGGATAAGCCGTCAGTGTACCTTGGCGTCCGAGCTTCTCAAGCATCCATGATGAATGTGTGCCGGAAAGCTCCAGTTCTTCAGCAGCAGAATTCAACTATCCAAACCCTCAACGTCCGAAATCGGACGGCGGTTCCAGTTCCTCTTCACGTTAATGGAGGGGCGTCTATGTAACCGCAGTGATGTCTGTGTTTCAAGTTTCCGCTGGTGTTTGGCTTCGTGCACGCTCACATGCAATTACTTACATTGCTTTGATGGCAGCGAGAATCGGCCTTACCTTTTTTTACGTTTAGCCACTTAAAGCTCACTTCACACCTAGTCCCTTAAGCATGGGAGTCGTCCTATTCTTGGCTTGCTGTCCTGGTACTTTCTGTCTCATTCCTTCTCTGTTATGACTCCTGTTAAACTCGATCTTAGCCACAGTCTGTCTTTGTATGTAAATGTGTGTGCCCTCATTAGTGACAGATGTGCGGGCGATGTGGTAAAATGAGCGTTGTGTCGTTATGACAAAACGAGCGGATGTGTGAACGGGCTGCTGCCAGATCCACTATTCCACTCTTCCAGAGCCCAATCCGGCTCGGTCTGGACCGGTGGTGCCGTAGTTCCCCCATAGAGCCATCACTGTGAGACAGGCAGTGAGGGAATGCTTAGGCATCAAGCCTCTCAGTCACCAGTGCATGAAAAAAATACACTCCTTTGCTTGTGTAAGTTGCTATGGTAACCCCAAGTGTATCCAATGTGGTGCAGAGAGGAAGGTTAATCAGGCATGGGGCCCTTGGCAACTCCTCTGAATCCTCCTCCAAATGAAGTACCAGACCTGATTGGACTCTCCAATACAAGTCTCAATTTCCACTAGTTTTCATTTAATTTTAATTCTGGTGAATGGGAAACACAGGTAGGGGAAACCTGTGTAATAACATCACTTAAAGGGGCATTGGGTAATCGATGACTTATCTATCGACCCCTATTGACGACTAAGGAATTGCAACATCAACATCATCATTGCTTGGAATTGACATATATAATAAAGTCACATTTTCATAATAGAGACAAGTAAGCTAGCTAATGAGAGCAGAGATCCAACATGGTGGGCAGGGAGTTTTTATTCCAAAAAAAGGAGTTTTGAACGGCAGAAATCTCAGCACATGGCCAAGTAATCATTGAGTCATTGGTATTATGGCCATCTTGTGCTATGGGACAGTAAAAACCATTCTTAACGCACCTTTAATCTTAAGCTTGTCATGGTTACGGTGAAGGAGGTTTCTTCTTTGATGAGATCAAATAACGGTACATGCTCCCAAACAGATGTTAAATGGCTCCTGACTAATGCTGCACTCATTTACGGTGGCAGTGGGTCAATCGGCGTGTACACAGCAAGTACTACGATATCACGCCACAACAGTTGTCCCACCAGTCGCTGCTCATCAGGCTCTGGTCAAGATCTCACTGCGATTAGTGTCGTTCTGAATTCTGGTTCTACAGGAAGTGGTGTCGTTCAATCCTGGATGGTCTCCTCTTTCCACCGCCTCCTTTTATCTCTCGCCTTAACAATTACGAGAACAAAAAGCAACCGTTACCTTCGTTTGAAACTCCCCCCTGCCTCTGGGGTCGTGAGCTAATCTGTCCTGACATCGGCGAGGAGCGAGTTACTCACCAGATGGGACCGGATCCAGAATCGCAGGTCAGCTCAGCTTTCATCGCTGACCCTAAATGACTCACGAGTCCCTTGGCTTGGGTCTCTCTCCTTCATGGGGTTTTCGAGTTCATAGGCTCTGGTCCATATTCGCTGTAACTGTAGCTTTGCATATACCTCGGGAGTGGGTACTGCGCCAGTGCCAGATTAGCTTTAGCCACTGATGGGCTTCACAGTGCTAGGGTATGGACTGGACATCTCTTCCGATGGTTATACTAGTAGGAGCATACTAGGGATGTTATGAAAGTTTGTGACACGACATTTTCTGCTAGAAAAACTTTGATCATATGCATCATGGAGTTGAATTGTTTTTGCGATTTCAGCTGCGAAATTACTCTAGAGAGCACAAGGCTAGCAAGTTTTAGCTTGGGTCACCACACTTTAGTACTGTGTAGACGTAGTAGGAGATGGACCCTCTGTCAAGGTTTAAGTGTGCTGTGTACAGGCAATTTGAGTTCCCATACATTTGACGCAACACCCCCTTGTGGACAACCGTGAGATACTAATTTTTGCATCGTTACGCATTTCTGTTAAGTTAACCGGAAGTTGTATTCTTGATCTATTTTTCTAAAACATCTTACAGTAGAAAACGTAATGTTTCACTCTAGATTAACCATTTTAAAATTGTGATTTGGTGACAATGATATTGTTACGTATGATTATGATTAAAGAGTTGTAGGGTTGAGGTAGAGGTATGCACATCCAGCCTGTATTCAGGTCAGAGCTCCTTTCTTAAGGCTTTATTTGATGTTGATGCGCTGATGTGACATTTCAACCCTTTTAACCACATAATGTACACTGAACAATGTTTCCAATTAATGGACAACTGGTCCTTGTTTTGGAAAGCATTGCTTGTTGGCTAGGGATGGTGTTCATCCTAACTGGAATGGAGCCGAACATTCAGGCTGCGATCAAAAAGTGACTTTAGTGATTGAGTGAGTTGAGTGAGCTTTCTGTACATCTTTTTATCCTAGCTACTGTTAGGCTGGGCTGGTGGTGTCAATCCTCTCAGCCTCACGATCCCCACTACAGAAAGATGTTTCTGAAAATGTGAATGTCCAGCTGGCTCTTCTTGGAAAGAATCCACACTCAGATCATCTTTAGATAATGCCTAGATAACGTCGGTCTAGAAAGAAGCCCTTGCTCTTTTGATGTCTCTTGATGTTTTAGATCAATTAAACATTATCTGATATCAAACTCCGTTGTAGCTGCTGAAATATCTTGTGACGTCTTCTTTATTTGGCGAGTTATTCGTGGGAGAAATATACACCACCAAACAACAAAATGGGCCCAGAAATGTATAACAGTGGTCTTTTAGTTAAAGTCTTTTAGATTTTTTTTCCTTTAATGTCTCTTAGATTAGATTTTCTTTTAGATAATTGTGTTTCACGACTGATGCAAGGCAGCTGGCAGCCAATTACTTCTCTTAGCCATTCATAAGACAGTCTGCAGTCTTACAATACCAGACTGTGATGATGCTGTCAGTGATGGACCAGGACTTTCTGGCCGTCCCAGTTTGTTTGTTGACACTTTGGAAAACCCGTCTGAAAAACCAATGCTTACACAGTTAGTATCAAGTTTTATATCGCTTCTTAAAACATGTAGTTGTTGATGTATGTAGTTGGTTTCCTTTTTATCTATTCCTGCTGCATTTTGTTCCTTTCTAATTTTTGTTCATTTCTTGTTCATTTGTATAGATTCTTATTTTATTGGATTATTGCTTTAATCGCCCGGGAAACACTTTTTTACTGTATAAGTGTGTGTGTGTGTGTGTGTGTGTGTGTGTGTGTGTGTGTGGTCTGGGGGTATGCGTGCCTTTGTATCATGTTCCAGCTGTCTCTGAGGTTGTGTGTTTAAGACTGACCTGTCAGTTTAGTCCTCTGTTAATTTCCTGTGTGTTATTGGGAGCTCCTTATCTGATTGAACACCATTTCAACTTGTGAAGCGCATTATACTGCACTGTCGCTGTGTGTGTGTGTGTGTGTGTGTGTGTGTAGATCTCATTATCCTACAGTCCTCTAAATCTAAAACTGTCCAATAAACAAGCTACTTGTGAGTCCATAGTGAGTTTGGTTTACAAGCCCTGGTTTACTAAACAAACCAAATATAAAAAACTTTCCCACTATGGTTCACACAAACAGTCACCTGTTGGGAGTATACCAGCCATCTGCACCAGGTTGCACAATCGGATGCTTGCCTGAAACCAGGCTACTTGATTGACTGGGTTAGGAGGGGATTTCTCCATGCATTTTAACCGTAGCCAGTGATAATGACTTCAGTGTGGTGTACATACAGAGTCTCCCTCTGGACAGGTCTGCAGCCCACCATTTCCCCCGCCATTTCCATAATTCCCTGGCTGTGCACCCCGATAAGAGTCCCGCTGACTGGGGTTGGGATTCCTGCTTCCATTCCCACTGTGGCCTGCAGCTTATAAGATAGTCACGCCTACCCAAACCGTTGGAGAGACCTAGGGGGTTTGGAGACTCCACTATATTGTGTCGCTATGTGGTTGATCTGTCATAATAAGTGGGTTATGGTTTGAAGGCCCTCTGTGAGATTTTCTTCCCTCTCTCTCACACATCATTTTCCTCCCAAATCCCAAAGGACGCCACTGACTGATTGGTCGGCTCAGCTGTTATGTCTATGTAGATATAACGCTGGACTCCTTTTCTGTTTCTATCCTTTATTGTGCAGTGATATCTCTTGTTTTTGCTTTTCCCTCAAAGTTTTTTAAAATGTAGTGCTAGTCTTTTCATGAAAATGCCCTTTAAATTGTCACGTCTGTTATTGATCTTTTTTCCGATGATCATCACAGGACAGAAATTCTGAATTCAGAAATTAGATACACTAAATGGATATTTTCTGCAGAAATGCATGACCCATGGATGTCAAACACACAAAACTTTGGGAAGGAATCCTGAAAATGCGGTTTCCCCTATTCTTCCCTGCTTGTCATCACATAATTACACTGACCAGTAAAATGCATGAAAAACAAAGTTTTTCCTTACTGAGAAATGGAGGACAAAATGTCTTGGCGGAGGCCCCCTTGACTTTTTGCACTCTGGACGTTTTAGGATGTGACCCCTGCGTGTACTTTCCATAAGCGTGCAATTGCAACCTGCAGCATTTAATTTAATCCTATTTGCGACAGATTAAATGAAAGGTCCTTTACGGGAGTAATTTGAGCTTCAATAACAAAGGAGCTGGATTAAGGGAAAACAACTTGAAACGTGCATGGTGCGTTAACTCCCTTTGAACTTCTCATCCAGGCTGCAACGATCCCTTGTTGGTTCCTATTTGCTTCCCTTGTACTTTTTATCTTGAGTGACATTTCAATTATGCACCATTAATGGTGGTGGTGTGTTACCTTTCAATTGAAGTATGAGTATTAGGTTTTTTTAATCAGAAATACATGGGGGGGGGGCATCTAAATGAAGTTCAAAGTCGCCTAGTGCAGCTTTAATGCGATCGTTATTGAACTATTTCCCCTAATTTAGAAAAAACATTTATATCTGATTATCTCCGGATTTCCATTTGTATGCTCTGTATTGCCTTTGGTTTATGTGAACACACTTTTTCCCACTGTGTCCATGGGACTCCATCGATCCTGCAGGAGAATTAGATTTCTAAGAACACAAATGGATCACGGCTCTCACTTTCACCAGATCCTCCGGTCCAAAACGTCAGAGCGGCCGGCCAGCAACCACTGGGAGGCAGAGCCTGGGATCGAGTGGACATGGAAGCCTGTTACTTTTATTGCTGCATTCGTGACGATGAGAAATCGCAGCGTAATAGAACCGGACGGCTGTGTGCATGTGTGTGTGTGTGCATACTTGTGTGTTTATACGAGGGTGCATGTGATTCCGTTGACCTCGTGCCAGCAGTCTGAACCCTGATGCTTGCCAGATCCCGGTCCTCTATTCAGGACAAATAACAGTGTTTGCACTCTTATAGGAAAGGTTTAATCTCTCTTGTAGTAAGCTCGGAATTCCTAATTTTCCACCCTTTATCTTTTTGCAGCTTTTTGATTAGAAAGCCGGCCCTTCCCGAGGTCGAACTCCAGATACTCCGTCTGGGAGTTAAGCCCCTTTTGTTTAATGAGGTTTTGGTCCTGCAAGGTTTCCGTCTTGTCGGTAGATTGGGAAGTCCTTTTTCTCTCTCTCTCTCTCTCTCTCTTTCAAAAAGACAGCTAGCTAGCCGTTCGCTAACAAGCTGCTATGATCTAATGGAGCCTGTAGCCTGGATTAGCCGTGTGATTTACCCAGAAAGGGATGGATTGTGTTGAGAGGATTAGTCTGATATCAAGATTGGTTAGCGCGTCTCTTTGATCAAGGCAGATTATTCTAGTGTTGCTGTTGTACCAGCGACTAACTATTCATACAATACAATACCAGTGGCGATGGTGTGCCTTAATTATCACATTTAAAAGTTGAATTCCTATTAGTTTTTAATAAAGCAGGATGTATTTAAGAGCAAATTCTTATTTAAAATGATGTCCTTGTAGTTTTTATCATAATAATGGAGACACACATCAAGCAAATGAGCAAAAATCAAGCAGAAATTAGCAGAAATCTATCAGAAATCACACAAGAAGACCAGTGTTCCCTCCAAACTGAAATAAAATGTCTTAAAGGTAAATAATATTTCTTTGTTATCAGTCATTAAGTTGATTTTCCACACAGACACTGACACCGCTGTATTTAAATAAAGTTAGACTGCCGGCTGCTGCGGTGATGACACAGACACAAAATCCAGTCGATTCCCAGAAGGCCCCCAAACTGGGCGGCAAGTGTGTGTGTGTGTGCGTGCGAGGGGGGGGGGGGTGCCACCCCGAAGTCACGACTGCACAACGAATTTTAAAAGAGCGGCGCAGAAAAGTCTAATTATAAATGCTATAAATGGCCGCCCGTCGGCTTACGTGGCACGGAGGCTGGCAGGGCGCTGCTTCGGAGACGGGAAAAAGGAATGGGTGCAGGGGATGAAAGGCGGGCGGCGGCACATTTCCCCCCCTCAGGCGGCTCGGTCTCCGGCCCCCCGGCAGCTCCCTCAGACCTCCAGCCCTCGGTGTTTGCGCGTGTACACCGTGCACAGGTACGAACAAGAAAATCCCTGTTAAGTTGTCTTGTGGCACTTTGTCGCGAGCTGCACCGCCGCTGTGCAGAATGTGACGCCGGCGCGCGAAGCCCCTCAGAGGAAAAGGGAGGGTGTGTGGAGTGTGTGCGTTTTTTGCGTGGACGTGCGAGTGTGTATGTATTGGTAGGATGTGTGTTTGAAGCCTGTGTGTGTGTGTGTGTGTGTGTCGGGGGTTGAGGCCGGCGGCCCCTCTGAAGTTGGGTGCCAGACGTAGCGGCTCCCACGGGGGCCTCTGGGACGCAGAACCGCCCCGCTGTCGTTCATCTGGTCAGGTTTATTTGACCTGTGAACTCTGACCAATGAGGACCAGCGGAGCAATGGCCGCCCAAACCCTTTGATACAAAACAAAAGGGGTTGAAAGAAGCGAAACCTTTTGATTTGAGTCATCTGTCGGAGGTGAGAAGCTGGATGGACGGGGAGAGGAAAGAGGGGAGGCGCGGCAGTGGAAGAAAGTTGAGTAATAAAGACAGGGAGTTGAGAGGAGATGAAAGAGGAGACAGGAGATGATGTGAAGGTCAGTGAGTGAGGTTTACACAGTAACCGCTGCTCAGTGGTTATAATAGAGGGAGACGGAGCGAGAAGTGCAGCCGTTAGAGTTTGAAGGAGAGGAGAAGCTGTGAGTCGGTCTGGTGTCGGTTTGTTTGGAATAACTAGAAGAAGAACCGGGCAGTTAGCATGAGCAGCGATAGCCACCTACAGAAACGTCATCAACAGAAAAGGTGATCTCTGGGAAGTGCAGTGAGGAACACCACAGTAATGAGCACTGAGCACCAAAGATGGAGACTGATTAACAACATGAGGATCTCGGAGATTACCACGTTAAGTCTGGAGCCTCGCGTGTCTTCCTGGCGCTGGATCAAATCCCACCAGATCTTTGTCTCGTCTGTCTCCTCTATCTCTCTGTGTGCTTTCCAAATGTCTAAATAAATATAAAACACTCAAGGTGTGTGGACTGCAAAAGTGTTATGGTGTTATGGCCAAATGAAATACACACTGCTGAACGTCATACTCCAGACTCTTCCCATCATCTCATTCTTATCTGTTCCCTCTGTTGCAGGACTGCGGGCTGATTGTGCAACCGAGTCAGCCATGTGGTCTGGAGCCTTTTCCCGGAGCCAAGACTTCAAGCAAAGCTACACCTCAGCCCTGCACCTCGGGGGATGTTCCAGGTTGGTTTGCCCTCTATCTGATCTCCCCATTACACTCTGAGCTTTGGCCAAGTCCTTACATCTAATACTATCTGCCACCAAAACTTCCAAATCCGTTTATAGCCAAGTGGAATATAGGGAATATACGTACGTAGGTCGTGAAAGGAATGCCCTCTCTCTCTCCCTCTACAGGTCGATGGGTCATCCCCTGCCTCAGCTGTGCTGATAACCGGACCTGTGATTGGAGGGAGGTTGCCTGGCAACCCGAGGGTTGTTATCACCCTTTGTTGGACCAGCCACAGCTACAGCACTGCATGATGGACAGAAAAGTGAGGCCATGGGACGAGACTTTAGACTGTACACAGGGTTTATAAGACTCAAAGCAAACTTGTTATCGTGAAAGTGGTGAGGTGTCTTTCAAGCCAAGCACAACTTAGTGATATCACGTATCCAATTTCCTGGAATATCATTCCTGGAGTTTTGAGAGGTGTATTCCTGACAGGAAAGAAGCGAATGTGATAAATTCTCTGGGGACATCAGAGAATTTTACAAATGGGCTACTTCACAGGAACATAGCAGGATGTATTTTCCATTGTGTTTGACATTCATTGAATTACATGGTGGTTTTCATCCTAACTGTAGTGGAAACCATTATCAAACCAGGAATGACATTTTTAGGTCATGGACGTATTATGGAAAAATCACAGAATTTACATCAGGGCCTCAGAGGGAACCCTGAGTTGAGTTAGTTAACATCAGGCTAACTAGCTATAACCATGGCTCATGAAGCACTGCCCGGGGAGCCAGCTGCAGCCCAGCCTCATAGCAGGGGGGCAGATTCAATGGGCTGCGTTGAAGGAATAAGCAACGTTTTGGGCAGATTGTCCTGTTAGTCAACTTACCCATCAAGTGATGAGAACATACACCAAAATCATCCATGGGTCCCCGGTAGATTGTTGCCTCAGATGCTCCTTGCTAACACTTCAGCATACACTATGTTGAGTGATAATTAGGTTGAAATCAAATTTAAAGGGGAAGTTGTTGTTGAGCTGATAATGAACAAGTAAATTTGTGCTGACTTTGTTAACACATAAAATATAAATATATAAATATAAATAGCAGTTAACTTGACCTGAAAATATTATGGAAATATATGATGTGCACTGATCACCACATATTTTATTTGTGTGTTTCTTGCAAGCAAAGCAAAGCTCTTTGATATAGTGGATACAGGAAAATTAATTTTATACCCATTGTAATTATTGAAAATTACCTTTTGTAATTATTAAAAATTTTGCATTCAGCTACAAAAATAGTGATATTGACAGATTCATTACATTGAAAAGTAAGGCAAATTAAATAATGACATGAATTGTGTAGTTTCACCAAAAGATGTAAACGGGACCGGCAGTAGTGTTGCTTTCATTTTCTTATGTTGTATTACATCACTGCACTACCAGCTGGTCACATTAGAGACTTCCAGTTCAGACCTCCTCTCTCCTCCGCAGGTGCTGTTCATTGGCGACTCCACCAACCGCGGCATGATGTACTTCCTGATGGAGAGGGTCAACTCCAGCCTGGAGGACTGGGGCAAGGCCCACGACACATTGATCTACAGCAACTTGAATCAGGGACGAACACACGTCAGCTACTCCTATTACCCCCAGTTCTGGCTGGAAAAGAGCCTTAGACCCACCTTTCAACAGGCCCTGGAACAGCTACTACACAGGTCGGGGGGGCTGGAGAGCGTGTGTGTGTTTTAAATTTGTCTGATACGTGATCATTTTGCAACCTACATTTCCCATAATTGTATTTCACACCATGATCCGTCTATCGCGCCACGTGGCCCACTCATGTTCGTCTGTGTTAAGACATGTGTGAGCCTTCTGCACCACATAAGGCTTAATCAGTTGTTGGGATCAAAGGGTTGGCAGTCGTGGGTAAGGAGGTTTGTCAGACTGATGTCGCACAGCCGAGCTCCTGACCGCCGCCTTAGTTGTGGTCGGAGCCTCGATGCAGACCGTGTGCAGACGCGGTCGTAAGCCGCCATTTCAGCGAGCGCAACTGTTAAGCCAGCAAAAGCTCAGGAAGCGCTATGCTGCCTTCACATGCTCCTCATATGCTCCTATTACCCAGTTCAGAAGGTGTAAAATACAATGGACCCTGTAATTATTAATTAATTATTAAGTTATTATTATTATTATACTATTATTTACCATAACAGAATAATAATAAAACTCATCACTTTCGCCATCATTTGGTAACATGGTGTCCTAATGTCACACAGGTACCAAAAACCTATGTACCATCTTGTTGGGTCATTCATGTGCGTTCAACTTGTAATTCCCATATTTCCAACAGCACTTGAAGGCAGCATTAGACTAGCGTTATCTGCATTGTGAGTTTTTAAGTGTATTTGCATGTACATTTAATGCTCGTATTGCAACCATGGCCATAATGTTGTTGACATGCTGATGAAATGTGTGATGCGTTGCATGACCCTCACTAAAGGTCACGACCCCTGGTGAACTCCCATCAGACAGTGCTGGTAGCAGGAGGCGTCCAATGGCTCAACACTAATCACCTCAGGATCATTAGAGAGGTGTTGGAGAGGTAAGCAGATGGGGCACACACACACACACACACACACACACACACACACACACACAACACACACACACATCACACACACATCATAAGGAACCTCAAAATTATGAGCAACCTCTGAATGGCGCTGGTCACATCGATCCAAGATGGACATTCGGAGAGGCGCAACGTGTTTATCTCTGCTTTTTTTTGCTTTTGTACTATTTTAGATTTCAATCAATCAATCATTTCAACAAATCAATCACTCATTCACTAACTCGCCTCGCCTCTCTGCCCTCCCCAGAGAAGGTCTCGGTAACATCATGGTGGTGGTGAAGTCTCTGGGCATGGGCTTCCATCTGCCTGTGGATGGCATCCGCTCTCTCAGTCTGGTACGTTCGCGACCATAACCCCATCTCCTCAAGTGCATGTTGCATTCACTGACTTCATACGTCTAAGAAAACAGGGCCCTTCACTAAATCCCTAACTGTATTTTCTAGTATTTACCCCCCTGAAAGCTGAGGTGGGTGGTATTTTCAAGGAGGAGGCTTGTGTATTACCTCCTTTACTATGTGACGCGAATGCGGTAACATCTCTTCCTCAATTCCTCCCAGTGCCCGAGGTCAAACCCCGTAATCCTCCTCTGCACATTACCCACAGCATGTTCCTCGCTGACCCATCAAACTTCGAGAAGCAACTAATCCCACAGAGCTTGTCCAAAACATTAGTGGTTACTGATCCGTGGCTCCCAGTGCACTCCCGGAGCCAGCATCAGCAACGTCTCCCGTCGTTCAGCAAACACCAAAAAAAAAAAACACTGACTCAGTTCAAGTCCAATTATCTGAAACCTGACCCGTTCAAACCATCGACGGGCCTCCCGGACTCCCAGGGTTTTTCAAAACACATGAGCATCTCTCTCTCTCTCTCTCTCTCCGTTTGACAAGTGGACGTTTCTTTGCTGTCACTCTTTGTTTCAGCGAGGCGTGCAGGAGCTCCACCGCGAGAACCGCAACATCATCGCCACGGCGAAGCAGTACGGCTACGAGGCCATAGACACGTTTTGCATCACCATGGGCCGCTACAAAGAGTTCCTGCAGGGGCGATGTGCCTGCCATTTTCATGAGGTAACCCCGCACCGTTTCCCAGTAAATACTAGTCTTTGTTTGATCCCTCAGATGGTCCTTGAAAGTGCAGAACACGCTAACGCTTCGAAATGTGACGAAACACTCAAAAGCAAACCACCATTTTCTAATGGCTGAGGAAGTCAATTCTTCTGTTCCTCCGATAGAAACGACCTACCGAAGGAAATCACCCCCACCGCTTCCAGTTCCCAGTAAAAGAGCCTCCTTTTTGTTTTTATTCGCTTATAAAATTGTAGTTAATGAGTAATTACCAATTAGACTTTGTTTTACTGGCTCATAAAGCACACGCTGCCAGCAGCTGGGCCCGTGTGTGTGTGTGTGTGTGTGTGTGTGTGTGTGTGTGTGGTTTCAGAGGGTGGAGGCTGTATGTGAGTAATCCCGCTGCAGATGGCTCTTAAATGACAACATGAGCCGAAAGCCCAGAAGAATCAGTGGAGCTAGCTTACAGGAGTAATCTCTAAACAACCTCCTTAAGCTCTCAAAGTGGGGTACACTTTTTTTCCCCAGGGGTCCTTGAGGGTGTTCCAGAAAAATAAGGACTGGATTACTTGAATTCACTAGAAATGATCCCAGTTCAGAATGCGATGATAGGTTTCATTTTTACTACTATCTCCCATGTACAGTGCTGACTTATACAATTCAATATTAAATCAACAACACAAATTGCTACTTTTAAAAGTAAGTAGTTACTTTGTTACTTACCTTAAAAAGTAACTAGTTACCTTAAAAAGTGACTCGTTAGAGCATGTTTGTGTGAGCGGTCTTAGTGGATGAGTTCAAACTGGACTAACCCTAACCCTATTTTACTTCTATTTATCAATGTTGTAACATATTTTATTTCTTAGTTATTATTATTATCACTATTTTTTATTATTATTATTATTATTATTATTATTATTAAGCAGCGTGTCTCTCTCTCTGCACTGGCCAGGTGGAGAAGCTGTGGTTTCCTGAGGCGCCGTTACACAGGAAGATGAAGATCCTTCAGCACAGTTCAGAAGACACAACATCCAGAATTGGAGCCGGAGCTGGAGCCGGAGCTGGAGCCGGAGCTGGAGCCGGAGCCGGAGCCGGAGCCAGAGCTGGAGCCGGAGCTGGAGCCGGAGTCAGCAGTCAGTCTGTCCTGCTGGACACGGACCAGTGGCCGGGGTCTAATGCCTCTTCCTATCACGTGAGAGGACCAGTCAACCAGGTGTACTCTGAGATCCTGCTGAGCCGGCTGTGTCCCAAACACAGAGGAAACTAGAACTCCTGTGTGTGTGTGTGTGTGTGTGTGTGTGTGTGTGCGTGTGTGTGCGTGTCTGTGCGCGTGTGTGTGCGTGTGTGTGTGTGTGTGTGTGTGTGTGTGTGTGTGTGTGTGTGTGTGTGTGTGTGTGTGTGTGTGTTATGTCTAAAGACAGAGGCCATTCCATGTGAGAGGTGTAGCAGTAACAGGAGAGTCTTGACTGCTCAACCATGAGGCAGGGATCCCACTCCTGTCATATTCACGTGCTCTGTGACTTGAACTTGAAGGGTCGGCGGGGTTACAAGGTTACAAGGTTACAAGGTCACCATCTGCTAGAAGAGGAGGATCACTGAAGCACCACCGAAAGATTAATAAAGGAGAAAGAGGAGAGTTGAAAAACAGAGAGCTACACTTTCTCGGGCTGCGTACACACTGCAGCTGAAAGGGTCCCAATTCAGATTTTGTTTTTGCGCCCCGCCCACGTGTGACGCAGGTGTTTCCTCATCAGCTGGATGGAGTCAGGCACATATGTGTTGGAAACAAGAGGAGAAGCGACGGGACAAAACTGGATGTGACGTCCCAGAAAAGATACGAGCGGTCATCCAACAAAATCGGGTGTGGGCAACAATTCAGAATTGAGCGTGAAGGCCAGGCAGTGTGGATTCGGGTTCAACCTATATGGGCTTTCGAAAGGCCAATGATGATATGTCGATATTCAGTATCTGGGCCATATCCGATATTTAATAAAAGGCCAGTTTATCTTCACACCCCCTAGTGGGTACGTGGCCTTGGATTCTGCTAAGAAGCTGCACTCTCTCTAACCCTGCCAAACCAAATCAGCACCTTTCTCTCGTCTTTTCAAGGCTTTTCAAGGCGTGCCTCCTCCGTATATATATACCTCATTCGTTCACTTTTTTACGTGTGGATATCACGCGATACTCAATGCCAAAGATATGACTCAACGATAAGTATGTTTCTCCTGTGCAAAACAAAATGTCTTATGTGTTATTACCCGCTTATATTCTCTCTATTTTTCTACAGATGTATATTGTGCCTATCTCTTAATATGTTTACATGCTGGGGAAGGACTGTGACAGAAGGTATTTATAAGAGTGCTGTCTGCTCTTTCTCTATAAATTTCAATAGCCATTAACAGGCATTCCAGCTTGTTGCTTTCCCTCGACGCAGAATTTAAAATGAACAATTTTACAAAAACTGACCAGCCGTCCCTGCTTTCATCGTCGAATACATATTATCAGTGAATTTCCTGCTAGGCCGATAGCAGATAGCGGTCTGAGATGCCTGGTTCAGGGTTCAGCCAGTACAGGGTTTTTGAAGATTTATGGAGTAGAAAAATATATATATTCTTGGAAAAGCCACTGAAACAGCATTTAGACCATCACGGGACACTAAAACTCTCCAGAAGCCCAGACTGATGAAAGCCAGGGCGACCCACCACCTATTCAACGGTAGGGAAACTCTGGAATAGATTACTGCCTTTAATTGAAAAATGTATTTGCAAAAAATACGATCAAACAATTGAAAAAAAAAAGGTTTTCCGTAGTTAAAGTCAGGGAGGAGCCTCCATCATATCAGAGGTGGACGATATCCTATATTTAAAGTCTCAAGGAAATGTGTTTCTGGGTGAAGCGGGATGCTGGGGTGGGACGTAACGTTCAAGAGTGATCTGCTCACGTTCTGGAGCTGTCCCAATCTGGATTCTTCAAAATGAATCAATTCCAGCCTCAATTTCATGCAACCATGAAAAGGAAAAGGAGACAGTGAACACCCAAGAAGTTGCTGCAGGTTTTATATGATGGGGGGGGGGGGGGGGGGTTGTTCAAATATCTGTGTCGGTGTTATTAGTTGGAATTTTATACCCACTGAAAATACACTCTGTCCACAAAATAACAATAATGTGATTTTGATATTAAAATGTGATTTTTCTTTTACATTTTTCAGCGTTCAGTGTCATTTTTCATGTCATTGTGACTTTACTGAAATGCCAGTATCGGCCCCATATATCGGTCTAGCCTCGGTCTGGCCCTTAGGAAACATGATGGGACTCTAATGTCATCGCTTCAGACCTGGCACGTCTTTCTCAGGGACTCACCCCGCTGTGAAAACTTCAAAGTGTTGGCTTTTGACTTGTGCATGTGCATTGTGCATGGAAACACACAAACACACAAATGACTCGGGTCTCAGTTTGGCTGGTTGGTCGCGACTTTTGTCCCACAGCAGCCTCCATTCATAGATCATGCAGTGGGAATGGAGAGGTGACCTTTCTGGGTTAGGGTTCATCTGCACAGATGAAAAGGTAGGAACCAAAAACAAGCAAAATCCAGTCTACTGGTAAATTGAAAAATGCTTGCAAATGCAACAAAACTACTCCCATTCATTTTGACAAAAGTTTGTTGGTTTTATTCTAATATAGTAACCCTAAACAGAGTGCCATTCAATAGGCCTCAATGCTGCCAAAGAGCAGGGACTACTTTTTTCAAAGGTCAAAGACTAGGGTTTAGATATATCAGCAACAAAAAAAATGATAGTGTAAATGTTTTTACATGAGCCACTTCAGTGCCAACAATACTTCTGTAGGGGCGGGAAGAAAAACTTTGAAGTCTCTTCTAACTTTCTCACTCGGTTGTCTTGTTTCGCAGTTTCTCTTGCTACCTTTATAATCCATCCTGCGCCCGTCCAATTACCGCCAGGGACTGACGTCTGCTGCTCGTGAAACTTCCGCTGATCCAATCGGAGCCCGGGAGCCACCGCGAGCACAGACCTCTCGACTCGGTGCTGCTTCTTCCATCCCAGAATAAAAACTTGTCTGGAGGGCTGTTTTTTTTTGTTTAGGGAGCATTCGTCAGAAACGAATTCTATCACCCATCACCTACCAGTGGCCCGGAGAGGGGGCTTGCGCCGGTGAGAGGAGATACTATCTTGGAAAGAGAGCCGCGGTAGACGGATTGGGGATTAATTGGGTCTCGCTGCCACAGGTTTTAGCATGAGAGAGCCGCTCGGGGATCAAGCCCTCCATGGACATAGAGAGCGCGCGGCCAGTCGGCTCGTGTAGATGAAGTGGCCATGGAGAGAAGGAGCTGTGGGGTCCACCGGATCTGTATTCTGACTCTCCTGCTTGTCTCCCTCTATCCCCTCTACTGTCGGGCCAGCTGGATGTAAGTATGAAGCGCTGTGGGGTGTCTGGGTGTCGGTGTGCTCTGAGGTGAAGCCGCCAGCTGCGCACCGCTCTCCAAATTAGTGTTTGACGCAATGAATTTTGGCAACCGTCTAGCTACGCCGCACTCCATTAAAAATGTCAATGTAATGGTGCCTTGCTTAACGGTAAATGCACATACCCCTTAAAATATCTACTCGTTAATTCTGCGTACATATATAGCCCACAAAGTAGCTTATATTTTATTAAAATGTCAATTTTTGGAACGGCCTCGAGAGTTATTCCATTAATCCCCCCCCCCCCTTAAAATACACCGTGGCTGACAGTAGCGTGCAGTGTGAACCGATTATAAAAGTTTAAATTGAATTCAAATACATGCTAAATTCTACCACAATTATATTCCGCCGAATTATAAACTGCCCTTTAAGGAGGCTAGGGGACCGGGATACGTTCAAATACTTACACCCCTTCACACCCCGGTCTGATGTGTGCCTCAGGTGGTTGGGGATAACGTCTGCGGGAGTACCGGAGAAGCTGGGCTGCGCCAACCTCCCGTTGACCCAGAAGCAGAGGGATTTGTGCAAGAGGAAGCCGTTCCTGCTGCCCGGCATCAGGGACGGCGCGCGGCTGGGCATCGCCGAGTGCCAGAGCCAGTTCAGGCACGAGCGCTGGAACTGCTCGACCACCGCCGACCCGTCCGTGTTCGGCTACGAAGTCTCGAGCGGTGAGACTGCTTCTTGTGCTGTAATTCCGTACATAACCCCCAATTGTTTATATTCCTTTGAAATCATTTATTTTTCTCCTGTCTTCTTCTTTTTCCATCGGGCTGATGTGCAATGTGATTTATTATAAAAATGCTGTTTTCTTTCAGGGGTTTCATTTTATTTTCCTCGATTGTTTTCATGTTTATTAAAAAAAATCATGGCAGGCTATTTTCACCTGCACCCAATCTAAATGTAACGCCATTTACCAGCAGGCCTCAGTCTGGTCCCAGCACACATTTATGTATAATTCCTTTCTCGTGGTAGAGCCGAGTGATGAAAACGGTCCTTGTTGGTCAGAGGAAGGTGATTTGATTTGTGCAGCAGCTGTTCGCCCGAAGCGCCGCCGCCGCCGCGCGCACATCTGCTCCGGTTTAACCGTTTCAACAACACTTTATCCACGGTCAGAGGAGGCCTCTGCCTTCCGCTGATCTCAAACCAGCCGGATGGACCCCTAGACCATATGTAATACAAGAACCTGGTTTCTTTATTCCTGATCTGGGATGTGGCTTCCCAGTGTGGTTGTTAGGAGTCTCTCTGGTTTAGCTGTTAACAAAACACTTTTCCATATATTATTATTATCTCCTCCTTTTCACTGTCACGTTCAGTGAGATTCTAACTAACTAAAACTCACCACATGTGTTATTAAGGTAAAGATAGTTCATAACCTAAAACCAGGTGTATCAGAGTTTTTGTCAATCATGAAATTTTATCCCATGACTGCAGGCAGATGTGACCCATAATGTTCTTAAAGTCAGACATCATTCTAATCAAATCAGACTTTTTTAATATAATTATGTTTCAAAAAACAAAATCCCCTCTGGTGACATTTGCAACATATTGCACTCTTCAACTTCTATTTTATTTCAGTCTAAAATATAATATTTCCCTCACTTAGAATAACAAAAATAAACATTTATTGAATTTGTCAATCTATGAGGTTAATATATTTGATGCAGTCACAGTAAAATATAGATTTTGTGTTACAAAAATCTGTCATGAATGTTTTGTTAATCACATGCTTTTCAATGTCATCAATATATTAGAGGCCTGTTGTGTATCATAATTCAAGATAATAATAACTATAATATTATAAGCAGGGCTGCTGGAGGGTAAACCCATCTGAAGTAATGTCTTTTAACCAAAAACAACACAAATTAATGGTTTTCTGAAAACATATTTGACTACTTTACCCCACCTTTTAATTTACTACATCATGGTGATATGTCTGAGGGTTCGACTGATACAGGTTTTGGAAGGCCAATACGATACCGATATTTTTAGACTTGAGAAGTTACTGGTAGCCAATATTTTGTGCCAACATTCAATATCTTGAAAGTGGAACATTTTCATGCTAATAAAGTATTCACTCCGGAAGAGCATTTAGACCATGGGACGGTAAAACCCAGACAAATGAATTTTTTAAGATGGTGAATTAATTTACAAAAAATAATTAATTTATTAATTATTGAACAATTAAATTAATAAATACCATCTGTAAAGAAAAACAAATGTCATTGTAGGTTTTCAGTAGCTGAAGTCAGGGAGGAACCTCCATAACATCTACATGGCTGATATTCGATATTTAATAAAAGGCCAATGTCAGGCCCATATGGTCTAACCCTAACATGTATGGTTACTGTGTTACTGAGTCATATGTGTTATGTTTATGTTTTTTTTTTACTGAAAATATACTTGATTTCTATTTATTCTGGTGGTTCTTTGCCTGACACGTGATCACCGACTGAAGGTCATCGTTTACCCACCTTTTTATTTGCCACGACATCCCTGATTATCACTTGGTTAACTCTTTGGTGCGCTCTTGAAAACCCTTTTCCCCTGCTGTGATCGGTAGTATTGTACGGAGTCCGTCTGTCCACACTTCACCTCTGAAGCTCTGCTTTGTAACCCAATGCCCCTCTCTCGGCCATGGTCCTTTTCCCATGAGATTTTGTGTCTCTCACACTTGGCTTTCCATCCAATTTTTTTTTCAAAGTATGGCAACAAGAAAAGCTGAATGGAAACGGCAAAATTCCATAAAACTACCTTGATATCACAAAAAAGTGGCTTTTGAAATGTCTAAAGTATCTGTTAACTACAACTTTTAAGAAATGTCAAACCTGCTGTCCTATGTAAAAATCTTGGTGGTTGTATGCCCATTAATTGGTACATTAGGAGATCGCCAAGTTAATTTCTTTGTTTTTGTGTTCAGATGAAAGCATGAAATTAGCTGATACTAAAGAACAATAACAGCTTGGCCACTACTGATCATCAGCTCCTCTAATTCAAATGAGGTAAACCAGATGCTGCAAACTGACCTGATTGGACAGTTTTCAGGAATTCTTTAGTGGCGGAGCCAATCAGGACCAAGTCCAGCTGTGATGTGTGAAAATGCAATAACTTTCAATTGAACCACTAAAACAAAATCAAATTTAAAAATTTGATTCCTCTAAATCCTCTAACACACACATAGATTAATAAACACTGTGATGATTCCTGTCTGCTCAAAATGACCACAGTTGGCCAAAGGTATATTTTCAAGGTTCAACCAGAATTGTGGTTTCATGTGAGGCATTGCCCCCTTTGTCTCTGTGTCGCACTGCAGGAACCAAGGAGACAGCGTTTATCTACGCGGTGATGGCAGCGGGGCTGGTCCATGCCATCACCCGCTCCTGCAGCCAGGGCAACATAACGGAGTGCGGTTGCGATACCAGGCTGCAGGGCACCGGTTCGCCCACCGAGGGCTGGCACTGGGGTGGCTGCTCCGACCACATCCACTACGGCACCTGGTTCAGCCGCAAGTTCATCGACAACGCCATCAAGAACGTGTCCTCCGCCAGGGGAGGGTACACCCTGCTCACTATGAACCAGCATAACAGTGAGGCTGGACGCCAGGTGAGACAGATGCAATGCACACACACACACATACATCATCCGTTACCCCATAATAGGTCCCATATTAGTCAGTTTTCATGTTTTTGTTTAATGGCTCCAGATCTGCAAATAAATGTAATTCAGTTAAAAGTTGAAGTAAAATTAGCTACATTCAGTTAATCTGAAGACCTCACTGGCAGAACAATACTGGACCCTAATTGGCTGACGTGCTAATTGGAGGCTTTCCAGATGCTGCAAACTGACCTGACTGGACGCATTTCAGGAAGAATTTAGTGAGGGGAGCCAATCAGGACCCTAGTCTAGTTGTGAAAAAAGGTTGGATTTTTTTTTTTAAATGCACTAATTCTTTTTTCAAACAAAATCAAATTTGAACAACGTCTTCATTGATTTATTTCATCACACATGTATATAAATAGTGGAAAGTTTGAATTCCTATAACAGGGCGTCTTTCAAATTTGAGACATGAGACTGAGATAAGACTCAGATGTACAGTGTGTCACATCTTGATTAATGTTATTTTAACAGGCGTGAGACTCCCTAGTGTGAGAACAGAACTGTTGGAGAAAAAGGAAGTTATGAAGGGTCACTGGAGATCATCAGAACATCTGCCGCCTATTGAGTAAATGGGAGAAGCATGACAACATGATAAATATTTGCCGTGATTCACTCAAACTAACGTGTCTCGTAAACACACTAACAGTTTTCTACAGTTTCACATATGAACTCATCTGTGCTCGGCTGCTTGCAGTCAGCTGCATAGGCACAAACTCTTACACACTAAAAATGCCAGGTTAAAAATGACCCAGTTTGCATCTCTGATGGTAAAAATCAAAGGGCGGCGATTTTGTTTTCATTTTTTAAAATTGTTTTTATTGTTTCTTTCATAACGCGGCAGTTTGTGAAGCCCTTCGCGGCTGTAATGGTGACTAAGGGCTGTACAGGTAAAGCTGATGTACATTGATTTGACCCAACATCAGAGAAGTGTCGTAAAGGAAAAAGGTGGGTAATATATGAGCCTCCAGCTGGGAAACAAACCACCAAAAAGAAAAATCTACTCCCAGAAGAGCATTGATTTATGCTCTTGACATAGGGGATGCAGCTTGAATCAGTTTGATACTTAATATGATATATACTTTCCAGAAAGCGTATGTATCTCAGCCTAAAAAATGGGTCTACTCTCCACTATATCTTTGTCAACGTGGCTGGGTTATGCATTTTACCCAATGCATGGTATGTCCGTATTGTGTTCATGAACCCAGCAGCTCTTTCTAATGTATTTGGGTCTGTAATACCGGATAATGCAATAACTTAACTATAACCAGATAATGTCATGATTTGACGAATAATGAACACATTTTCATGAATCCTCTCTATAATAATAATCTGTATTGTCTCCCTCCAAACCACAGATGACATGACCATGTAATGATGTTGCTATGTTATTACAGTATCTGTAATATTTTCACTCACTCTACTACTTTTCTATCAATGTTTATCAGTATATCAATGTTTATGATTTCCCTTCCTCCCTATAATAATAATAATAATAATAATAATAATAATAATAATAATAATAAAACAAATTATTTATATAGCATTGTTCTAAAAGCCCTAAATTAAATGTATAGCACTATGATATGATACTGTGCATCAAACTGGTGCAACCCTCACATTCAGTAAAATATAAAACTACTATAAATGCAATACAAATGTAACAGAAACAGTCCACCGGTGTTTCCTTTTAATTGATTTAGTTGTAGCGGCGCCCCGGTGCTAGAGAACTGCGAATACGGTGAAAATTCGTCATCTGCCGTTATTGCTCAGCTTACCCCCCAAACACAATGTGCACCTGGACAAAGGGGTGATTGGCGGAAATTGGCAGTGAATATGATTCATCGACACTGGAGGCTCGCAATTAACTGTTGATTGTGCAGGCTATTAAAGCCCAGCCTCGGACCGCCCTGAGGAGGGGGCCAAGAGAGAGGATTCCCGACAGGGCGCCATTAAGGATCACAATATTATTACACACACATAAACGCACACACACTTCTCGACACACACACCCACGCCGGACACAAAGAAGGCAGTGTATCCTGTGGGAGGTTTAGAGGGTTGAGGAGAGACGAGGGGGTCATCCAAATATCACCGTCAAGCCCTGGGGTTTGTAGTCTCCTCTCTCCCCCCCCCTGCCCGGACTGAGAGGAACACAGTAGCTTTTGTTCTGCTGGTGTCCCGGCAGCATATTGTATCAGTCCCTGCATTCACATGCTATCAGATGTATCGGACAAAACGAATGCCCTGCTTGGAAATTTCACACGAACGCTCTCCGAAGACACATGATGAAGACAAAAAGTTGGAGAAAATTTTGCCGCCCGAGTTTGTGTCAGTCAAGATACAGAAATCAAGAGAAACAGGTACCCCCCATAGAGTAGATGATTCAGAGTAGATTTTGGAGCACCTTGCTGTATGAGATTAAACTACTATAACTCCTTAAGTGTGTTGATGTAGAAATATATACTTATTAATAAGCTTAATGAATGCTTAGTGGTTGTGGTGGGACATGAGGCAGCTCAGGCGCCACAATGTTTAGAAATGCAGTCAGCTGCCACAGCCACCGAAGAGCCAGGGACCTCCAATATGGCCGCCGGAGGGTGCCTTACATCACCAGAGAGTCCTCTATTTCTCCAGGGTCGTGATCAAAATGCTGCTACAGGATTCAGATTAAATGAAGAGGTTGTAAGCCAGTGGCCCCGTGGAAGCCTTTATTTCCCCCCCCGCTGTTCTCTGGCAGATGAAAGGATTCAGATGAAAATGTAAACCGACTCTTGATCAGAGCCCAAAACATTATTTTTTTCCCTTCAGTGTCTTCTCTCTTTCCCAGGCCATCGACAAGACGATGTCCACCGACTGCCGGTGCCACGGCGTCTCGGGCTCCTGCGCGGTGAAGACCTGCTGGCGCACCATGGCGCCGTTCGAGCGCGTGGGCAACGTCCTGAAGGAGCGCTACGAGAGCAGCGCCCAGGTGCTGGACCGGTCCAAGCGGAAGGTGAGGAGGAAGCAGAAGGAGCAGCGCCACGTGCCCATCGAGAAGGACGAGCTCATCTTCTTCAGCAAGTCGCCCAACTACTGCCTGGAGGACAAGCGCTGGGGCGTGGCGGGCACCCGCGGGCGCCGCTGCAACCGCACCTCGCAGGGCCCCGACGGCTGCAACCTGCTGTGCTGCGGCCGCGGCTACAACACCCACGTGGTCCGCCACGTGGAGCGCTGCGAGTGCAAGTTCGTGTGGTGCTGCTACGTCCGCTGCAGGCGCTGCGAGAGCATGAATGACATGCACACCTGTAAATAATGAGAGATGAGAGAGGAGGCGAGAGGCTCAGAGATGGGCAGACGCAGAACGCTGGAGCCGTTTGATGCCAGATGACTCAAACGCCTCGCCTCCCCCTGGACGTCCGCCGGGCCTCCAGTGGTTCTGATAGAGATATGACTCTCCGGTGAATCATAACATGATGGAGAGTCCAGGTGAATTCTGTCTGAGGGGAGAACAAAGGGAACGCCGGGGTACACTTATTCAGCTCCCTGTCACTCTATGCTTGTGTAGCCAATAGTTAATGGTAATCAGTGTTATGTAGCTTTAGGTTGCGGCATGAACAAGCCGGATTCTGGATCGTTTTTTGGCAGGGATGAATAGCAGTTCAGGACTAAAGCGCTCCGTTATTGCTGAAGAGGTGCTAGGTAAATAATATTAGATTATCAACCAGAAAATGGCTGGGATATGGATTTTCTAATTTAAAAAAAAAAAAAAACAATTTTTTAATAATGGTGGATAAATTGACACTCATTCATGAAAGGCAAGGAACAAAACTCCCTGAAATATCAATTCATGTTTCCTGGCAATATTTGCAACAGAAAATAACCAGTGAATGCTATGTATTGTTTTATTTATATGTTTGCAATAAATACTGTTTTATGTATCAGCATAACATTTTGATTATAGATATTTGTTGGAAAATAGTTATCATACAATAATATACAATATGCATACAAATATAATATACTACAGTATATAATATTTCAGCAAAATTCACAAGATAAATGTACTTGCAAAAATCATCAGTGCTTCAATAGAGACTATATAAAACGGAAGTAGTATTTTTGTAAATTGTTTATATTGTGTAAATATTAAATTATGATGTATAATGACAACAAGGCTTTATTTTTTTTATATATATATATTTTTTTGCCGATATGTACTGTTTTCCAGGTTGCTTCTGTGATCGGTTTGGCCTTGAACGACGTGGTTAAGGGGAGGTAGCCTCTGTTCCTAGGTCAGCAGAGGCCTGGTATATGGAGGCCGTTTGTGTCCCTCACTGGTCCCAGGCCTCGGCTGTAAAAGAAGCTGGCACAACCCTAGAGATGCTTTTGGTCAGCTGTCCAGCATTCCTCTTGCTATGTCTAAAAATTCACCGTCTTCCTTCTCAGTCTCTCTTTTCCCCTCTCTTGCTTCTTTCTCTTCTTTTACCCCCCCTACGTCTTCCTCCTCTGAATGAGAGACTGTAATACGCGAGAAGTGGCGATGCTGCGTTAAATGCCGGGAGTGTTTTCTCTTAAAGAGAGCCCCCCTGAACCCTGAAGTAAGGTGATTTATTAGAGCTGAGAGGGCAACCCGGAGACCAGAAGACTGGGGAGGAGGGAGATTGAGCAGATCGGTGTCGGCTTTACAAGCTTGACTCATTGGTTTTCTGCGTGCTGACACCAACATACATGTGTTAATATCACTTATGGTATAACATTTCATAGAAACGGCGCAAAGTGACCGCACAGTAAAAAGAGGGAAAATCAAGCATAAACGGATGAGCAGCATGTCTTGGTCTCGGTCTACAGTATTCCTCCAAACACACATGCTGACAAAGAGGTATGGCGACTTGATCAATTTATTTATGTACCTAATCCAACCTTGGAAACGACGGTCAATCAGATAAAACTGAGAAGAACGTTTTGATTTCATTTACGAAGGAATGCACAGCTGTAAACAATCCCTGCTCTCGTGAACTCATCCTTAGATCAAGGCTTCGCTGCCAGTGTAGGGGGGGGGACTATTTCTACCGATGGATCCATGAGTTACACTTACAGAGAAGAGTTGCCTGGCTCGTAAAAACCCACTAGGACTCGGTGACACAAGGTTTTGTTGTTCTCTGAATCCCTCAGCGCGTTCCAGCGTACACTTAACGGCCGAGCCAAGTGTTTTCTTCCAGTTGTGTCTTTCTCCACATCTGTTAGTGGGTTCAAGCTCTCGTTGGGGGCCAGCGGACCCCATGCGGGCACTTTGGCTTACATCGAGCGTAAGCAATGCCAGTGAACTCCTTGGCAGAAAAGACTCTGGGCATGCATTGCATCTTGAAAATGATGTCTCCATCTCTCATCCCCCTCGTTCTGCTTTTTCACCCGTTTCCCAGTCTAGTTGTTTCCTCAACCAACCTTTCCTCTAACATGCAATCTTGATTTCTACATTGGTGCTCTCCCCCGGACGGCACAAGGGACCGTTGCCTCAGATCCTGTGCATTGGGAAACGTCTCAGCTTGATTTGAATAGAGCAGCTGGCAACTAGGGAAAGACCATGTGATGACAGCTGACAGGAGGGAATAGAGCCCAGCAGTCCATGTGCTAGGAACCCATGGCAGCGCCGTCCAAAGCTGGTTCAGCATGCTGGTTATGTGGAAGTACGCTCAGAGGAAGAGTACCCCCTTGAGTCTGGCAGAGCAGTGGTGGAACCCGATTCACAGGCAGATGACACAGCAACACTTATTTGGCATGGATGCGACTAGGAATAGGGAGGGCGCGTTACTAGAAGCCAGTAGAACAACAGTGAAAGGGAATGAAGCTCCACGTTTGCCCTTGGCAGAAAGCAGCAACGTTGGAGGGCCTCGAAATGCGCCGAGGGAAGAGGAGGTGCTTGATAGAGGGAGTGTAGGAACAGCCACAGGATGTCAGTACCCCTGTCACAAGGGAAGATACAGTGGTGGCCAAAATTATTAGAACACCTGACAGATCTGAAAATATTGACCTTTTCTTGCCTGATTTCATTTCATAATGTTCATGAAACATGCAGATGGTTGCTCTGAGCACAACAAATATCAGATGAAGTGAGTCCTACTGTTTTCATCCACTCTTAACTTTAATATTTGGTATGTCCACCTTTTGCAGCAATTACAGCAGCACATCTCTCTGGCATAGTGTCAATATATTTCCTGAGAACTTGAACACTAATGTTATCCCGCCTTCTGCAACTCAAGCCAAAGGCTTTCCTTCGAATGTACAATAGATCTGTCCAGTTTATTGTCCAAATAGGCCTAGCTTGTTTTTTGTAAGGAAAATTACGTAAATCTCCTTATGATGGCTCTATTCTATGGTTTATAGAGCATAATGATGACTTTGTATATATTTCATTCGTTTTATGGGTATTTTAATGGCCAATTGAACAAAAACAACTGAAACCTCTTAAATATGCCAAGTGTTCTAATAATTTTGGCCACCACTGTATTGGTGGTGAAAGGCAGGGTCTAGAGGCCAGAGGAGTCAGGCAGACAGCGAAGAGAAAGATCTGTGGGTAGAAACCTCAAGTGGAATGGGGTAGGGTTGGTGAAATGAGAGACTGGGAATCCGTTCTGTTCTGAATCAGATCTGAAAATTACGCAAGGCGGGCCAAAACATTCGGTTGAGAATAAACTCGATAAGAGGGGAGACATTATGTATGACGAGCTAAAAGGTTTGGAGTCTAGGAAAACACACAGAAGGCAGTCTCAGAGCCAAAGAAGTGTCCCGGGACAGCGCTCGATGAGGATTCCTTTGAAATTGTCAAATTACACCTCGCCAAAGGGGCAGAGTGTACGAAAGCAAAGCTAGAAATCACACAATATTATACAAGATACAAGATATCCCACACGTTGGAAAGCTAGAGCACGATGCTGATCCCACTTAAATGGAAAGAGGGGCAAAGTGCAGGAAATGTGCAAGATTGTTCTCAGCTCCAGGGCCCAGTGGAGTCCAGTATCAGGTAGACGAAAGTGCACCAGATGTCTTCAGACTTTTTTGGCAGCTCGTGAAAGTAGCATGTAGCATATAATCCAAAAAGAATGGATAATAGGAGGAGGAGGAGAGTTTAGAAAGCATTTTCAGCCCATATGCCTGCGCATTGTCGAGGGAAAGTGCACTTATGTTAACAAACCACTTAGAAAGGAACCGGGTAATTGACATATCGGCGCATAAAGCAGGAACAGCAAACAACATAAGCGAAGCCTCCATTTTGAGTTTCTAGACCGAAGTCAGCTTCCAGGGCAAATATACTTCACAACACTGCAGTTTTCTATAGCATGACAGCACCTGGAAATTGATATGATGCCCATGAGCCTACTTTGAGACATTCTGTTTATTTCTTCACATGATTTCTGACTGAGAAATTTGAGTCAGTGGCGTAATTGTTTGACTAAAGAGATGTTATGCTTATGTATGGGGCCATTCAAGGGGACGGACCATTGTCTCTTAAAGTTGCAAGCTTCAAAAATGAAACTATAGAGAAAGGAAAAAAATCTGAAAATATCTCTGCAATATAACACTTTTTAAATGTTGGATGCTACTGTGGAGGCGTTTACAGACATGGCAAAAGGTTTACAAGCAGGGAAGAGACATTTTGATGGGGACTGTCACTCCTGTGTTGAGAGGGCAGAGAAAGAGGAAACCCACATAGTAAGAATCATGTATAGAAAACAAATTTGCCTAATAATCCATGATTAATCAGAAGATGTGTCCTAATATGGGAGAATAACCTCCTATTAACACGTCTGAAATGAATAATGCTGACAAGAGGTGCTTATTGTTTTAAATAAAAACAGTACTTAAAAAAAACTGATTGTGAGAAAAAGGCTTCCATTAGTGTTTTCCATTTCTGCATGCTTGGGCTTTAAGCTGGAAAGTCACATTTATTATCATCATTATTATTATTACTATATTTCATGAACTATTGCAACAGAATGCAATTCCAGGCTAATAGATGGAAAAGCATGGAATAATGTAGAAAATCATCTTTAATGCCTCTCACCGCCACTAGGTGTCACTAGAGGACATCTGAGTTCAGAGACCGCACTCCGCCTGCTGCCACTTTGGCCTGGTGGTTGAAGGTGGTACTGCAGTTTATACTCTCATGTGGCCCAGAAAGCATTTTCCCCATATGGACAGGGTCCCCACTGGTCAGGGAATTCCTGGAAAACCATTGAATGTTGAGAGGTGTATTCCAGTTGGGGAATTTGATCGAAGTCAGGGAATATCAGGGTGTTTTACAAATAGGTTCGCTTTACAGGAATATAGCAGAATGTATGACGTACAATTTATTTTCCCTCACATGTGACACAGACTTGACGTTTTCAAGGAGGATCTTGTGAGCAGTAAAAAGCTGCATGGAGTAACGTTTTTATTTTTTCATTTCTGATCTGGACCACGTGGATATGTGGTACAAAATTGAACTTGTGTTTGAGCCGCTCAAATCAGAAGTGTCAGCGTTGTCATGACAACAAGTAACTCTTACATCATTGACCTGAGACATAATTTTGGCGCCACCGGCTGCTTGGCTGGAGCCAGCGTTAGCATGGAGGACAATGAGACACAACAATAGAAGGAAAGCAAGAAAAGAGCTGACTTGATTGGTCAGTTCAGTCCAAACTCAAACACAAACACTCAAACACAGAACATACCGTAACCAAAATGTGTTTGAGCCACATCGTCAATCAATCAGCTTTTTCTGTGGTCCGCGGAGGATGGCTTCACTCTGATTGTCCCTGACCTACTGACCGACTGAACATTTTGTTACAATACTCCACATCCTAGTATGACTGATAGCGTGGTTGGATCTCGGGGTTACCCTGCTTTTTACATCCCTGTGTGTGTGTGTGTGTGTGTGTTTGGTAATGCCGGTGTTACCATTCAGCAGAAAATCCAGCGCTATCTGGAAAAGAGCCTCATCTGAAAGTCATGACGGAGCAGATTGTTTCAGGAAGACTGTGTGAAAGGACAGGAGAGTGAATCTTATTTACAGTCCAGGATATCCTGCCATTCTCCTGCGCTCCTCTCTCACCCGCCGTTTGAACACAAGCAGAGCAACAGATGCCCCCCCCCCCCCCCCCCCCTCCCCGCACAGGCCACCCTCATTTGCTGAATTGCTGACAGGGACTCTAGCTGTGCAAAAAGTCAGAGACCACCCTTTCGTTTATTTAATTTAAGAATTAAATGCAAGTTATTTATTTGTCAGTGTCAGAAAAAATCCAGGAAAGATACATTTAATAATATATATATGGGTGGACTGACGAAATACAAAAAAAAACAACATTTTTTTTAGTATTTCGTCAGTCCACCCTTTGCCTTCATTACAGCTTCCATTCTTTTCAGGAGACAGAAATCTGCAGGGATATTTTTCCGCGCTTCTTGTAAACAAAGTTCAGTCTTAGAAGTTGGTCGCATTTTCTCACGAGCCAAGTAACCCCAAACACGTTGAGGTGATGTTGAGGTCTGGGCTCTGGGGTGGCCGGTCCGTTGTTCTTCTTGGTTTGATACGTCTTGATCTTCTTGGTAGTGTGCTTCGGCTTGTTATCTTGCTTTACAATTAATTTGTTCCCAAACAAACACGATGATCCTCCACCATGCTTGACTGATGGTTGTAGACATGGTTCCCAGAGTCTTTCATTGCTTTTCATTGCATTTCGAATCTCAGATTTAGACTCATCAGTCCATAAAACCTTACTCCACATCTCAGCAAATTGTTTTCCTATCTCTCAGAGATGAAAGCTTTCAGCACCGTCTATCTGATGGTGATAGTTTCGGTGGTCTACCAGGTCTTTATTTTCCTTTCAACCTCAACCAGTTAATGAAAGCTTTTACATCTGCTGTTCCATGACTTGGTGTCTAGTAGGTATTTCCTGAGAGAAATCATCCGGCGCACAGGAAGTGATGTGTTTTATGTTTCCGGTTTGTTTGAAATAAATAGAAGAAGAACTGGGTAGTTAGCATGAGCCGTGACAGCCAAGAAATAAAAAACACCACCTACAGAAACTCTAACTTCATCAACAGGAAAGGAAAAAGACGTCACAGTACTGGACACACTGTTTGATTGACAGGTGATCTCTGGGAAGCGCAGTGCAGAAACACCACAGCGATTAACGCCGAGCACCAAAGATTGAAGCAATATTAAAAAAGGAGAGGGGAGAGGCAGATGTAGTGGGCAATGACAAGAGATAAGGGGAGGGGATGAGATGTGTTGGCCCTGAAAAAGGCAGACAGACGACGTGAGCAGTGCCAGTCCTCTGGTGAGTCTCAGACAGGAAAAGACAGAAGGAGAGCGAGGTCCAGCGGCTGGACCAGAGAGAAGATAGGGTCAGTGATTGCGGGGCTCGACGAGGAGGGAAAACATGGCGTCTTGCTGTCAAACTTTGGGTTTCGTGCTGCTCGCGCTGTTGCTGCTGGAGACAGACCTGCACAATACGGTGTCGGCTGCATCAGATCAGGTAAGGTCATTCGTTCATCAACAGCATGAAGGCACATGCAGCTAAATGACAAAGTTTTGTGTGTTTTGTTTTTTTAAATAAAGGGTTTTTAACTTTTGCACACAGAAGAAGAAGAGTGCCTTGGCTTCCTTTTATCGACTCTTATTTACTCCTTGACCCCAGTCGGCACCTTTCTTCAGCCTTTAATGGTCTGATGTTTGTGTGTTTGTGTGTCAGGTGTCTTGTCGTGGTTTGGTTTACGCTACCCTGTGCATTTTCCGCGTCACATTTTAAGTCGCTCTTCTCTACGCCTGGCCTGTAGCTGGCTCGGCTGGCTACATCAGATCGGGCAGATAGCAACAGAAGCTATTAGACAGCCTCTTCCTGTTTACTTTCCTGCAGTCCGGCTTCAGTCACAGTCAACGGCAACATTCTGGTCTTTGATGTTAACACAGTGGTCTCAGTTTTATGGAAAGTTATGATGTCTGTGCATGCATAGTGCACCGTTTGGCCAGTTAGGGTGCGATCAGTTTTGGTGAGAGACAATATAGTGCAACACGCTGACTGGGCAGTATTCAGTATTGTGCCGCGGGACGTCCTGGGTTTGAATCTTTGGACCGATACTGAAGTCAGCAAAAGACGATATTTGGTGCCAATTAAATATCTTTAAATTTTATAGTTTCCGTGCCAAAAAGTATTTAGTGTTCTCCCAGTATTTTATTATTGTCAGGGTGGAAAAACACTAACACTCTTAATTACTTCATTTCATTGTATTATTATTTTTATGTATTTGTGGTCAGGAAGGAACCTCCATCATATCAGAGGTGGGTGACACCACTTTGTGTCATCGCTCTCTCTTTCTTCCATCTTTCCTGTCAATCTCCACTGTCAAATATCAAATAAGAAAAAAAGCAAGAAAAAAACGAACAAAAAAAAACAATAATCTGGTGTGGTTTGTTTTTGCGGACAGAACTTCTGCTCCAACACGACGGTCGTCAGAACGAGGACGTCGTGCCACTCCTGCAGCATCACCCTACTGATCAACTGCCCCCCTGGCTTCACCCAAAGCCCTACGACCGTGGCACAAGACTGCAAGTGAGTCGGCATGAGGTGGGAAGGGGTGTGATATTATCACTTTAATGGTCGCGCATCACACGTGTCTGTACGCATCTGTCTGTGTGCAGGTACTATATAAAAACTGCAACGTTGAAGCTAGCCATCAGCGGCTGCTCTTTCGAGTGCTACAAGGAGGTGTTGGAGAAAAGGTGCTGTCCAGGGTACTGGGGCCAAGACTGCATCGGTAAGTAGAATAAGACGCACGTGCATTGACAGCTACTGCCTCGTCTTGCAGGCCGAATCCGTCAAAACATGAAAAGGATCCAGTCATTCAATAATCAGCTCACATGGTTTGCAAGCAACCGTGAATCTATTTCTGAAGAGTTGATCCCAACCCTCCTTCTACTTGGGACTTTTTAAATAAACGAGGCCATCGAGGTTGAAGGCCACATCGCTCCTGTGACTACTCCTGTAATACTACGTTGGGCACCGGGGGAACATTTTAACAGGACGTTTTCAGAAAAGCAGAGGGAAAGGAAAGAAACAATTCTTCCTCTATAGGGAGGAAGAATAAGCAGGTGGAGAAGTTTATGATACTCCTCAGTGGGTTGGTGAGCTGAAGAGTGGCCACGGGTGTCAGCAGCATCCTGGTGAGCCGGTGTTCACTCCGGTGGGTCCAGGATGCAGCCATGCCTGCCGGGGGGGAGCGGGGGGGGGGGCTTCCACTCTTCCTTCCTCACCGTCAGCGGGGCCCCGTCCTCCAGGAATGTGCTGACGTCCAAAGTGTGGCTGGAGGTTAGAGATGAAGGGGGGGGGAGGGGTGCTTCCTCTCTCTCGGTTCTGATATATATATAGTTAAAGTTTTTATTCATCCAGGGATAGTTGACTGAGCACACACGCGCTTTTCCAGCTTCACCTTCAGTTACACACATTGACACCTGGGAGCTGGCTAGTGCCTTGCTCAAGGGCACCTCAGCAATGTTTTGTTGAGGGAGGGAGATCACATTTTCCCAGCCGGAACTGGCATTCGAACCAGCAACGTTCCGGCTACCACTGCCACCCAGTTAGTGGAAAATCATTACATGGTGCTAAATTGATGGGATGTGTGGGTGAAAGAAAAAGAGAGAGCCCATCGTGTTGGGGAGAGGAAGGTGATGAAATGAGTGGCTGCATCCCAGGGTTATTCAGATAAGAGAGGGTTAGGAAAGGAAAGACATGATAGGGACTGCAGAATGACAATATGAAAGGCAGGAAAAAGGGATGTGTGTGTGTGGGGGGGGGGGGGGCTGTTTTAACAGAAGCATGTCTGCTTACTCAGGTCCTTGGAGAAAGGCTATCGCAAACAAAGCTTTTGCAGCTCCACAAATGATGAGCCTCTTGTATATTGTTGTACTGTCAGCTCAGTATAAAGAATGTGTTTTCATGTTCATGGTGATTTTAGTAAACGTCTGTTACAGAGTGTCCAGAGCATGCAGGCACGCCTTGCAGCAATAACGGAGTCTGCTCCGAGGGAATGGGGGGTAATGGAACTTGCAGCTGCAAGGTATAGTATGCCACGATACACACCTGCATATACACACCTGCATATACACACCTGCATATACACACCTGCATATCCACACATCACTCAAGACACACCAGATCCAGTAAAGGTTTGCATGCCGTATTACCAAAATGACCAAATCAGAAAGCCATGCTATTCACTAACCGTGCTCCATAAGTACAACGCTGCCTAATACCGCTGGTCAACAAATCAAGCCTCTACGTACTTGTTGTGGTCATGCACATGTAAATCTCTTTATTTTGTCCATGTATTTATTTCTAGATGAGGCCATGCACATCAAGATTGCGACCTATTCACTAACATGCAACGCCAACTCCCCCAAAAATGCCAAAACGCACATATTGTCCTCAGAAAGCAATCTTAGTGAATCTGGACCTCAGTGTTGTACCCTCTTATGCTCACTTACATGTTTATATGTCCATGCATGTGTGTGTGTGTTTGTGGATGGATTCAGGTGGGATTTGCAGGAACTGCATGTGAGGATTGTGCAGCAAACAGATACGGCCCAACCTGCAGCTCAGGTAAACCTAAACCTAAAACAATACAAATACATGAATCAAAAGTCCTCAAAAATCTGATTTATTGTTTGGTTTTATAACACACTCCATTGTCTCTTTCTTTATTCCTGTCTCCCCTCTTTCTCCATCCCATAATGTTGTTGTAGTCTGCACATGTGTACACGGCTTGTGTAACACTGGTTTACGCGGTGATGGGAAATGCACCTGCTTCTCTGGGTACAAAGGCCCCAACTGTGACCAAGGTAAGGAGTTAATAGGCACTGAACTGTGTCACACTCAAGAAACAAGATATTTTTTTCCCCTGCGAAACGCCTGACAGGTTGAATAAATGGGTCTGTTTAGTTGTAGTAGCATATTGCTAATTGCTATTTCCTAATTTAAGTCATTGTCTCTTTCCCAGAGCTGCCAGAGTGTGCCGCCCTTAGTTGCCAGCACAACTCCCGCTGCATGGAGGAGGCCCTCACTGGGAGGCTAGTGTGCACCTGCATGCCTGGTTACCAAAGCTCAGGAACACAGTGCATATGTGAGTTTCATGTGCAGAAAAACAGAATTTTCCTCCTCAGATCATATACACTTATTTGTTGGTTTTTGGGAGATTGGCCTGTTGGTCAACTTTACAGCCATTACGTGATGAGAACATAGACACCAGAATCATCCATGTGTCCCCGGTAGATACACTATGTTGAGTGATCGTAGGCTCCATGCTACACTTTAGCATACACTATGTTGAGTGATCGTAGGCTCCATGCTAACACTTTAGCATACACTATGTTGAGTGATAGTAGGCTCCATGCTACACTTTAGTATACACTATGTTGAGTGATCGTAGGCTCCATGCTAACACTTTAGCATACACTATGTTGAGTGATAGTAGCCTCCATGCTAACACTTTACTCAATAGAACTCAATATATCTGATGCAGCCAGGTTTATTTTTGGAACTATTTCAGGTGATTTTTAGCGATATACAGTCTCCCATCACCACCACCTTCACTTGCTACAGAAAACAGAAGTCACGCTCCAAGAAAGTATCACCTACGGGTACACCTGAATGGGACCATCTCCCCAAAACTGTAAGAAGAAGATGTAAAAAGGGAGTAACACATTTTTTCATCTACTTTTCCTTTTTTTGTTTCAATTGCCCCAGCCATGAACCCATGTCTACAGCAGGTCTGTCATGTCCACGCCACCTGCGTCCACACCGGCCCCAACACACACCTCTGTGCCTGTGCTGAGGGCTACAGCGGGGACGGCCGTGTCTGTATGCCCATTGACCCATGCCAGGCCAGCAACGGCGGCTGCTCCGTCCTCACCACCCGCTGTGTGTACGATGGTCCCGGGAAGGTGAGTGTGTATCTGATATGTGTGTGTGTGTGTGTGTGTGTGTGTGAGGTATCGGTTGACATCATATTAGGAGCCTTAAAGCAACATTGCCGGGTGTATTCTTACATTAAAGCCTTGCCCAGTGCAGCTTTAAGTGTGGTTATTTTTTTAGTAAGCTTTGTCAGTCTGCTGTGTTTGGTGTGTCCCGTAGTCTCACTGCGAGTGTCTTACTGGGTTTGACCATTTGGAGAACGGGGTGAGCTGCAGCCTGAAGGACGCCTGCAGACCCGACTCCTGCCACAAGAACGCCAACTGCTCTACCCCGGAACCGGGGAGAGTGGAGTCAGTGACTTTCTCTTCATCCATAGAAAATGAATACAGCGTTCGAGCGAGATCATGCACATCCAAGGCTGACTATCCCTCTCCTGCAGGTGCACCTGTCACCAAGGCTACCTCGGCAATGGGAAGGTCTGCTACGGCAACATCATGGAGCGTCTCACTGAGCTGAATACAGAGCCCGGTGGCCAGTTGACTGGTCAGCTCAGCAATGCCATCACACTCTTTGGTACGCCTCAACCAGCGCGCCGCTGTTTTGGTTGACATCCGTCATTCTGTCTGTTTCTGGCTCTCTTCTCATTTCCTCTTGTGTTGCCATTTCTCTGTCTTGTCTTTTTTCAGGTTCTCTATCCTGGCCCTTGCGCAACTTAGGCCCTTTCACTGTTTTTGTCCCGGTCAACAAAGGCTTCCGGGGATCTCCGGTGAGCTGTTGCACAGAGAATCACATATATACACCGAATAGTAACCGGTTGATAGCAGTCTTATCTACCTTGCCCATGTTTGAGGGTGAACATGTGTTTTCACCGTCATTTTTCCAGGGAAATTCGACTGAGCATACTTTTCCAGCAACGCCCTACTTCACATTTATACACATTTGCAGAAGTATGCAGCCTAATGTGTTTTTTCTCCTTGCCGCTTTAGATGAACACTCTAATGGCTGACTCCTCCAAAGCTAAATACCTGTGCAAGCTGCACATAGTCGCTGGGGAAATGCCCTTTGACACTCTGAAGAAAGGGCACATGTACTACACCCTGACTGGCAAAGCTGGCGAGACTGACACCACAGTGGGGGTGAGAGATGAAGAGCGGATATCGATTTGTTTGGTGGTCTTATGTCAATTTAGCTGGAGTGAAGTATTTTCTTTGTCCACAGCGAACAGTTTACTAGTAGATTTTCAGGTTTTTTTTATTTTCAGCACCACCACTTTTGGTCTTGGCATCATATTTAGACAGTGATATCCCTAGTAGTGATAGAAGGTGATCTACAGGCAGCTAGGTCTAACACAATGATCAAGTCACTATTAATAATGAGACCCTCGCACTACTGGACCTTTACTGCTCTGTCTTTTGTTTATGGTGATCCTATATGTGCGTGTGTGTGTATGTGTGTGTGTGTGTGTGTGTGTGCAGGAAGTGAGGGTGGAAACACATGGCTGTATGTGTCCTAAGACTGACCTTGTTTCCTTTCCTGTCCCTTCCTTCCTCTCCACCATCCCCCTGTCCTTCCTTATGAGGCTTTAATGTGTCCAATCAAAATGTTTGTCTGGGGAAGTTCACCTGGAGGTTCTCTTCAATCCTCGTTCTGAAATATTACCCAAGGTGGTGTCTTGTGAATGAGTTGGATTTTATTCACTGTCCCATTCAGATGCCGTCTAAAAACAGAACATCTTTTACTTTCATCACAGGATACTGAGACAAAAATCCGTATCCATGGCAGCAGGAAGAGGGCCACGATCCAGCAGTCTGATGTCATTGCATCCAATGGGATGATCCACATCATCAATAAGCTGATGGACAGCGTCTCACCCACAGTGGAAAGTAACAAAGAGGTGCAGAGATACCACACACACGTTATAAAAGATGCTCATCATAGATATTTGAACCACATATTCTCTATCACTGTTCCATAACGTCTTGTGTATTTTTCCACAGGAAAACCTGATGAAGATTCTTTCAGACTATGGCAAATTCTCCAAGTTCAAGTCTTTATTAGAAGTATGTACATTAAATTATATATTTGGTAACAATTTTCATGGACTAAACCTTTTGTTAGCTGGTCATTTAATAGTTATGTCACTGTGACATAGCAGTGAAGCAGCTTTGAGTTTAGCCATGAAATATCACCTACCCTTCCATGTGCTACTCACATTCCTAGTTAAATCCATCAAATACGACTAGTTTGCTAGCCTACAGAGAGTTTAGCCCACTGGCTAGCTATACAACTTACTATAGCCAAAAAGGCTAAAGGTTCAAAAGGCATTTCCCATCACCCATTTCCCATCTTTTTCATTGTCATTTACTTATGTCATTCACATCAAGAAGCTGGTAAAGCCTTTTAGGTGTGCTTTACGCCACTTCCTTGCTTTGCAGAACGCCAGCCAGTCGTTTATCATGGATCTGCCGGGTCCATACACCGTTTTTGCCCCCACCAGTGCAGCCTTTGATACAATGAAGGAAGGGCACCTGCAGTACCTTAGCACTCCTCAAGTAAGTGGCAGTGAACACATGTATGTATATATTGTATGCACTTATATGCTACATGCCCTATGTGATACCTATTGTCTGATACCCCAGGGTCACCGCAAACTGGTGGCATTTCTAAGGAACCATATAATCGCCTCTACCACAGTGAGTACGAAAGTGTACTGATGTGAAGTTTGCTTTCATTTCATGCCAATGCCCATGAGTTTTTATTGATATCTCCTGATGGCAATGTCTCTTCCTGAATTTGAAGCTGGAGGTCTATAATGCTGTGTCAAGCCGCAGAGTTGTGACCATGTCCAATCAGGTTCTATCGTTCAACGTGACAGCAAATGTAAGTGCACAGACTGGAAAAAAACAATGTCTCGATGAAATTTTTGGGCCTGTCTGAATCTGACACACAACGTCTTTCAATACGCACGTAACACAAACACAGGGTCAGATCCTCGTCAACGGCATGGCAGTGTTAGAGGCCGACGTGGAGGCGAAGAACGGGCGTCTCTATTCGCTGGATGGCGTTTTGACCCCGGCCTCCATTGAGCCGGTGCTTCCCCATAGGTGTGACACCGCAGAGACAAAGATAGTTAAGGTGAGGCCCCAGATGTGTCACTCCATCCGCCCAGCGATTAAACGTCGGCTTTCTCGCAAAGTGTTCAGGAAGTTCATGCTTATACGTCGAAGAAGCATTTTTGCACATTTGATAGTCCCTCTCTTTTCCCAGGGTGAATGCATCAGCTGCTCAAAAGTGAGATTGTTCAAATGTCCCTCTGGAGGTTCCATAGTAAGACCTCTCTCTCTCTTTTTCACTCTCCTTTTCTTACACACACTTTCTCTCTCTCTCTCTTGCTAACACATCTCTTTAAAAAAACAACCGCCTCAATATATGACCAGCAACATTATTAGATATTTTCCCTGAACTGTGTTTGTTTGCGATAATGTTCGTGTTTCTGTGTTGTGTAGGACTCCTCCATTTATGGCTGTGTGTACCCTCTCCTAATCAGTCGCCCACCTTTGAGGATCCCTACCACAGGCTGTTCACCTCTCTGCAATACAACTGTCATGGTATGGTTACAGACATACTCAGACATACCTGTACCTCATACATGAGTGTTTAAAGGTGCGGTTTTATTCCATTTTCATTATTTTGTTCTCACATATACTACGGCTCTGGATAAGAATAATATAACCCATACTATTTTGCAAGTAAATGTAATTTAGTTAAAAGGGTATTTATTGAATGAGTTTGTAGAATAAGTTGTCACAGGCAGGACTGTCACAATACTGGACCCTTATTGGCCGACAACGCCAGCTCCTCTAATTCAAATGAGCCAAACCAGCTGAGTGGGGTTAGTTCAAATGCCCCAGATTGCCTGTTTGGAAGAATTTTAACAATTGCGTACTGAGGGAAGCCCATCAAGACCAAGTCCTATTGTAATGCATTGGCTGGAGTTAGTCAGAAATTGCCTGTAAATAAGGATGAGATTTTTTTTAATTCAACCGCTCAAGCAAAATCAAACAACAAAATCACAGTGCCTTCATTAGACATCTTTCATAATACCTTTATATAGTAACATTTGAATTCCTGTAATAGGGCCCCTTTAAATGACCTGTACCGCCTTCTCCCCAGACACCAGGGTGTTGTAAGGGTTTCTATGGGCCAGAGTGCACCCCCTGTCCAGGCGGATTCCAGACCCCCTGCTCCAGGCATGGCCAGGTCAGTCACAGCCTCATCACTGCATTGAAACAAAATCTGTATTGCTTAAATCTATTAAAGCCCCTTCCACTGGATTAGGAAAGGGCAATGTTTATACTGCTGATTTGATACCAAAACGTTGTTTGTATGTCTTGTGTGAATCAGTGTATGGAGGGAATTGAAGGAAATGGAACCTGTATCTGTGAGCCCAACTTCAGAGGCTCCCGATGCCAGTACTGCGCCAACCCCAACAAATATGGACCTAACTGTGACAAAAGTAAGTCGATTGAGGCCAGCCTGCTCCGTCACTAACAAGACAGTGGTTTGCTCTGGTGTCTGCGGGTGATGAAATCGGCCATGTCCTCCTGTCCCTCAGCTTGTGACTGCATCCACGGGCAGTGTGATAGCCACCCCGAGGCAGACGGGCGATGCAAGGTGGACTCCTGCCTGCCGGGCTACACCGGGCTGTACTGTGAGCGCAAAACCCAGGCCTGCGGTGCCAATGTTCAGTTCTGCCATGCCCACGCAGACTGTGACTTCAACGAGGGGGCAACAAAGTGCGTAAACGTCAATAAAATAAAAGCGCTTACGAATAATTCATTGCAAAAAAATTTTTTTCAATGCAACTGCTGTGTTTGTTTTTAGGTGTGTGTGTAAACCTGGCTACCAAGGTGACGGTATCACCTGTGTGGAAAGAGACCCGTGCGCCCTACCACTTCGAGGTGGCTGCAGTGTGAATGTAAGTTGCAAGCTGTTTCATTTCCTGATGCAATTACACCGAAAGCCCTTAATGACACGGATGGCGTCATGGTGAAAATACAACACATTATCGTTTATGTAAGAGCATAAGATGAGTCACAATTCATAGACATCTCCATCTCTGCGAATGTGTGCTGTGTGCTGCCCCCTGTAGGCCAAGTGTATCAAGACGGGACCAAGTACACACCACTGCCAGTGTCTGACAGGCTGGAGGGAGGATGGGGATGAGTGCCAGCCCATCAACAAATGTGACAGCCCTGACAGGGGGGGCTGCCACCCCAATGCCACCTGCATCTACATAGGGCCTGGGCAGGTAAGGAGGAGTGACACATATTCCTCACATCACACACATATTAACTAACACCGACCCAACAGAGTCACACTGTGAGAGACATTGTGCTGTTTTGGTCCTGTTCTGCAGAGCGACTGTATGTGTAAGGCGGGTTACAAAGGCAATGGGAGAGACTGTGAAGCGGTCAATCGGTGTGTGACCCAAAACGGAGGTTGCCATTACGCGGTGGGTAGCAAGTAGCAAATATCAAATATCAAGTTCAAGCTAGCCATAAGATCATATTTTGTCTTCTTAAAGGAAAAATCCACCCTTGGATTTACACTGTTTCTATACCATCAACCTGTGATACAGTCCAGGAGTTATTGTACGATGAAGTGTTGTTATTTACTTTTTTGATGGACCCACTTTCCCTCAACCTGCCTTGTCTACTTCTACAACCTCCAGAGATCTCTGTCATGTATACATGTAGGTAGAGACAGCGATAGCGGGAGTGTAGTATGTTTTTCCAGAGTGGAGAGAGAACAATACCTGCTACAGTACCAAACTCCATTATAGCTGCACTGGAAATATCTCAACGTGACGTCACATCAACTACGTTTGGCCAGTTATCCATGGTGTTATCCAAGTGTTTTAGGGTGGATTTTCCCTTTAAACTATCTCAGGCCTATTTCTTTTTAGTTCTCAACTAGATTGATGACTTCAGCTGTAAGGGTGATATGTTTTCCTCGAACCTAAGAGGGAAATATCAAGACTTGAATACCAACTTATTTTCCTCTGCTCTCTAGGCCAGCTGCCGCTTGCTGTCTGGTCAGTGGAAGTGTGTGTGTGAGGAAGGATTCGTAGGAAATGGAGAAGTGTGCTACGGCACCGTTGAACAGGTTAGTTGCTAATAAATCATGGCTATCTCAACCGTAGTTAATCTCTCTGTGTAACAACCTGAATTCATTGCGATTGCAGGAGCTGATGGCTCTGCCAGAAGCCACTGAGTTCATCCGATGGGTAACTGTAAGTAACATGAAGATCTGAATCTAAATCTTGAGAGTTCAAAGTTTTCCTTTTAGCTGATTTCTTCCCATGTGTCCTGCTGTCCCAGGACTCAGGTGTGTCCCAGTCTCTGTCGGAGCAGAACGTCACCCTCCTGGTGCCGACCTCAGCAGCCATGGATAAAATGTCCAAGGACGACAAGAACTTCTGGACCAGCAAGGGCAACCTGCCAAGCATCGTCAGGTTACAAACCCAGCCGGCCTGGAGCATTAGCTAATTTTAGAATTGCTCTTTTGTTAGTTCCAGTATCCACAGCAACTTGGATCATGTATTTGTAACAGTTGTCATCTATTCTGATTCTCCTCCTGGCAGAAATCACGTGATCCCTGGCAACTATCCATTATCCACCCTGCGCAACTCTTCACAAGTCACTTCCCTTCTCAAGACAACACTTCCCATTTCAACCACTAATGAGGTTAGTCCAGAGAAGTGAGGCGGGGAAGTGAGCTTGGTCTGCCAGGTCTAGGTCTATATTATCACATTATTCTCTTTGGTGAGCATGGAGCTAACCCTGTGTTGTCCTGTCAGTCCACAGTGATTGGGGGAGCGACCGTCACTACAGCGAATGTAGCTGCAACCAATGGATTGATACAGGTCATTGATAAGGTACATTGCTGACGCTGATCCGTTCAGAAGTGCAGGTTACAACTCCCGCTAAGGACACGCAGGAGGACTCTTTTCCCTTGTCACTGCTTATTTTTAATTCCCTTCCCTATCTTCGTGTATCTCCTCCAGGTTTTGGTTCCTGACAGGAAGCTGAGTGAAGGACTAGTGGAGCTGCTTGCTCTGAGGCCAGAGTTTTCCCTGTTCAGATCTTACCTCGTCGTATGTACAGAGACTAGGAAGTGCTCTTTTTATTCAAATTGAATGTTTACTGATGTTTGAAATCACAGACAGTCTGAACGCGTCTCCTTTTCAGGAACATAACCTGACAGATGAGGTCGAGGAAGCAGATGAGTACACGATCTTCGCCCCAACAGACAGTGCTATCAAAGAGTACCTCATACAAATGTCTGCAACGGCTATGGTAGTGTAAAACAACTGTTATGTATGTGTGTGTTTTTGTGTGTCTCCATCATAGTGATCATGAACCCTGTGTCTATACTTGTGGCAGGATTTGAACACAACACGCTACCACGTGGTACCGTCAGAGCGGCTTTTGAAGACAGACCTGCAGGCCGGCGGGTATAAGGAGACCATGCTGGGGTTCGCCTACCAGCTGGGCATCTTCCCCCGGGACGGAAAGGTGGTGGTCTGAATCAGTTGGTGTAAAAATATAAGTAGAAGTGCTTAACTTTACTTAAGTAGAAGTGAAACTACTGGTGGAAAAATCCACAGTAAAAGCAAAAAGTAGACAAGGCAATATATATATATGACCTGGAAATCCATGTCATTATTCAATCTGTGATTAAAAGACCCTTTATTGAATAGTGTTCCTATACTGATATTTCTTTTGCCATTAGAGATCCAACTAGCTTGCAAGGTGGGAGCATATCTATGTTCCCAGGGTCCTATGTTCCCAGGGTCCTATGTTCCCAGGGTCCTATGTTCCCAGGGACTTATGTTTCCAGGGTCCTATGTTCCCAGGGTCCTATGTTCCCAGGGACCTATGTTTCCAGGGACCTATGTTCCCAGGGACCTATGTTCCCTGCAAGGCTAGCGAACTAGCTAGACAACAACCAGGCTAACACAACCAATACTGGAAAGTTTCTATCATGGATACACTTGAGCATTTCATAATGAGCTAACTTAATGTCAACAATCTAATTTGGTTCTCTTTCTTTTCGTTTTCTCACTTCTCTTTCACCTCTCCTATCCTTTCCAGTTGTTTGTCAATGAGGCTCAAGTGAACGTGTCCAACATAATGACTGATAAAGGGGTGATTCACGGCCTGTCGTCAGTTCTGGAGATCAACAGGAATCGCTGTGACAAGGCACAATACCAGCAAGTTATGGTAAAGTCATATGCTAACTACCTTGTGTCGTATGCTAACCCTTATAGAGGGGTTTCAGTTGATGAAAAGCACCCTCAGGCGGCCATATTGGAGGTCCTCGGTTCTTGGGCAACAATGACTGTGAACAACTGATTGCATTTCTCAATGTACAACTTGGCCGTCTCAAAAGAAATGAAAAGACGTGTATAATTTCTGTACTGTCTTTGACTCTTGAGGTAACCTGAAAACTGTGTGCACTGTTTCACCTGAGCACGTGGTATTCTGTTGGTCAGATGTAGAATAAACATGGCATTTTTGTATTCCAATATCTCGATTTGAGGAGTTTGTTTTTCTTCCGTTGGTGAGTGTGAGCTCCTCTTGCATCTGGTAGTTGCATGTTAGCGTTAACATTGGGTACTTTGCTAAATTAGCTTGCTAGCTAGTTAGCTAGCTAACAACCCAGAGCGTTTCGGAGTAGGGACTAGGACACGGCCTAAAGACAATCACAATGTCACAACCACCTAAATTTGAAAACAATTCTGCCCTATCAGACGATTCACTTTTACTTACTTATAACATTACTGAATTGACCTACACTACAATTCTGCACGCAGCCAATTCTCCATTGGACCTCCACGATGGCGCCCGCAGTGTTAAGGGATTTATGAAGAAAATGCAAAGCCTCTATTAATTGAAAATGATGTTGACTAATAAAATCTTTTATCTGAAGGGAACCTGTCAGGATTGTTTCTTCCCACAAGGCAAGGGCTGCCCAAATGGAACGACATCAACGGTAGGATTTTCTGACATTCAAACCCTACTACAAATTGTGCATGTACATCGCATGTGGGCCGTAATGCTTTGTGTTCCCTGCAGAAATCAGTATCGAGGAGGAAGTGTATGTTCACTCGCATGTATGATGGCGACCGTCTGCTCACCATTGGCTGCAAGGTCACCTGCACAAAGACAAACATTGTACGTGAAACAAGTCGACGCACACAACAGACATAGATATGATGCATCTGTGTTGATGATGAGGCCTCCGTCCTCCACATACAAAAGCTTCCATGTAAAAATCTCTTTTGTGTGCAGGTGCGTAGGTGCTGTGGCGGGTTCTTTGGGGAGCACTGTGAACAATGCCCAGGGCCGAAGGGCCAGCCATGCTTCGGTAACGGGGTGTGTATGGACGGGACTAACGGAACGGGCGTCTGCCAGTGTAACCAAGGTTTCAACGGGACGGCCTGTGAAACCTGCCAGACTGGCAAGTACGGCATCCACTGTGATCAAGGTAAGGCATCTGGTAATAGCAAACTATTAAAGAGTAGTGAAATACTAAATAATCACACTCCAGAGATGATGGACAGTCTGACATTTAGACTTCCTGCTAGAAAAAATGCATTTGGGATGGCCAGTGGGAGGTTTCCATGATTAAGTTATCTGACGCCCAATTAGTATACTTTTGGCATGTTCATGAACTTCAAAATACACTAAGTACAGCATTGCATGACCTTAAATCTACCAAAACCCCTGTGTGGAAAAGGGTTAAACATATATTGGGAATGTAAAGTTGCAAGTTTACAGTTGCTAATGTTCTATGCTAACTAGCCAGCTAATACTGCTAAATGACATTAGCTGTTGCATGGGGAGCGGTAGTTTATGATGGGCATAGAAAATCTCACGGGTGTGACCTACCATGACCTACCAGCTGGGAGTTTCCAACTTCGAACACCTCTCTCTCTCTCTCTTTCTCTCTGCAGAGTGTCCCTGTAAGTATGGCCAGTGCAATGACGGCTTGAAGGGGGATGGGACGTGCGAGTGCGACGTGGGATGGAAAGGCATCATATGTGACGAAAGTATGAACATAAAGCTCAATTTGAGATGTCATAGCGTAGAGAGATGTGTACCGGAGACTGAGCTGTCTGTTTATCCTGTTGCAGTGATCGAATTCAAAGTCGATGAGCTGTGTGGCTCGGTGAAATGTCACACCAGTGCAAAGTAAGTAAAAAACTTAAAATAAATCCCTTCATCTACATCTGTCTGGCTTTTGCGTGAGACTTGTTGAGACTGAACAGAGGATGTTTGTTTTTTGTATCCGTCCACTGTGTGACAGTTGTGTCATCAAGCCGTCGGGCACGCAGTGTATCTGCGCTGCTGGATTCGAGGGCAACGGCACTTACTGCAAAGGTGAGAAGAAAGAAAATGTAATTGTTTGTGAATGTTGGGAGATGCTTTGTGATTATATAAGATGCTTCTAAATCGGCATTATGGTTTTAAATCACATTTAAAACAAATTTCATAGACTTGCTTTTATGGAGTGACCTTTTCATTATTGTTCATGACCTCCTTTATATGGTTGTTGCCTTTACGTTTATACTTCCTACTGTGCTTTTGTTTGTGTGTGTAGCCAAAGACCCCTGTGCAGTGGATAATGGAGGCTGTAGTAATTACGGTGTGTGTAAGAGGACTCGTCCAGGCCGTCGGGACTGTGTGTGTAACCCGGGGTATGCCGGTGATGGCCTGGTGTGTGTGGGTAGGTAGGCTATTTCAAAGTGTAATTGTGCTCAAGATGTACGAAACAATGCAAACCATATGCAGTGAGCGCCATAAATATGACGAACATCAGTGTATGTTTTTGGTTCGTATTATTTTTAATGTGAAATATGGTATTTGAAGCCAGTTGAGGCAGTTCAATGTATCGGGAAGAGAGGGATGCTGATTGTATCATACATGTGCTGTTTCCCCGCAGAGATAAACCCCTGTCTGGAAGGAAACGGAAGCTGCCATGCCAACGCTGACTGTATTCACATCGGACCCAATAAAGTAAATTACCTACTTGCCTTGTCAGTCATGACAAACAGTTTTCTACGGTGGCCCTGAGGTGAAAAACAAATGAACAAGTCAGACAAACCAAATCAGAAGACACAACGGCAAGTCAGAAATCAAAGTAATTCAAGTGACTCAAACCGGAAAGGGTAGGTACTTATTGAACAACGAATCCTTGTTGCTGATTGGACACACAATTTATTTTGCACTTCAGGGCCACCATAGCATGTTACGGTTTTTTGTTTGTTTTTACTGATTGGCCCCCAGGGGTGTCTGTAGCATTTGTGAAATCAACCACTAGAGGGCGCCACAAATACCAAAAAAAAAGAAGACATTTTTACATTTGTATAACTTGTTACTGATTGGTCCAGAGGGTGACTGCATCATTTGTGGGGGACGCCATGGTTGCTGTTCCCTCATTTTTAGAGATTTTTCATCAATGATCTCTCTCTCGGCAGACATCCTGTGCTTGCAGTCAAGGCTACTCAGGAGACGGACAGACCTGCAAGATGATTGACCTCTGTCGAAAGGTACCCTGCTGCAGTTTGACTCTCTTACTGTAATTCATATTCATTTGTTATAATTGAAATGCTCTTTAATGATACTGCTGTGTTATATAGTGTCCAACCAATTAAGATTGTAATTGTACATTTATGTTATTGCCAGAAAAACGGGGAGTGTCACAGGTACGCCAGGTGTAACATGACCGGTCCGGGTGTACGCACGTGCACGTGTATCTCTAACTTCATAGGGGATGGCACTACCTGTAAAGGCACCGTGGGAAGGGTGAGGCACACGGGAGCTGTTGACACGTCCGTGCACACAAATCTAGCTGCATACACACTATTTTACCCTATTCTTTTTCATTTACCTTTCCAGGAACTTATCACCAGGAAATTAAGAGAGTTTTACCTTGGCTTGATGGTAAGTGATGATCATGTGAGCACCTCAAATCGTGCAAGTTTCTTACTGATGCAAACCTGTTGAAATTGTAACTGAGTTGAATTCCGTTTGCAGAGAGCCGACATCTCTTTGAAAGGCCGCGGCCCGTTCACCGTCTTCGCTCCGACTGCCGAGGCATTTGCGAAAGCCCTAAATACCACCGGAAAGGTGATCCACTTAATTTTCTCTCCATTCCTGGATTCAGAATAGTCTACGCATGTCCGAGAGAGTGATAGGTCTGTCTTTTCTCCTAGATAAAGGACTTTTTGAAGGAAAGGCTTTTTGAGAAGAACAAAGAGAGTTACGCCAACGTTCTCCGCAACCACATCGTGATATGCCACACCCTTCTGGCCAGCGATCTGACCACGCCCAGAAACCTGACCACTCTGGCAGGGGAGGTCTTAACCACCTCATTTTCTGGGGTAACTACTATAACTGATACGTGAACTTAAAGGAGACGTGTGTTTGCTGACAAAGTCTGACGTTTGCGTCTCCACTGTTTGACATTTTTTCAGGGCAGCATCTTCGTCAACCAGGCTAATCTGACGCACACCGATGATGTCAGTGTCAACGGGATTATCCATGAGATTGACACTATTCTGATTCCAGCCAATGTGGAGAACGAAAAGGCAGTTGTGCGAGTATGTACAGTACTAAAACAGATTACCTATAGTGAGATGGCAGTAATCCATTTTCAAGCAATTCTGAATCATGTTTAAAAAAAATACGTGTTTGACGGGAAAAAGAAGACGTCAAGTATAGATACACATTTGTCTTGAAACATGTTTTATCCTGGTTGTGTACTACACTGCTTCATACCTTCTCTCGCTCTACCTCACATAGCTCAACCTGACAGATGTGGCAGATGCTCATGGTTATAAGACCTTCTACAAACTGCTGGAGGTAAGTGGTTAAAAATCGACCTCTTAACCACTGAGTAAGGAAAAAGGAACTAGTAAAGGTATAGTTTGCCTCTTCCTCCGCCAGGACACGGGTCTGATGGACACGGTGAATAACGCCCGGTACCAGCCGGTGACAGTTTTCCTGCCCTCGGACCGCGCTATGGCCTCCCTGCCCCAGGAGCAGAAGGACTTCCTCTACCACCAGCACAACAGACCCCAGCTGCTGGAGTACCTCAAGTACCACATCCTTCAAATCCAAAAGGTGAGGGCGATAAGGAAGAGTCGGCACCACCTCACCTTCTATTTTGTCCATGTCACCCACCCCTACTGCCATCCATCTGTCCGTCCTTCTTCTCCCCCTCGTGTTCAACCGTTTTTTCCTTCTCCAACCTCAGGTTTACGCAGGCAGGCGCTGATCCACCTGGACTCGGCCAGGACTCTGCAGGGCTCACACCTCACGTTTAGCTGTGGCGGGAAGGACAACATCGTAAGTAAAGAGTAAAAGCGCAAATAGGAGGAGCAGAAGATCGTGGGAATGCTGGGAGTTCATTTGCTTCGTTTCTCACCAGGGGGAAGTCTTCGTTAACGGTGGAAAGTGCCGGATCATTCAGAGGCACCTCCTCTTCACCGGGGGGATGGCCTATGGGATTGATTGCCTGCTGATTCCGCCCAGTCTGGGGGGCCGCTGTGATGAGGAGAAAAACGTTGAGATATCCGTGAGTCCCCACACTACTACACTGATAGCACTAGTGTAGGATGCTACTATAGGCAATGCGGTGCAATACCTATGAAATCCAATTTTTTTCTGACATTTCTGTCTTGTGATAGATGAATTGCGGGCCTTGCACCTCCTCGTCAACTCGCTGTCCTGGTGGGTCAAAAGTAAAGGTAAATATCCATCCATCCATGCATCCATCCATCCATTCATCCATCCATCCATCCCTCCCCTTATGCTCTTTCTGGATGTTGTCTTCAGGAGATTCAGAAGTGTGACCTGCCCATGATGCATGTCAATAAGAACTCAGGCTGTCAGGCCATTTGCGCGTTCAACTTCTGGCAGCCCAAATGCTGCGCCGCGTACTACGGACGAGACTGTCTGGGTAAGACCAGCACAGTAAACCCCCTTACATATCTGTCATTAAAAGGTTTTCGCACTGCTTACTCATGAAATTCCTCAACTCCTTTGACCAGCTTGTCCCGGCGGGGCAGGCGTCGGTCTGCAGCAACCGTGGAAAATGCGACGACGGTCACCTCGGCAACGGCACCTGTAAGTGCGACGCGGGTTTCCGGGGCGTGGCCTGCGAGCTGTGCGGCGAGGGACGCTACGGACCGACCTGCAAGGGTGTGTAGCACTTCCATCTGTTTTCCTGAGCCTCCTCGTTGTGTCTTGAATCCTGACGTGTGGTGTGCCGTCGCGTCCTCACAGCATGCAACTGCACGGAGCGCGGCTCGTGCGATGACGGTCTCAGAGGGACGGGTTCCTGTTTCTGCGAGCCAGGCTGGACCGGGGAGCGCTGCGAGAGCCAGCAAGGTCTGTGGGGCAGCTACGTCTGTTATTGATTGAGTTACCGGAGCGCTTGCATTGACAGTAATTGACTGATGGTTCCTCTGTCCCCACAAGCTGAGGTCTACGTGTGTTCCCCACCCTGCTCTCCAAAGGGGGTGTGTACGGACAACAACACCTGTGTGTGTCGGCCTTTCTATGAGGGAGACGGCATCACGTGCACAGGTAAGCGCTGAGGGATCACAGTTTGGTCGTTGTTCTGATTTTTTCTCTTCTTCCTAATGCTCACGATGCTGCTTTGCACTTTAGCTGCAGGGAAATTGCTCCCAAACACACATGGCTCCCCCCAGGCTCATTACCCCTCACAATAACACACACACACACACACACACACACACACACACACACACACACACACACACACACACACACACACACACACACACACACACACACACACACACACACACACACACACACACAGCAGTTAGTTCTATTTGTTCTCAGTTTGTTCTATTATCATTTCCTCAATGGAATCGGGTCTTGGTTCTCAACCCTAACACACAAACAGACTCTCTTCTGCAAAACTTGTTTGAGTTTGAATCCACACTGCTAGACCTTAACATTGTTTAAAAAAAAGTTTTTGTCAATGTACCTTGCAGTTTTTGGCTCAATACTGTAGGTTTATGGTGTATTTTTCTTACTCCCACGGAAAACTGGCCAAACATAGACGACGTGACGTCATATTTAGAAATTCCCAGCGCAGCTCCACACAAGTGAACTGCAATAGTTCATCGCAAAATAATTTGTTGACCATCACAGATTGATGATATCTAACAGTGGGCGGAGTTTTCCTTCAACGCTGTCCTCTCCCTCCAGTCGCCGACATGTGTAGGATCTGGAACGGCGGCTGTGCTAAGAGTGCCAAGTGCCTCCAGCAGGGGGAGAAAGTGAGCTGCACCTGCCCCAAGGGCCACAGCGGAGACGGCTTCTCCTGCCAGCCCGTCGACCCGTGCGCTTTGGAGGACAACGGAGGCTGCCACGAGCACGCCACCTGCACCATGACAGGACCGGTGAGGAGAAACACCGTACCCAGCCACCAACCATGCATGCTTTTCTACCGACTATGTTCTAGTGTTGGAATGGCTGCCATGCATCTTAAACCCATCAGTTTTACTTTTAAAGACAAGAGACTTAGCAAGGCACTTGACGTACAAACAGGACTGTTTTAAAAGTTTGCGTGTATTTGTGCATGCTGTGGTCGTCAACAGGGGAAAAAGAGGTGCACCTGCAAGGACAACTACATTGGTGATGGCGTGACCTGCGAGGTGAAAGAACTGCCAATCAATCGCTGTCTCCAAGACAACGGGCTGTGTCACCAAGACGCTGAGTGCACCGACCTCCACTTTGAGGGTATGGCCAACGCATTCCAACAGGCCTAATAGTCAACAGTGGTGCATATGTTGGTATGAAATGTTCAGGCGTTTGATTTTTTTTTGGTTTTGTTGCTGTCGTCATGCGAGTCCAGATGCCACACTGGGCGTGTTCCACTTCCGTTCGGATAAGGGTCAGTACAAACTGAACTACACCGCCGCCCAGGAAGCCTGCACTAGAGAGGGAGGCACCCTGGCCTCATACACACAGCTCTCCTATGCGCAGCAAGTAAGTAAATACATGGTTTCACCCAGCTATTGGCCATACTACACGAACCCTGCGATGACTGAGATGGCCCGTTCTCCCCCTTCCCTCTTGTAGGGCGGTCTAAACATGTGTGCGGCCGGCTGGCTGGATGAGGCCAGGGCGGCGTACCCCACCACCTACGCCAACCCAAACTGTGGCTTTGGACACGTGGGCATCGTGGACTACGGCACTCGCAAGAACCTCAGCGAGATGTGGGACGCCTTCTGCTACAGGGTCAAGGGTAAGAGAGGAGATGTAAAGTGAGCAGAGTCTGCTGTACTCTGTCTAGGCTTTCTTTGTGTTGTTTTATAAACTGATGTGTTTGTTTCCTTGTTGCAGAGGTGAAGTGTGAGTGTAAGCCAGGCTACATTGGAGATGGCTACACCTGTACGGGAAACCTTCTGCAGGTCCTCAGCTCTAGACCCTCCTTCTCCAACTTCCTCACTGTGAGTGCTAACACATAATTGTTATAACAAAGCTAGAAAACGAAAGATATCTGAAAAACATAGTTGTTGTCTGTAGGTCCATTCAGTAACGTTGTGAATAGTGTGACTCAGGAAACTGTCTTGTCTTCAGCCCTAGTCTCTACTCCAAAACACTCTGAGTCTGACCTGTTAACCTGAACAAACTGTTAGCTAGCTAACTATCCAGCAGGCTAATTTAGCAAAGCATGGTTGGAGCATAGATGGTTTCATTGCCAGGTTGCATCCTGCCTGCAGGTATGCACTTTACCAAGCATAACCTGTGTTGAGCAGTGACACATTAATAATAACATGTTTTGAAATCAGCTGTTTTCACCCACTGTTGCCAAGAGCTTAGGACCTCCAATATGGCTGCCAGTGGGTCCCTTATAATATTATTATAATATTATTAATGTATTAATAAGATGGAGATTAATACAGGGCTTATATCATCTGAAAGCCCTGTATTAATCTCCATCTTGACATATACTCAATTTATAAAAGAATCAAATTTTCTTTTTCTGTTCCAGCAAATCCTGAACTATTCCCAGATCTCTGACTCGGGGAAAAAGTTTGTGAGGCTCCTCAGTAACCCGACGGCCCAGTTAACGCTGTTTGTACCTGACAACACTGGCCTGTCTGAGAACCAGGTGAGTGACAGAAGCAACCTCAGCCTACAGACCGGGACAGAATTAGGCTCGATCTATTTCCACAAGCGCTCGTCAGAAATGCTTGCAGAGTTTCAGGATTACTAATAAAAGTCTTGGCATTGGAAGGTGATGGTAAAGATGGCTTTAATGCATAATGTCCTTATTGCGTGCACTCACCTGTATGTCTGTTTGTGGTGTGTGCATGTGTGTGTGTGCAGACTCTGACTCAGTGGGACATTGAGTACCATCTCTCAGAGGGCCAGGCTCTGTCTCTCGGCGACCTGAAGAACGGAAGCCGGATCCGAACCCGTCTGGGCAGCCTCATGGTCCTGGGCATCGCAGACTTCCTCAACCCCCAAGTTCTGGTTAGACATCTCGCTGCTTCTCTCCATATTAGGGAATGGGTCATGAGGAAACAAATATTCCAAACATTCCCCATTTGTTCATAGGGATCAATGTTGACTTTTGTAAATATTGAGATGGAGTCATTCAAATAATTTCAACAGAGTGAACTATGTAGAATTGAAGTAACTGCTATGGTGTAAACCAGCCACTAGAGGGCCTCTGGTGTCTTGTCAAAAAATCCCTGCACAAGAAAGTGAAGTTCAACCTGGTTCAGTGGAAGGTAGCATGTCTCCATCACTGAATCATCTCAAAAAACATGATTACTGACATGATCGATACTGATGTGCAACTGATCAGAAGGCTAAACAACCGATCTTTAGCCTTTGTAACCTTCGGCGCAGTTGACGAAGAAATTCTGCCAACAGATTTTTTTATTGTGGTCTGATTTTATTCTTGATGTCCCCAGTCCTCCCGTTATATCAACGGCCGCTTCGTCACAGACTCTAACATTCTGGCATCTAATGGGATCATCCATGTGCTCCAGGGACCCCTTATAGCCCCGCCTCCTGTGCACGTGGTGAGTGACCTCATGCGTAATCAATTAGTCTTGGTTCATTCTAAAGTATTGATCAGAGCGCTGACTGACTGGAATGTGTTTACGAAGGGCGAGGGTGTTTTCCCATGTTTGACCCCCTGACCTTGTGATTTGTCGTGCAGCTCCACGCGGGACACAAGGCAGGGATGGGAGTTGGAGTTGTGCTGCTGATTATACTGGTGGCAGGGGTCATCTTTGTGGGCTACCACTTCTATACCCACAAAACCAAGCCCTTCCAGTTCCACTATTTCAAGGTCAGAGAGTGTGTGTGTATGTGTGTGTGTGTGTGTGTGTGTGTGTGTGTGTGTGTGTGTGTGTGTGTGTGTGTGACCTTTTGGTCAATACATCATACTGTGTACAATATAATACATTTTTACACCTCCCTTTGACAGGATGAAGGGGAGGGGGAGTCTTCACAACCAGACTGTAGCCCCAACATCTGTAACCCAGTGTATGATGCAGCCCCAGACCCTGCGGAGCCCAACCCTCCTGTCCCTGTAAGTCAAAGCACCGTGGAAAGATAAGCTAGGATGAAATACGATAGTAAAAAATAGCATAAGATAGGATAAGAGAATTGAATTTAGAAACTCCTTTGACCTCTGATTGACCAACCCTACAAATCTGTTCAGAGACCAGCGCATAAATGAGGATAAGCCTCATTTAGCTTACACTACCCAGAGCCATGAACACAAAACACAAAACAAAAGAGAGGAAAAAACAAGGTACCATCATCTAGCACTGTACAAGTCTATAGTAGGCATGCTCCACCCTGAGGCGAGCTGCCAGCAGGCCAGTTGTCATGGAGACGGGATCTACAGAGCCCACGCCCTGCATCTGGCCCTTTCCTGGTCTTCCAGATGGCCAGCTTGGCCAGCTCCTGACAGGACGTTCCCTAGGACCTGCGCTGACTTCCTCATCTCAACAAAAACACAAACGAGGACACTGAACAAAACAGCTGTGCCGCTGTTTACGCTGCTAAACAGAAAGGGCAGCCCTCCCCAGTGCTAGGATCCAGAGTGAGCCGTGTGTCTGTCCCTAGCTATGGTCCCATGTGCAGCTTGGACAGGGACCGCCAGTCTGCGACCAGAAGCTAGCTAGCTAACAGCTGTAGTGAGAGTCCAAGACAGCCTGTTCCTCTGGACCCAACCGCATACCAGAAGCCGAAGACAGGCCATGTGCTTCCTCTGGCCTACCGACCTCTCCAGATTAAAAAAGTATCCTATGTACTTTCTTTATCGACATCATGAGATAAGATAGTGTAAAATGAAACTTTATTGATCCCTGTGAGGAAATTAGGTTGTTGCAGCAGCAAAATGTATAAGATTTAGCAGAGGAAAAGAAAATAGGAAACATTAAAACATGAGGCGGCGTACAGCCACATAACGTGAGTATGTCTACACTCAAAAGGAACAAAGCAGTGGGTTTATTTCTCTCTTCTTGCTGAGTTCACACACATAATACCAAGTAAAAGTATGCACATTACTATAGTTTGTATTAGCTGTTTAGCATCATGCAATGTGACAATGGGTGTTGTTTGCAGGCGGAGGACAAGCATGAAGTGGTGAACGGCGGTTCCTATGACCTGCTGCAGGACAGCTGAGACGGGCCCAGCCTCATTTCTCTTATAAACTGTGTGGATTGGACTGGAAATGCTCTGATGTGTTAAACCAACGTTTACCAAGGAGATCAGCGCTGTATTGGTGGCGTCCCATGATGGTGAAAAAGAAACTCAGCACCAGGAAGAATGGGGGAAGGGGCATTGTCATAATAGTCAGGCAGTATTTGGGGTGCAAGATGTTGAGTTGAAGTTTATCCCACCCTAAAAAGGCTGTGCAGGTCTCTTGCATCCAAATTCTGATTGGCTGTGCAATGCTTCCTCCTCATTCTTCCTCCCAGGCTTCAAATCCCAGAGTGCACTCAGATTGTCTCAAGTGCCTTGTCAAATAGTTTTCTTTGTATATGGACCATACTATCTTAAATGTACTGTCTTAAGTAAATGTTTACTGAATGCAGATTCTGAAGAGTGCCAATGACTATACTACTGTGACAAATGTGTTAAAATCCCTTCAGACTACCTATGTCGGGGGATTCATTTGATTAGGGTTTTAATGTTCCTTTACCAAATATATGTACAAAAACATTCTGTGCAAAGGGAGGTATGTGATTTTGTGAATCAATAAAATAAAGTACTTGTTAAAGAATTGTGCTTCAAGTTGCATCCATTTCTGTAGCCTGTACACCTTAATAAGCGGCTCGATAAACTATTCTATCAAATCCATATAGCTTAAAAGAAGCATAAATGGGAATAGAGTAGTTCAAGTGTTCTTTGTAGAACTTTTCCTACAATGGACAATGCTTCATTTTGAGGAGTGTTCCATTCTGGAATTGTCTAATTTGCAATTATAACCCTTTATGATGTCATCAATTAGAATGCATTTCAGAATGATCCCACCAGGTGACCGTATTCCTCAAAAAGGTTAAACTACTTTATTCCCATTCCCTGATCCAAAAGCCCATTAGTCTGGGTTTGTGTACTGTGGAAGAATTTATGTATCATATGTTGATTATGTATCTTTGTGCTGATGCTGCATCCTTAGTGTGGCGTCTAGATTATCTTTATGCTGACTCTGTTTCCTTAGTGTAGTGTCTAGGAGCTTTAGGTGTGGAGTGAATTAGGTGTGTCTGTGTGAGGGCGTTCTGGTTGAGAAGTCACGGCCCTGTAGGCCCGAAGTCAGGATTCGTATAAACCATACTAGAAGGCCAGTCCCATGAGGGGCCCCGGAGAGCCTTATCCAGAACGTCTTGACACAGCACACATTGTTCACTACTATCAGAACGACCTTGTAGATGTGTAGAAATAACCCCCTTGCTTAGGAACTACTGTTAGTAGCTAACCCCCCTCTTTTGATTTCCTTAGCTTTATAATCTCTGTTCAGAGGCTTCTCTTGCAGAGATCCGCATACCATACCCATGTGTGTGTGTGTGTGTGTGTATCTCTCCTGAGCTCAGTATTGTATTGTATTCTGTGTTAATAAATGTTGCTCAAGTAATTCATGACTCAAAGACTTTTTATCTAGATCTGAAATTTATTCAACATGTACCATGTTAAAAAAAAAGTATGGTAAATAGTTTCAGAGGCTTTTGGACGTTCACGGGGATGAAACTTTGAATCCTTGTTATTTTTTGGCATGAAAATGCAAAAATGTAAAAGACTGAATTAGCATAAAATATTGGACACAGTAGCAGTACAAACATGTCAATATCGGCCTTCAAAAACCTATAATCAGTCGAATGCTAGTTCTACATAGCTGCCAAATGTGAATAGACTTGTGTGCTTAATAAATGTTCCTTTGAAATAATTGCTTATTACCCTTTTATTAAAAAATCATCAGTAATGTCTGTGATCCATGAATGATATGCTGATATACTACAGAAGACCGCAGGTTTGTCTGCATCACAGCGATTGCTGCCCCATGTGGCCATGCCAAACAGGTAGTAGGCCCCGCGCTTCTTACAGAACAGAGGAGCACCAGAATCCCCCTGCACACAGAGAGGGTGAACATGAACAGCACTTTTGACTTTACCTTACTTTAAGTTCAAACTTTTTCTGTCCCCTGAACAGAAAAAAAATTAAAAGGAATGCTTTTGGAAGGTTGTCCCATTGGTCAACTTATTTTATATGATGAGAACATGGACACCAGAATCATCCATGTGTCCCTGGTAGATTTTTGGCTCCAGGCCTCCATGCTAACACTGTAGCATTATGAGTGATAGTAGGCTCCATGCTATACACAATGTTATGCTAAAGAGCCCATTATTTTTCTCATCACTTAACGGGTTAGTTGACCAATGGGACAGTCTCCCACCATATCCATCACCATGTTTACCATGCAGGAGACGCAGCCTGCTGGGTGTGTACAGAGGTGAGAGTCTCTGATGAGGCCCCCTCCCCAGCGCCCCCTGCAGGCTGTCTGGTTGACTAGAGGCAGCCTGGCCTGGTGCAGCGTGTCTGGGCCAACCTTAGCTAGAAGTGGACACAACAGAGCTTGGATCACCAGTACTACAGTATATGGACAATACAGGAGATTTTCAGCAACACAGCAAAAACTACAATATATCCTTTTTTTTTTAACTTTGGCTACAAGTACAGTACAGCACACAGTTCATACCCTTTGATGTTGTGGTTCCCCAGCCTGTTGTGACACAAGACCAGCTGTCATCAAGCTCTACGTCATCATCATCTGGGATACAGATTGGAAACACAGTGGCACCTGATAGAAAGAAAGAAAGACAATAGAAAAATGGTGCATGTGTCATCATCAATACAAAGAAAAATGAAACCTGAAACCTTCAGACGACTACAAATATACTTTAATTTGAACCAAGTAATTGCAAATGCATATTGAACTCAAAACATTCAGATGAATGTTTTAACCCAAAAACGTTTTAACCCAACAGCGTGATTGGGGGTTTCTCAGTACCGATTCTGGCAGGCGCACTGAGGCGCAGCAGGGAAAGGTCTGAGGCGGGGGGGTAGCTGCCGTCCTGGGGCATGTTGAACACCTCGTCCACTGGGATGGTCTGGGACGAAAAGAACCTCAGGTCATGAACCCCCAGCACCGCCATGTCATCTTTAGCTCTGGAGGAGGCAACGGGCATGTCACCAAATGAAGTCAAGTCTAAAATCTCAATGTAAAATGTGACACGGCCGCTCACTTGCTGTGACAATGCTGCGGCACCAGTACCCAGCGGCTGTGGATGAGGGTGCCGCTACAGTAATGCCTGCCGCCGGACTGCAGGCTGACCTGCCAGGGCCAAGAGCCGGGGCAGGCCTCTGTCACACCGGCCAGCAATACCTCACCGCCCGGGGACACCAGTGGTCCAGCCAGGACGGGACCCAGCCGACAGGTTGGTTTCTGCTGCTCACCACAACTCTCCTCTGGTGGAGAAAAGCACTCATATGTTCATGTGATTTGATTATGTAGGAGTGGAAAATTTGATTATAAATCATTCAAATTGGGAAATATCTTTAAAAAAAATAAAATTAAATTAAAAAAAGGATGTGGGGAAAATACAGCCTATACATTATTAATATAGCTTTAAAGAATATTTAATGTCACATTTTAATAAATGAACAAAACCTTCATAAAAACAATTTCAAAATAAGACTCAAATGGTTTTCATTCATTATTTTTGCTCTTCAATTAGATTGAATATTGTCTCCAAGTTCCTATATGTTGTATACCTGTGCAGATACGTGAAAGTACCATACACAATGTTTTTTACACTTTAATTCATGTTGTAACATCATTTGTCCAACAGGTGGGCAAGACAGGTCTATTTAAAGACGGGATCAGAATGATCCTATCAGGATTTCTTTTCAGTGAAGTCAGTCTGATCCTTAGATTACAAAATCTGGATAATTCTGATCAAGATTCAAACTTTGGCCCAGTGTGGATCACAAAGCACCATGTTGGTAGGAAATGCCTGAAATGTCATGAGGAGTCTGAATATTCTTGAGTGCCATATCCATGAAGACAGTCTGCAATAAAGCTTCAAATATTTTGCAATAGTTTAACCTACCTTCAGTGGTTTTGCCTGGATCCTCGTACATCGTATTCTGATCACCTGTAATTGAAAAAGCACTTAGATACTCTCAGCTACACGCTCCATGACATGTAAACACCCACCACGTTTGTCCAGCGAGTACTTACCCATGGCATCAGCCATCCACACGGTGTGATGCTGTAACTTGGTGTAGACTCCTGGCTTCTTGGCCCTTCCACAGCCAACTCCCCAGCTCACCAGCCCTGCCAGCTCAAACCTGCTCCCAGTGTAGCAGGACAGGGGTCCCCCAGAGTCGCCCTGAGCCAGGACCATAAAGCATCAAGACATCACTGATAACAGCCTTCATGTCCTGAACAGAAAAATCCTCTTACACTGTTAGATATCAGCAATCTGTGGTGTTCAATGCATCCCAGGAGTTATTTTGGGATGAAGTCATTTTCTTTTTTTTGTTTCCCTCAAAACCGTCTCGTCCACTTCCACATCAGTGACTTCCTACATTTCCCAGAATGCCCTTTGACAACCCCCAAAACATTGAAGATGTAGGCTACCTGGCAGGCATCTGCACCTCCCTCTTGCTCTCCGGCGCAGAACATGGATGACTGGACCCTTCCGCGGTAGTACTGGTTACAGGTGTCAGTGGGCAGGGTGGTGACGTTCACCTCCTGCAGTCTGTTAACCCGCGGACCATCTGAGGAAAAGATGACGATGCATTTAAAGTGGCTTTAAAACGTGGGATTCCAGCAATACCAAATACCAGGGGGGGGGGTTATTTACTCTCTCTGGTGGAGCCCCAGCCAGTGATGGTGCATTTCTTGAGGTGCGTCAGCGGCATCATCCATATGTGTATCGGTCTGACGTACTGGGTGAATACGAGCGGCGCCTGCAGCCTCACGAGGGCAAGGTCGTTCTCCTTCGTCTTACTGTTGTAGTCCCGGTGGCTGATGACCTGGGACACTCCCACCACCTTGTAAGTAAAGTCAACGCAGAGCGGCAGTGAGATTCAGTCGTATCATTTCATCCAAATATGTTCATAAGTGTATTACCAACCTGTTGACCCTGTTCATGAGGATTATCCAGGTCATGTTTTCCAGCCAGGGCAGTCCACAAAGAGGCTTTCTTGTACCTGGAAAATATTTTTTGTTAACAAGCAAGTGAAGACGCAGATATTTGGGTTATCTCTGATCGGGTAGCGGCGTGGTCCCCCACCGTCTGAAACAGTGCGCGGCAGTGAGGACCCACAGCGGGGCGACGACGGCTCCTCCACAGGCTGACATGGTAGAGATGCGAAGGGACACCTGCCAGGGCCAGGAGTGGGACCAGGCCTCCAGACCGCCAATGATCCTCGGCTCCATTTCTGTCTCCGGAATGAAGGCACGGATCCCTGCCAACTCTGGGCTCAAAAAAAACAAACAGCTGAGATTCGATGTTAAGATGTTAAAAAAATGTCTTCAGAGGAACAGTTCTTGCATACCGTTAAATCCAAAGAGACCTGACGAGGTTGCATTTTCCTCTCCTGTCTGATTTAAAGTGGTGTTCTGTAGGTCCTGTATCGGCGGTGTCTGAGTGACTCCTAAAGAAAGAGATTGAGGGGAAAAAACAACGCAGTGTCCAATTTCATAGCTACTAGAAGGCATCGGCAATATCACCACAATGAATAGAGATGACTGAAATCGCCCTACCATCAGTCGGAACAGTTGATGTGTTCTGAGCAGCTGTATTTGCAGACGGCTCACTAGCTTGTTGCTCACTAGACTCAACTGCACCAACAGAATCACATGACCAAACAGCATTCAATGACACCAAACATGAGATATTTTGATTGCAAAACTTATTGTTTACCGTGACAAGTTCCATGGCATAAAACCGAGGTAAAAATAAGTAAAAGAAGCATTTGGCTGCGTCGACCGGAGCACCGTCAAGATCACAAATTGATCACCTGTCAACCCCCCCAGCTGATAAGGGTCTTTAGAAACACCTGTGGCATGAGCAGGAGGCCGACCTATGGTGGAGGCGGGCTGGGTAGGAAGTGTGTGGGAGGAAATATAGATGGGTGGGCGAGACTCACCCATGGGTAAGAAGGGGAGCGGCTGTCCGGTGCCTTCCACCCATAGGCTCCCGCACCCTGTGACGCTGAAAAGGATTGAATAGGAAATTAATGTTGGCTGCAGGTAACAGGAGGGGCGTAAAGGGGCGTTTTCAAAACTGATGATTCTGATCATTCAGGTTGGGATTTGGAAACCCAATACTAATCCAATCCTACCTTTAAGCAAGATCAAATGTTGTTTCTGCGTTTTTCAAAATGTTGTGTCAGAGATTAGATGCCAGAAATGATTCAGGGGTGCATTTAAAGATATGAAGGGCTTTGAAGTTAACCGAGGAGAGACGGGGCTGATAGACAGGGTGTCGGGTGACTGCTCTCCAGAAGAGGGCGGTAATACAACATGGGAATGGATGGCCACCGCAAATAAAGAACAGAGGAAGAACAATAGTAAACAGAGCAACGAGAAGACGACCTTACTTTTGCTGTCTACAGTATACTGTCCTAACTCCGGTCCACTGTTACTATGCAGGCCAGGGCAGCCATCAACCGAGGCATTACTGCCCACCGCCTCCGTAAGAACATCACTCTCTACGTGAATGAGTCAACATCTCCCGTCTCCCCGGTAAACGCTAAACCCCTAGTGTTGATGCTGCCCTGGTTGGGCGCGCGACGCCAAGCTTTGGCCAAGTATAGCGAACTGTACTTCCGCGCCGGCTTTGACGTGCTCGCGGTGGAGAGTGAGTTGAAAGAGTTCCTGTGGCCGCGCCGGGGCCTGGAATATGGAGAGAGGGTATTGGAACTGCTCCAGAGTGAACGTCTTGCGTCACGCCCACTGCTCGTGCACGCCTTCTCTGTTGGCGGCTACACTTTTGCTCAGATGCTGGTGCATGTGTCCCGGGACACGCAGAAATACCAGGGGCTCACGTGCAGGTTCAGAGGCCATGTCTATGATAGCTTGGTGGTGGGCTCTCTGGACAACATGGCTGTAGGTCTAGGTAAGACCATCTTTCCTCGTTGGGAGAAACTGGTGACACGAGCCAGCCTGTTATACTTCGGCATCTTCAAACACCAAACGGTGGATTACTTTAACACGGGCATCGATGCGTTCTGGAACACTCCCGTCAGTGCGCCCGCGCTGTTCTTCTTTTGCGAGAACGATCCGATGAACGACCCGCGAGTGATGGAAGAGGTGATCGATAATTGGCGGAAACGTGGGATCGACGTCACGGCGAAGAAGTGGGCAGATTCAACCCACGCGGGTCATCTGAAGAGGCACCCGCGAGAGTATGTGACCACCCTAGACACGTTCCTTCAGTCCCTCAGCATCGCCCCTCCGAAGGACATTTAACTGAATGTTGAAAACTACTATGTTGAGTGGATGTCTTTGTTAAAAGGTGAAGTTAGCAAATCACTAAGGGGTGCTGTATATAGTCACACATATGGGGTTGCCAAGAAAGCTTCTAATTGCTCTGAAAATGCTAATAATGTTTGTGCCTTAAGGGAGGGGACAGTGTCATCATCCTCAAAGGGACCACTCCAATTATGAAAAAATACTTTACCATTAAGGATGTACTATACTGCAGGATGAAAGTTATCACTCAGGTCAGCTTTCTATTTATTTACCTTTACCCTCTAACCAGTTGCATGAATCTAAACCTTGTGGGTACATTTATGCTACCTCATGTCATTGCACATTGTATCCCTCAGGTGTAAACTCAGGTGTTTGAGTCTGTAACCATAGCGATCTTGACCAAGATGGTGCATCTCTATGCCTCAACAACACTTTTGCACTCCTGAAACCAATTAACTGTTGCGTACCAGTTTCCAAGCCCTTGTTCCATACAGTTACTCTTGAGTTATAATTGTGTACACATTCAGATGGACGGTCAGTGAGAGAAGATGTAAACTTTTTTTTTAAAAAGCAGTTTGCATATTCTTTTTACCATCCAGACTGACTTTTGTCTTTAAATTCTTACCATATACTTACATATAAGTGGCTAAAAGTAACCTATAAGCTGTCTTTTACAGTTTTTCATCTATTATTATGTTTTTGCATACTCACTGTGTTGGTGAAGCAATCAGTCTGGTGTCTTAGGAAAAGGAAACAGGTTTTCTGGGGTGAACATCCAAAAATGCCCCTCTGTACCATGTTGCCAGTCTGTCACTTTGCAAGTTGTGAAGTTGAAATGAAGTCAAAAAAATAAAATAAAATAAACCATTTTCCAGGCAGTAAAAGTCATGGAAAATTAAATTAAATTAAAATTTTAAATGTTTGAGCATTTATTGTTAAAAGGCTGTACCTCATTTGTCCTGTTGCACTGAAGCCATTGATCCTATGTAAGCTATTGATCCTATAAATACTAATGAGGATGTCTTGAGGATCAGATATTGGAATCTACATCAGAAAGGTCATCTCTATGTAGTACTGCTGGAATACCAAGTGTTTCCAATGGAAAGCGAGAGGGAGACAGAGAGAGAGGAGGTGTAATGAAAAGAAAAGACATCTGTCATCTTTTGTAATTGACTACATAGCTTATTAAATTATATATATATATATATATATCTGCAGTTATGGTAGTGACCACACTGTTGAAGAAATGACAACGGTCACCAGCTCTAAAACAGGTCTTAACAAATCGCTGAAGATGGTATGGGATGTGAGAACCTAAAAGCTTAACCTGTCATATCTCTGAACGTTTCCAAGCTCTTAATTATAAAGCATGAAATAGATGAGGGGAACCTGCTAAATTCATTGTAAACACAATAACTATTACTCTATATCTATATCTATAACGATACATATAACTATATGAGAAACTATGACAACGTGATCTTTTTTCTTTTTGCAGCCTGTCTCCTACAACATTATTATTATTGAAGAGGCACAATTGAGGCAATTTCAACTTCATTATTGATACTATAACACAGCAGGTTTGTTTCACAGATGAAATAACAATTACTTGCTCAGGTACCATGTACTGTAATGCATACTGCTCAAATGAATGGGACTTCCATGCAGTGATAATGTTTGGAACTGTGCAGAATTCATTACACTCCTTTATTGGCGTGTCCATCAGTCTCTGGCATTCTGCACATCATCAACTCCCATCGTTCTTCATGAAATAGTGTATCATAGTGGAATTGTCCAGGTTATTGAAAGCACGTTCAGATAAAGCAAGTGCATTTATTCTTGGTATACAACAACATTGAAATACATAACAGGTGCAAAATATACATGTACAGTACAGTATTTCTTCTATATTCATTCCTGCTAGAACAAGTAAATTACCACCGCTACAGAGAGAAAATGTGAAAGAAAATAAAATAATAATTGAGCTCTATTTCCCCCCAAAATCGAGAAGTAGGCTTATAGGCCCGATGTTTAGAGTGATGTATCATAGTGAAGCATCCGGGTGACAATAGTTCTGCAGATGCAATGGAAACTGGAACCCAAACAAAGGTCCGAACTTGGAGTCAAAACTACAGTTACTATTAACCACCAGTGGGACAAAAAATACAGGGAAACACTCAACCTGATCCAGGACCCTCTGGGAAGACTTTCATTGCATCGGCTGCACTGGACCCTTTCGGCTCTCCCAAAGGGTCCGGTGCTGCTCTGTTAACATTTCTCCCTGGAGACGAGTGAAGGATTACAGACATTAGTGAAATTCAATGTCGTTGTTACGTTCTAGATCTCTCCGACTTTAAGTTGGAGCGGAAGATTCCCAAAGGGTCTTGTACCAGCGCTAGGGAAACACATGTTTACATGCACAGGGAATTCAGTACCTAAATCGGCTACTCGAATAGTCTGGTTTTGGGTAGACATACATCATAACTGCGTTAGATTAACCTGGGTAAGCTCAGGAGTATGGCCATGGGTTACCCTGTGCATGTAGACATAGCCACTGGTAAAATGTGCTACGGTAGAAAAGAGGTGGGAGGTAAGTAGAGACGAGGCAGGAACAGAAAGAGTTAGTCCCAACAGATACACTAGTTCCCCGGTCCTCCAGTTCACCAGGAGGACCAGGGCAACCCCAAGGACCCAGGCCTCATGTCAGGTGACGGCGTTGAGGTTCTGGCTTCCGTCGGTGGGCGTGAAGAACTGGACTTTGGGAACGGCGAGCGCAGAGTTATTCCTCCGCAACCCTCCGCTGCTGCCCCCCGCCCCGCCGCCTTTCCGCATGGAGTTGTTGCGGCGCATGGAGTTGCGCTTCCGCAGCGAGTTCTGGTGCGACAGCTCGCTCTTCTGAAGCGTCTGGATCAGGATCGACGGCTTCTCGTCCAGCTCTCTGGCGTTGCAGCGCGGCGTCGCCACCTCCAAGAGCAAGCAAAAGATCACTTTAAAAAGGAGCAATAAGTACGATTATTCTTTTTTTTTCCTGGCATTTCCAAACTGCTCAAAGATGGACGGTGGTGTGAGGCGTCGCGAGGCATTTCGTTCTCAAGTCAAAAAGCAAATGACAAATACTATTATTCCTAGTTCCATAGTTTGCGTGTTGATTACCTCTTAACTAGATGGATCTCTTTGCGAAAATGTGTCTTTATTATAAGTATCAGTTACAGGCTGTGCTGTAGCCGAGACCTGCGGATGTTCCAATTCCTTGGTTGCCGATAGAGATTGTTCGGAAAGCGAAGGAAGCAACAATGACGGACCGTCCAGCTCTTACCTTGACCGTGTTGCCAAACTTGGAGTAGTCCACGGAGTACACGCCCTCCTCCTCTGTTACTATGGGAACGAAGCGGTGACCCCACAGGATCTCTTCGGCGACGTAGGAGGTCCGGGCCTGGGTGGTGATTCCCGTCGTCTCCACCACCCCCTCCAGGATCACGATCACCTCCAGGTCACTGCACTGCAGCTCCATGGCCGACAGGTCGTACAGGGGGCTGGGGAGGAGTAAGACTAGGGCTAATCCTCAAATACGACTCGAGATACACAGTTCAAGGTGGAACGGAGAGTATCGTATTCGGTGATGTAGTGGTAAATCAGCTGGTTACCATAACAAGGCATTAACAGTAACAGTAATCCTTAATTGGCTTTAGTCAGATCTTATCACTGGCTTACTCTGTGGGTCTCTTCGTCTCGTGCCTCCTTACCTGTTCTTGTCGATAGTGTGGCAGATGATGAGCGGCGCTAGGAGGAACAGGTTGTTGCTGGCCAGCGCACTCTCCGTCTGGACGTCGATCTGATGGATGGGGATGACCTCTCCCTCCGGCGTGGTCGTCTTCCTCACCACCTGGGCACAAACGAGGGCAGATTGTACACATGGCCCGCGGTGACTTTTGTTTTATGAATTATACACTGCTTTGTTTACGGTGCCGTGGAAAGAAGTGAACATGGATGCAGAACAGACTGGAATAACACCTGCAGCCTGACGGCGGCTCCTATGATCATGCTCTTCCTGAGGTCTCCAATGCGGATCATGAAACACAGGCGGTTGTTCCTGACCGCGATCACGGCGTGGCGGCTGAAGATCAGTGTCTCTGCGCGCCGGTTAGACTGGGCTGTCTTCATGAAGATGCAACCTGGGGAGATTGAAGCGTCTATCAGTATGTACACGGTTTCTTTTGCTGACGCGCTGACGGTCTACGGTGCACGACAAGTCACTGTTCAGGGGATGTTAAAAAAATCTATATTTGGCATTTTTAATGAGTTGTCTATCTTATATGCCGATATCCGTCCGTCCATCCATCCATCCATCCACTTATAACATAAATTCAGTTTGCTCACCTTTTAAGGCTGACATACATCTTTGACATAAATCATGGGATGTAGTATCCAACTCATAGTTATTAGTTATTTGAGAATAAGGTCTTTTAAAGGGGGAAAGAAGCATAAATGGAGGCTTTTCTGAGTCACCTTTTTATCTACCACTACATCATCGGCCACCATCCATGGTGCCTTCACAAAGTCTTCAACCCCCCTTGATTTTTTTCCTGCATTTTGTGGCGGTGCAGACTAAATACGTAGAAATGGTGGAGACGCTGGTGGACGAGTGATGAGAGTGAGGTCTGACTGGACGACTCTCTCTGTGGTCTTACCGAGCATGACGGCGTTGATGATGAGCCCCACTATATTCTGCAGGATGAGGACGGTGATTGCGGTCGTACACTGTTCTGTGATCATACGCCCTCCGAAGCCGATGGTCACCTGGACCTCGATGGAGAACAGGAACGCCGAGGTGAACGACCTGGGGGGAGGGAGGAGAAGGAAAGATTAAAGATGAATGTTTTGGAAGAGATGGTCAACGTCATGTGATGAGAATGTGAACAAATCATCCACAGGTCGCCCTGGAAGATCACTGGCTCTGGTGCTCCATGCTTCACCAAGAACTACTTCCCCTGTTTCCATAGGAAGTGAAGGTGGTGGGCGATGTGAGACTGTGTACAGCTAAATATCCCTGCACAGTGAATGGATACGTGGTTGTCTAGCAAAGTCTAAAAGTTTACTTGTGCAGAAGAGGTGTAACACATGATACTGTGGTGAATATAGGGGGCTGGTTTTTCTATGAACTTCAGTTCAGTGAGAGTGACAGAGAAGAGCTAGAAAGGGATTGAGGAAAAGAGAGGAGACTGAAGAGGGAGGAAGGAAGGAAGGCCAGAGTTAAGGGTTGGTGGGTTGTGGAGAAGGAGGGAACTGAAAAATAGGGAGGTGCTAAAACTCCCGTCCTCTCCTGCAACTGTCCCTTCATTTCCTCTCAACTCTTCTCTCACAATACATCCCTCTCTCCTTCCCAGCGCCTCCTCTCCACTCCTCTTGGTTGGGAATGGAAAAGAAGGGAGAGGAAGGGGGGAGACCAGAGGGATGGAGGGAGGAGATGCAACGGTCACAAATCATTCTTACTCAACACAGTAATAAAAATATTCTTTAAAAAAAATAGCAGTGTTTTAAAAAACGTATAATCATTGCAAAAAAAAAAAGAATCATTTCTTACTCACTTAACATTAGTGACGCACTGCTCGGTCCCGTTCCGCCGGACGGGGTTCAGGTCTCCGTGCGCGAACGCCACCAGCCACCAGCTCATCGCGAACAGCAGCCAACTGCTGACGAACGTCGTGGTGAAGATCACCAAGGTGAAACGCCATTTGAGGTCGACCAAAGTGGTGAAGACGTCCTGCAGGAATCTGCCCTGCTCGCGGATGTTCTTGTGCGCCAAGTTGCACGAGCCGTTTTTGGCGATGAAGCGCGCCTTTGTTCACGCGGTCCCTGAACACCGGTTTGCGGGGGATGCGGGACACGAGCCCCGGCAAACCGAACTCCTCCGGAATGATGCTTTTCCTCGCCAGCATCTCGTCTGGTGTCGTTTCAGCTCCCTCCTTTCCCACCCCTCCCCCGCCCCTCAACACCTAAGAGCACGAAACAGCGTCGCTACAAGTTTCAGATAGTTGTCGCGCGCGCGTCTCCGTGCATGGCTACAACACGACCACCTGCAGGATACCGGATTCAGAGACGGTCAAGCTGTTGTCCCTCTCATCCCCTCCCGAGCGATGCTTTCAAAGTGTTCGGGGTGTTTCGGAGTCATTTCAGCGCACCGCCTCCATCGGGATCCTCTGCGCACTAGGAGACTTTCCACAGTCTCCTCTTGACGTAGTCTAACTTCCCCGGTCCGTGCCCGGGTTGACCGGGGGTGGAATGGTGACTTCACTTGCTGTCGGAAACATCACAACTGCGTTTTGAACGCGCGTGAACCGCGGTCAAAAAGCCTGGGAAAGTGGGAATTCAAGATGTGACGTTTTGGTGGCGGAGAACACTGAAGCCTTATCAAGAAGTAATGAGATGTATTTAATATATGATTGATTGGCATTATATGTAATTAGTATTTTGTGTATATTTCTATTATCATTTCTCATTGCTTAACGTTTATCTGTCATTTTGTACATTCTTATAAGCTGACCTTTTTGCACTGAAGACAACTGCAAGCGTAGACCTACAGCATTACTCACACCCTCACAGTCTGGCAGAACTACAATGCAACTTTTGTCTAATAAAAAATGAAAATGATTCAAATTTCCTCCTTTTCATTTCCGGTGCTGTAATATAAAGGAGCTCAGTGACGCAGCCTCCAAAAAAAAAGAAGAAGCACTTGAATGCGCAACAAGTGTGTGAAACTCAGAAGTCGGAGCTTAGGAGGAGCACTTTGAGGCAGCATATGCTATCGTTGTCAACCCCTTCCAAAAAGTGTTATATTATTTTTAGTGTAGGCCTACCTGTTAATGCAGATGACTGTACAAGGAACTATTTTGTTGGAGGAAATAATATTGTGGAAGAAAAGTACTGTGACAAATATTAAAGCACATAGTATATTTGGTTATTTAGTATTAAAGTTAAAGGGCACATTTTTTTCTTTTGCCTTGGTTCTCTTTTTACTCATGTTAGAAACACACTCAGTTATGTTACTTGATTTGTTACTTGATTTGTTTTGCTCAGGGAGGGCAGGAAGATTTTCAAACAAGTACTGTACCATTAACGATTAAAGGAGGTATCTTTGTTCAAGATATTACATAGAATCTATTGGAAATATTCAAATTGGATATTGATTGTAAGTGGGATTTTTGTGATCTTTTTTTCTTTCACTGTATACATGATAAATCTATTTCCCACACAGAAACCTTGGAATTAATGTAGAGATGGGGTTCTTTGATGTAGCATTATATTTTAGACATGGTAAAATGGAAATAAATAAATGCGATATCTTTGATACAATTATTTATTTTTGGAAAATGTCATAACAGTGCAAAAAGCAACCTAATTACAGTACTGACAGTAATTGTAATTTGTTACGGTTTGACATATTAGTCGGTACAACTTGCAATATGTTTAATAGTTATTGATAGTTTCTGAACCTCTGGCTTTGTGCTGTATTTATGTGGGCAGGTTCATTATGGTTCATATGTTATATGAGGTATGGTCAGCAGGTGGGGCCATTTAGCAATGTATTGCGTGTAGTCGACTAACTGCTGCATAGTCTGGAGTCAGACGTGTACAAGAGCGTTACTGAACAATGAAGGTGTCATAGATTTTCACTCAAAACTATTTTATTATCATTTCAAGTGTAAAAAGGTAGGCACACATAATGCTTTGCTATATGTTTTCATAAATCATGGATATACAGGATGCATACACAATGTACATTTAAGACAAACAGATATAGAAAAACAGCCGGGGCTTCCAAAAATGAAGATAGGGAACAACTCTGCTGCATTCGTAACGTGCAGACAATGTGCTGCGAAAAGGTATTTCATTGATACATCTATGCATAGCTGAATTATTACAGACCCACAACTAAACCCCCTAACCCATATACTGCGTAGAAAATATGCAACATGAAGTGTCGCTGCATACCGGATCAGCGCAATTCAAGAGGAATACAGGGAGTAAAAAGAGACCTGAAATCTGTTTCTGCGGGCTAACTTGAAGGGGAAAGCCACTGCACGCAGTAAACCTGTTAACGCTGAGTGTTAAAATCAACACCGTGTCAGTGTTTCACCCATTAGAGTGAATTTCTCTTTAGATAGCTTTGAACAGAGGCATTAAACCACACTCCAATCAACAGCTCTGAAAAATCAACACTTATTAACACTGGAAAATCTCCTAAGACAGTTCACTACTGTCTCCCTATAGAGAGGAACCTGTCTACCACTCTCTGTGTATGTGTTGGAAGAGATGGAAAAGGTATATTTCTGTATGGCTACATTCCCTAGCTGATAAGTCCGGCCCCAGTATGGATGTATAAGTGCAGACTGGCATTAAAACAGGCGCAGGAGTGTCACCCAGGAACGCCACAGTTTTCCTCCTGGTGTCCTTGCCAAGACAAACATGGTGAGGGGTGAAGAGTGTGGTGACGGGTAGGAAGTGGGGAATTAACAAAGCAGTGGTCTGTTGGCTCTGGCAGGTGAATGCACGCGCACACACACACACACACACAGAGTAAACTAAACACATTGGGTTTATGTAACGTAACCCGTAACCACGGCCAAAAGAGAAAAGGAAGTTGAAAGGAACATGAAGGAACAGGATTCATTAACAAAGGAGAAAATAAAGAGGGCAGGTTGGAGTGAGAGAGGTAAGGGAGGGGGGGGGGGTGAGAGAGGGAGACACAACGGAAAGCACAACGAACTGAAAAGCAATCCTTGAGATGAGATATCTGAGTATACAGGTGAGCAAGACGCTGAAATCCAGGCGAGGGATCCATTTGGCATTTAGGCTACACAGTCAAAGCCATCGTAAAAAAATTCTCACCGGTAAGCAAAATAACTACCATGTACAATACTTCTATAATACTTAGTGTTAACACCGGGACAGTGGCACCGCCCCAGAGAGAGATAGCACGTCACTAGATGCATTAGATTCCCTGCCAGGGTGACATTTTCCAATCTGATCTCTGATCCTGAATCAGTACGACTGTTCTAGAAAATCACCGACAATCTGAGACAGCCGCTAAACCTCTCTTGACGGGGAGCTACTACTTGGTGTCCATCGTCCCAAAAATGTAAGTTCAGCAAAGCATGACCGCAGACAGACAGCGGGTTCACTGGCCTCAAACCATGCCTGCGACACCCTACAGTGTTTGTACTAGTGTAGGCATAGAGGTAGAATTGATAGAACAGAGCACGTAGAACCTGTGGGGAACCAGTTTGGAGGCGTACGCAAGTTTGTTCGGCTGATACATCCAAGATGGCCGCCGATCGGGTCCCGCCTGTTGAGTTTCTTCCGAGTTCTTAATATGGAGGTTAATGCCGCATTCATGTCATATGGGATTTTGCGTAAATACGAGCCACCGACTGTAAATGATCGCATCAGTCATAGATGAGGGGCGGGGTGTGGGCGGGGCCAGAGCGGGGGGAAAACAAATCGGTGTCTGACAGTCACTATCAATAGAGAGGGAGTGACATCCAGACCAAATTATAAAAATGTCTTTAAACTATATCAACTTTGTCATCTGATTGAATCCCCTGGTATGGAGGTACTCACATAGCTTAACCATACATGAGCCATGATATAAGGGATATAAGGCAATATACCAGATAAGCTTGTGACATGAAGGAACACATGAGGAGCTGTAGGTGATGATCTTTTCCCATCCGTTCAGTTTTCAGTGTCAGTTCTATCAATGCTACTTCTATGGCACAACGCAATATTGAAAATGTAGCGCCTAACAGACCAGGGGAGAAACGATGAGCATTTCAAATCCTTTACAGTGTTTTCTGTGCCTGTACACACAAGATGACAATGATTAACGACTCAAAGGATTTCAAACACAAGTTTTCTCCCGGCTCTGCAGCACACCGTCTTATTGCTTACGTACAAGAGTAATACAATCGATACATAATCTGACAGAATGTAATAAAGACATCATTTCAAACAAGGAAATTAAGGACATTTGAAATTGTATTGATATAAAATGATCCATAGTTGTTACACCAATCAATGAATCTATTAATAAAACAACTTTGCAAAGTAAACTACCGAGTCTATAGATACAGAGGATATCAAAAATCTACACACCTTTACAAATGTTCTACTTTTTATTACCTTGAGGCTTGAAATCAGAACGCCATCAAGAAATCAATTTGTGGTAAAAAAAACAAAAAAACCATGTCAATTAACTGTGGCTTGGCAGGCCGACTCGGGCTTGGCGGTGTCGTCTACATGTCGGCTCTGACGAACGACGCAAACATCCCGTCCTCCTGGCCCAGGAGCGTCTCGGGTTTGTCGTACTCCAGAATGTTCCCTCGCTTCATCACGATGACGAGGTCAGCCGTCAGGATGGTGTGGACACGGTGCTGAAGACACACAGAGGAGGAACACTTATTATAGGGACACAACAATGCTACATTTATGTTGTTCTACTTATTATAGTTCTATTGTCAAGGCAGATTCATGGGTTTATTGATACCAGTGTTCACTTTTCACAACGGATGATCTTTAGTATTCATTTTCCATCCTTATATTAACAAATTCCTTTTACAATTATTTTAAGAAAAAAAAAGTTCAGACTTGACTTAAGGACCTTGGCAATGGAAACTGACTCTTGGAAACGAAACCTTTGATTGGGGGGAAGTTTTGGAGTTTTGATATACGAGACACAACTAACTGAGAGGAGACTCCGGGTCAGATCCAGGACATGCTGGTGGGACTAGATCTCCTCACCTTGGGATCCCCCAGGAGGAGCTAGAGGAAGTTAAAGGGGAAAAGGACATCTAGGCTAATCCTAGCCACTGTGGCGTGATGATCGACGATCAATCTGACATCCACTAACCTAATCCTGCGAGCGCGGTAGGCTATCTGAAACCAAAATAACATCGCAAGCTATGTCAGAACACTGTAATGCTGCATGTACAAGAGATATCTTCACACCAGCATGCAGTAGATAGTTGTTGATGTACCAACCAGGCTGTCAGTGGCAGTAAGGCTTCAGCAGACCCAGACCCAAACTCCAAAACAGGAAAGAAAGACAAGAGGAAGAAGGTGGGAGAGAAGAGAGCTGGGCTGAGCCAAGCCGGGCCGGACCGGGTCTACTTGTGAGTCCTCACTAGCACACTGAAGAGGCTGTCCTCCTGAGCTAGCAGGTTGGGACCCGAGTCGCACTCCACCAAGATCCCCGAGGAGAAGACCAACACCTGTTCAGCGTCCAGGATAGAGGACACCAGGTGCTGGCACAGAGAGGAGGACAGAGAGAAGGACGGGAAAACGAACGGACAGAGGGAATGGGAAGGACGGAGGGAGCAAGGAGAAGAGGATACGAAGGGAAGATAGAGAGTGTGAGGAAGAGGAGTTGGAGGTGGATGAAAGAATAAGGGGAAATGCAGGAGAAAGGAATGGGATGGGAGGATGATAGGGAGAATAAAGGGAAGGATGGAAAAGTGAAAGCAAGATGAGATGGAAGAGGCAGATAAAAGAGGGAGAGGTAAAGGGTTGAGGGAGGAAGTGAGATGGATGAAAGGAGGGAGAAAGGAGTATTTTGGAAAAGTGATGACGTGAAGCAGCAAAAAAGAAAGGGAAATAGTCAGAGGGGATAGAAAGAGAGGGAGGAAAGAAGAAGGGGGAATGAAAAAACAAGCAGGCGCCAGAAGACGAGACAGTATCAGAGAGAGAGAGAGACAGGAAAAAAGGAAAAGTAAGGCAGGTAAGTGAAAGAAGTGGGCAAGAAGACTGAGTCCACAATGACGGTTAACTAGGTCAGATACCAACAGTTACCATGAGAAACGTCTGAGAGAAAGATGCAGGGGGGGGATGCATAAGGCCTTAAAGACATTCTAGTGTTTTCCAATAGTACATAAGCAACAGAAGGGGAAGACGTTGAGGGAAAGTGTCAGAAAAATAGTGTTGATTGTAACGGCCCGTTTGCATTGTCTCAAAATGTTCCCCATTTATTCAGGCCTTCCAGATGTGGGCTGTCCAGATAACAACAACTAACTCCTCCTCATTTCCAATAATCCACAGGAGAGTCGGTTGGTTTACTTACTGCGATGGTAACGACTGTTCTGTCTGCGAATGCAGTCATTACAACCTTCTGCAATATGTTCTCCTGTGTGGAAGGACAGACAGACACAATGGATTAGAGTTGAATTACAAGTACTTTTAGACAGCGGTGTGATACAGCTCCTGTGTGTTTGATTCCCACTGAGGCCCTGTCATGCTGAAATATCAGGTGTTTTGGGTCAAACCAAATATTACGTTATATTTTGTTGGATACACAACACATCAACTACCTATTGCATCTTGTTATTTTTCTTTTTAGCATGGCTGACCACCTGAGAGAGTTCATCTGAATGGGATTTGCTCTTTTCTATTTCTGTGGTTGAGAAATTAGTATTAGTCACATAAAACAATACACGGGCCCATAATACACACCACATCTGATGACACAAAACCTGATTATGTCTAGGTGTTGTGGCCTCATCTTTAATAATAATACACTTTCTGATTATTACACACACACACACACACACACACACACACACACACACACACACTCATACACGCACCGTGGCCATGTCTATAGAAGCTGTGGCCTCATCCATGATGAGGATGCTGCTCTTTCTGACAAACGCTCTAGCCAAGCAGAAGAGCTGCCTCTGGCCCACGCTGAAGTTCTCTCCTCCCTCCGTCACAACAGCGTCTGGACACACACACACACACACACACACACACACACACACACACACACACACACACACACACACACACACACACGCATGTTAAAATACACATATGCACAGAAACATATGTTCAGAAGAAAAGACAACAAACTTGAAAAGCTGAATTACTTCTTGGTTCGATTTGAAAACAGATTTTTGGTGCATCCGAGTGAAGTAAGCGTCAAGCGTGGTATAATGACTGTAAATATCAGTTTAATGACGCTTTGGGACACAGAATGGGTTGTAAATCATTATTAGAAACATGGTAAACATGTACAACACACGGAGAGGGAGAACGCCTTTTAGATGAAAGGTCCTTTGGATGAAGACAGACCTAGACCTCCAGGCAGGGCCTTCACCATGTTCTTCAGCTGAGCGATCTCTAGCGCCTCCCACAGTCTGTCGTCAGTACAGGTCCTCTCTGGGTCCAGGTTGAACCTACCAAAAGAGAATGCAGTCAGCGCAGTGTGTGTGTGCCTGTGATAGAGAGCGAGAGGGAGGCTTGAAAAGTGATGCTGCATTCAGGTCCTATGGGTAAAATAATACATGTGAGGTCGTGTTTTACAGCAAACCAAACATCTAGAAGTGGTAGTGTCCTGCCGTGGTGTTTTAAAAGTTGTCCTCACAATGAGTTATGTGGTGAATATGCACATTTTCACCCCCTAGCACAGACCAACACCACCTTCCTCCCTTTGTTCGTTTCCTCTACACATCGCTAGCGCTATTTGCATGTCGGTGACGTCAGAATTCAAGAAGTCGAAATCCCCCCGAAGTTCCCCGTTTTCCCTGCGCGCCACGAACGCAGCACGAGTGAGTGCGCGCGAGGGACAAGGGGGTGAATGAGCGGCTACGTGAGCAAGTGGATGATTAAATAAGCAAGCGAGGGAGAATCAAAGCAAGCAGACGGAGGAGAGCGGGGGTGGAGGGGGGAGCTCAGAGAGGAGATGACCATAACAGGCAATGCCAGCGTGTCCAGAGTCAGACATCGGCTCCATCAACCAGCTTTTACTAACCAGAGCACAGAGAATACTCTTCATGAATGATTACTAGCACTGAGAATAGCGCTTCCACCGTGAGACACCACTACTCAACTGTTTTGTTGTATTGTACTGTTATTCTTCCTTCCAGCTCCGTCAGGATCATAGCTACCTCACCTACAGCCTTCTGACAGACTGTACACAAAAGAAAATGTTGTTTCTCTCTCCATTCATTTTTTTTCATATTTTCATTATGCAGCACTGAAATAGCGGTTTGCCCGTATGTCAATATCAATATTGACCTTTTATTAAAAATCAGATATCAGTGTGGTCCACCTCTGATATGATGGATATGATGCAGTTTGTTTGATTTTATATTTATTGTACTTTATCACTACTACACTGGTTGCCTATTGGAAGCCCTTAACATAAACTGATCCTTTTTTTGATTTTTGATTTCATTCCACACAAGAATGCATGGATATGTGTAATAATACTATTAGTGATAAAAAAAAATTGAATATCAATATAAAAAAACAGCAATAAGCAGCTTAACTCGGTATTTCCATTCAAAAACCTGTATCAGTCAAATTGTGGTGGAAAGACACAGGAAATATGGGAGAGAGAGAGAAGATGAGGCGCAGCGAAGCCAAGACCGCCAGGACCAGATTCCCAGATTGCCCGATTTCAGGAATGTCACATCTAAGATGGTGCGGACACACGATTGCTTTGATTTGTTTTCACATTCAGTCACAAACTCACATATGATGGATTTATTTATGGATTTATTTATGGATTTATTTAGAGTTTTTGTGTTGTTGTTTGACTGTAAAGCACCTTGCAGCTCCGTTTTAAAAAGTGCTATTATTATCATCCTGGGTTTCAATGGTCTAAATGCTGTTTCTGAGGCTTTTCCACCCTTTCTTCTTCACTCTAAAACTCTGGAGGAAACAGTGAAAAATACAGATTTATATAATAATAATAACAACACTTCTAATTCTGTCTGCCTCTGGTCAACGTGCTCTGAGAAAGCCTTTGAGAAACAGCAAAGCTAACCGAGTGTGTCGCGGCCAAATTGGGGGTGAACTGTGTCAAAGTCTCGTGGTGTACTTCTCACCTCACACTCCGAAACAGTTACTGTCGACCATTCACCCCGGACCTCCCTTCACATAAACAAGGTCTGGTGGAGGTGCCAAGATTTTCTCTCTCTCTCTCTCGCCCTCCCTCTCTCCCTCTCTCTCTCTCTCTCTCACTCGGTTGCTCCCTCCCTCCTCTCTTTATCTACACCGGCATATCTGTCCAAACAAATAGCACATGCTCTTTGTCTTTCATAACAAACACAGAGTCACTTTATCATCTAGTCCTCCGAACAGACAGAAAGCTGTGAGTGTGTATGAGAGAGAGAGAGAGAGAGAGAGAGAGAGAGAGACACACGTGAGGTCTTACATCACTGACCTCGCCAGTCAATGTCTTTAAAAAAAAAAAAAGGTCCCGACTAGGTCCCGACTCCCGGGCCAGCATTCCCACTGCGTTTTCAACCCGTCACCCCACAGCTGGGACCTCGTGTCTTTGTGTGACAAGTGTCATCGAGGCCAGCACATCTCTGCACATACGACTTTGAGACGTCAGGAGGTGTTTTTGTATTTTATGACACGCTGATACCTATTGGCTCGCATGTTGTTTAAAGTGGAAGCCTGGGAGAGTCTCTACTGGACTGGCTTTAGACCCATAGATCAGGGGTTTAAGGAGATTTATTATGGGCTGGGAGTTGTTTCAAATTCTTTAGTGTTTTAGTTGTTGACCTTTTAGTTGAATAGGCAGATAGTGCGGGGACGGACAAGAAGGCTGTGCCATGGTTTTAACCTGTCTGAACCGGCAAATATGTAATCCTGCCTTCAACTTGACAGAAGTGGTGGATGGGTGACCTCCCGTGCCCTTTCCAACCCTTCACAACTAGGGTTCAAACAACATGGTTTTTGAAGGCTCATGGGGAACCCTCCGGTGCTGCCAGCCTAGCGGAGCTGTGGCTCCTTCTGGTTGCTAGAAACAGGCACAAGGGACTTTTCCTCCCTTAGTGACGACTGGACGGCTGCCAGTAGCGGGCCTTCTTCAGTTCGTCACTGTTAGTTGACTGTTTTAAAAAAAAATCATGAACATCTGGCCTCGTTAGCTGGCAGCTGTTGGCTAGGTAGTGGCTAATGCCTAACTAGCTTGCTGGGTAGCTAAATGTTGGGGGAAAAGTGATTATTTAACAACATACCTCAGTGTTATTGTACACTACCACAGCTAAATATCTAAATATGATGACGCTGCAAACAACGATAGGCTTCCCAGGCTGCACTACACTGCTTTTGAACAATGCTAGCTGCTAGCTGCGAGGTAACATTAGGTCTGTATTGAGCCTTCTATACAGTCCAGTACAAGTAGATAGTATCAGAATTAGTATTAGTAGTATTACACTGCCCTGTACTACCATTTTCAGCCAATTTTAGCTTGAGTTATCAAATTCAAATGATCCTAACACAATTCATTAATTTACTTTTACATGTTCTGTTGTTGTTGAGTTGCAGTATGTGTAATACCTCCACTTGCCATACATATTCTTATTTCTATTCTATTTTTCTTTCTGTATCCTATTATTATTTTACTGCTTCCCCAATTTCCCCTTCAGTTAAGTTGCATTTTATTATCTTACGATCTTTTCATGGGAAGCGACAATCATCATGCCTTCTGGTGGTTGTGTTGGTGGTGCAAAAGGACATACTGGAGCTGTGAGTGGGAGTGGTGGTGTGTGTGTGTGTGTGTGTGTGTGTGTGTACCTTGTGTGTGTGTTTGTATATGTGTGTGTACCTTATCGATCCACTAAAGAGCACGGGGTCTTGCAGGATGATGGAGAGTCGAGACCTGAGCGTCTGCAGAGGGAGCTTACAGATGTCGATCCCGTCGATGATGATCTTCCCTGTAAAGAAACCACACACGTGCACATCACTACTCCATGTCACTGGTCTTCCAGCAACTACAGGGTGCATAGAGCATATATGTCTATGGAGAGAAGGATGCTCTGTGGACTCCGAGTGTTTAGTTAGAAGGCGTGCTATCGCCATGACATATTCTAGTTTTATTTCACGCCTTTATAAGGAAACACTGCTGACACAAATGTCTCTTCATTTACTGTAAATAATTCCTGACAAGCTGTGTGTGTGTGTGTGTCTGGAAAAAGTGAGTGTATAATCTCATTTTTGGCTCAATAATCTGTCTAGGAGGAGGCATCCATAGTTCAGGATAAAAAAAGGACATTACGACTCCACTATCACCAGGCTCTGTTCACATTGCTTTAAAGCATTTCAAATAAATCAAAACGATAGGACACAGTATTCCCAGTTCATGGCCATAACGCTGGCGAAATATAACCAGGGAGCTAGAAATAAAGAGCCAAAAAAGTTAGCTCTGAGAAAAAAGGTCTTTTGTTATGCCGTTACTTTAAACTTCACACACTACAGTGCATTTCAGGACTTCTTTTCAGGAATTTAAAAGCAAAATGAGAAACAGGAGGAATAATAAGACCTACATACTCTCATTTTGGCCCATTACAATGCCGTCTTTACACACGAGTGCTCAAACTGAACTGAGCTGCAAGGATAGATAAATACACACTACTATCATACATGCTGGATGGCAGCCGTTTAAGTTAATGTGTTGAAGAGAGTGTAGACGGCTAATTTACCTCCAACAGGTTTTATTTTTACCGTCACTAAACTCCCACTGTGTTATCTACATTGATTTTGTAACTGCCGCCAATTACTCAAACAAATCTCGCCTCAAAATCTATACTGCTTTAAAAAGTGGGTTCAATGCAATCCCACAATGCAACAGCAGTTGGGATTAGCACCAGCGGGAGCAGCAGCTGCTCTATAAAGGTTACTACCAAAGGCTTTTCAGACATGGTAGTTGAAAATACTACAGGCCCTTGAACACATCGGCCCATGGAGATGCCGGCCATAAAGCACTACAGGATGTCTTCAGTTGACGTTCATCATTACGCTGTGATCTACTCGATTATTTTGAGAGTTTCAAGTACCTTCTTCACAGAAGAGCACTGTATATTAAAGGATGGGGAGCAGGCTGTACTTGGCGTACTCTACCTTTGCAGAGGATGAGAGGAGGTGCCAAGAAAAGGACAAGAGAAAGGGAGTGAGAGGCTGAGGGAAGAGAGAGCTGGGGTGTTTTTTGGGGGTCAATAACCTATTCAGAGCAACAACTCCCTGGACGCTGTTTCCCCTTCAGCCATGCTACACATACCCTGTGTATCACTGCCATTAGAGGAAGACACAAACACAGAAAAACAGTGAAAGAGAGAGAAAGAAAGACATAACAGAAAGAGAGAGAGAGAGAAAGACATGACAGAAAGAGAGAGCGAGGCAGAGATACAACAGACAGTCAAGAGGGGTAGAAACCAATACAAAGACATATAGACAGATGGAAGCGCACAAGCTTAGACCTTATATAAGCTATGTATGTGTGTGTGTGTGTGTGTGTGTGTGTGTGTGTGTGAAGGGTGTGATGGGAGGCAGACCAACCTTCAAACATATCCACCATGTTGAAAAAGGCCAGGGACAGCGATGACTTCCCGCTGCCCGTACGACCACAAATGCCCACCTGATAGAAACAGGGAGGGAGGGAGAGAGAGATATTCAGACAGAGAGAGAGAGAGAGAGAGAGAGAGAGAGAGAGAGAGAGGTGGTGGTTTAATAAGCTCTCCACTGTAACACCGCCCTGGGAAATAAGGCACTCGCGTGACAACAAGCAAGTAGCGCGCCCGTGTTGTTTGGTCACTAGGTGTCAATTCACAGTTTCGTGGAGGGCTGCGACTTTAAAGGGAACGTGCACACTCTTCACACGCTGCTATGACGGCCTTTGACAGTCCAGCCTTCATGAAAAAATAAAAAAAAATAAAAAAAATCTCCGGAAACTAGAAACAAGAGAGTCCAGAAAAAAAGTCCACCTTGAAATATGGTGAGATAATAGATTATGATTCAACACCTGACTCCAAAACTCAGGATGTCTTGTTGCACAGAAACAAAGCTTCTCTTCTGAACGCTGAAAAACAATCCAGCCACGTCTGTATGTGATTATGGAGACATTCACATGGTGCCCTTGATCTTTGAAGCCGTTGGATGAAGTTCACCGTGTCGTTTTATCAACTGACTCATCATTATGATTTATATCAGAGAGTTGGCCGCTCGTCTCCAACAACAAGAAGGGAAATGCTCCGTGTTATTTTCATCTATGAGGCTGAACCGTTGAAGCTTCCCTCTGTCTGTTGAATCCAGTAACTGTTATACCAGATCTGAGGACTAAATACTGTAAGGCCGTTTTTTGGTACCACAAACCTTATAAATGGACTTGATTTTGAAGCAATTTTCTTCAACGTTTGTGAGTTTGGCTGAACTGTATTGTGTATTTTCATTTAACAATCTCAATCTCAATGAGACTGTGTGATTGAATAAATTGAAAATGAAAAAATTGAAAAATACTTCTAGCTCTGGGAGAGAGGTCATTCCCATGGCGTATGTGAACTCATGTTAGGGTGGACTCCAAGATAAAGACACTCCTCACATGGGCCCATATGATGGGTATCATGTCCTAAAATGTCAAGATCTTTACTTCCTTCCATCTCTTCTTCCCGTGTCCTCTTGAGGACATCCCATCTCCTTCTCCCTATAGACACGTCACTATTTTATCAATGCAGTGTGATGTGAGGCGCTGGCCGTGCAGCAACAGTGTGTGAATTACCTGCTAGTCACCTTCACACATTCAATACGCACCGCTGCATGTTCAACCCTGGATTTGGCTTTTACAGAAATCACACATTTGTTCATGACAACTTGCCACAGTCCATTTTCTGCAGTTCAATGGCAAGTTTTAGTCTCTCTCCCCTCTCTCTCTCTCTCTCTCTCTCCCCCTCTCCCTCTCTCCAGCACCATGTTAATTACCTTCTGGCTCGGGTTGATATATGCGTTGACGTGCTTGAGCACCGGTTTGAGCATGGGGTCGTAGCGCACACACAGATCCTGGATCTTGATCTCACCATGCTGGGGCCAGTCCTCGGGCACCTGAGAGGCATCTGGGGGGAGAGGGGGGAGGAACAGAGAGAGAGAGGCAGGGAGGGAGTTTAAACAACCACCAGATAAATAAAAAAACACCATACATTGTACTTAATAATATTTATATGTACTTAAATTTACTTTTGTTAAATTTTAAACCAATAATAATAAATATTCTTCACTCATTTCTTCTTTGCCTCAATAAGTCCTGTTGTCTTTCCTGTGTTTCCCATTCACACATTGTACTTAACATGTGCTGTAAATGTCGGTTGCATGTGTTTAACGACCCCAATTTGATATTGTCTTTTTCTATATATGTTTATATTTTTTCCTGCTGTATCCTATCAATATTTGCCACTGCGGCAATCCAATTTCTCCACAGGGATCATTCAGGTTTCACCTATCCTAAAAGAATAAAAAGCTGTAAGCTGGTGGTAACTGGAGTCACAAATACGAGTGAGACCTATTAAATAGCAATTGCAAACAGTACTTGACCTTTGTTTTACCCTGCCTACTGCATCAGGACAGTTAAGATAGTCTCATGAAAGCTGTCGATCACATGAATGTATACTAAATTGACTTTCTGGCATGAATTGTTTCATGTGGAAAATCCCACCCATCTGGCACTTAAGTAGGATGAAACAAACCATAAAAGGTATTTGGCCCAGCGTGGTTGTGAGTATTTAATCAAACGACAAACGCAAGTTTGTCAAATAACTTTGGGCAGTATAAGTTAGGTGAGTGGGCTCGTGACCGAAACAGTTACAGATCCCTGGACCGACTGGGAAATCCAGGGCAGGGAATGAACATCCCCTATCCCAATGTACCTTAACTATTTACTCTATAGATCAATGTCACACCACTGCTTTGTCTCTTTTTTAATCTTTTTTGTCTGTTTTATCACTTGAAATACTGAAAAGCAATAAACACTACAACACTGCAGCACGACACTTCCATCCGCTCTCACCATCAAGACACACAAGAGTAGAAAATACTGCCTGGGATCCAACGGAAGCACAACACAGACTGCACCAGCACCAGCTTGTATAAACATCAGCACATAGACCATATGGACCAAGTCATAACACTCCAGATATAGTATAGTTTTCCTATTGAAGTGCTTAAAGGGCTCCCCAGATTCCCTACAGACGTTACAACCGTACAATTCATGCCCTTCTGCAGGGAAAGTAGTCCCCTCCAGTTGAAAACAACTTCTTTTTGATTTAGTCACAGGGAACAGTGTTTTGTCAAAGTTATTGCAATTATTTTATTAAGAAAAAATATAAATATCATGGAGCTCTCCGCCAAACCCAACCTTTCATTATTATTACACTGAAAATAAATTAAGCTGATGTTCACGAGGTCCAAAAAGACAGAGCAAACAAAGGAGTGGGATACAGCAGATCGATATAGTATGTGTGTTTATGTGTGTGTGTGCCAGTAGGTGGATGAAACCCAGCAGGTAACATGTCTCTACCGCTGGCTACCATCAGTGGAAAGTCCCGAGGGGTTTCACACCGTTATCAAGGCTCGCTGGAAGCTTCCATGATGTCAGAGAGGAGGAACAGCTCTGATTCACTCAGGAAACCAGGAGGAACAATGCGATTACCCTCATGAGAGAGATGGAGAGGGGGAGACAGCAGGAGAAGAAAGAGAGAACACCTCTGTCTCCTCCTTCTCTTTCTTTTGCTCTTTGACGACTTATATTCTAGTCCCTCTTCATGGAATTGAATGCAAAGATGATTTAAAGCTGAAAAGGGTCACTCTTCACGCCATTTTTCTTAACCAGCTCTTGAAAAAAGACGTTCTACATGGGACTAACAGCCTCTATCCTCTCTTATCTCCTCTCTCTCTTCTCGCCAAGAGTCTGGCTCATCCTTCCATCTAGGAACATTTGAATGTCGCCATGGCAACGGCACATCCCAATAAACTCAAAACACAGTTTCTGGACTCTTAAGAAGAGGAAGAGACATTTATAAAAGCTTCTTCACCCACACACACACACACACGCACGTAGGCACACACATCAAATCCCGTAAACACTCACACACACCCACACACGCACACACGCACACACACACACACACACACACACACACACACACACACACACAGACTTACGCCAATGCTCCAACCAGGGGAGTTTCAGCATTGTCTCAGGTCTGTCTCGCTATGAATCAGGAACCATTAACAGGCATACAAACCTCATCTGTTTATACTTGGCTAAACTGACCATACTGGAGTATGAAAATCCCACCAGGCAAACAAAACCATAATGATTTCTAATGTGTGTATAATATGTGACATCTAATATGTTTAACTTTATACTTATATAACTTTCCAAAAGAATCCCACACAGTGTCTCGCACACTCTTGTACTGTAGCCGTCAATGTCATTCACTACACTGCGATTCTATTGCGGCAGCTGTATAATAGAAGTGGAAGTACAGTAGTTGTATTTTAGTATGATTCTGTTTCACAATGAGAGTCGGTTGCCTCTTTTGTGTTGTTAATAAAGAAAAAGGCAACAGTCACCATGGCGCCCCCCACGGACCCCCAGCAACAAATATGTGACCTTGGTTTGACCTGCGACCTGTAGTCCCCCTTTTCCCCCTTTTCGGCCCGATCACTGTCATTTTGGAAATGCTGGAACGCAGTGGGGAGAGTTTTGGCAGAATCCCATCAGCGGTGTCTTGAGATATAGCATGTGATATATGAATGAACGAACGAAGATAGAGCGCCTCAAACAAAGAGATGGAGACCAATTCTTAGCCCCTTCCCACCCCCTCATGGGGGGCAGCTCTCAGGAGGGCAAGGCTAAAAGTACTTTAGCCATGATAATAATTCATAGTAGTATCCCACGACCCTTTTCTAGCTCTCAGCAATGTGTTGTCCTTTGCACTACCTTTGATTATTATTTACAATGATGTACAGTATGCCAACGTAAATGCCCGATAATGAGAAGCCAGTTACCCATCGATCCCTCGTAGTTCTCCGACTCTGTGCTGAGGAAGCTGTTGACCTTCTTCACAGCTGCCATCTGAACCTCCAGGTCTGCTAGGTTTCTCACAACCCAGTTCAGGTAGTTGGTCACCTGTATAAAGACCGCCAAAGAGATTACAATTGCCAGTGCAGTCTAAAACCAGGGTGTCACCAATCCATAATGCTATGATAACAGTCAGCTATTTTATGTTGTTAACGTTACATTTATCTCCAATCTACCTTCAGTAAGTACACAAGTTTTTAGCTTCTTGTCATCTGTGTTATTGTAATTGCAATAGTATTGTCGTCTATTGCAAAAAGACGACAAGAAAGAAGACAAAGAAGGAATGACATGGAGAATGAGCATAGATAGATAGATAGATAAATAGATAGATAGATAGACAGACAGACAGACAGACAGACAGACAGACAGACTCACAGTGAGGGCATATGTGAGTCCCAAGCCCACCATGCCAGAATGCTGACTGTACTGTAAAGTCCATATGGAAGCTACCGCTGCTGTCAGCACTATCACCGCTCCCAGGTAGTCCTGGAGAGAAGGAGAAAAGACAATAATGTTTATTTACTGTATATCACAATTATCTAAAAGCAAAGTTTACAAAATGATTCACATAAAGACAAACAGAAAAATATATAAAAAGAATAACCAATTGGGAAACACATTCAAAACAAAAAGCGATTTAAAAGATTATGATGAATTAGATAGCCAAAGTTCCTCAGGCAGGGCGTACCATAGTTCAGAGGCCCTGATGGTGAAATCACCTTTAGTCTTTAGTCTTTAGTCTAGACCAAGGATAGTAAGAAGGGCCTTCAATCACCTTTAGTCTTTAGTCTAGACCAAGGATAGTAAGAAGGGCCTTCAATCACCTTTAGTCTTTAGTCTAGACCAAGGATAGTAAGAAGGGCCTTCAATCACCTTTAGTCTTTAGTCTAGACCAAGGATAGTAAGAAGGGCCTTCAATCACCTTTAGTCTTTAGTCTAGACCAAGGATAGTAAGAAGGGCCTTCAATCACCTTTAGTCTTTAGTCTAGACCAAGGACAGTAAGAAGGGTCTTCAATCACCATTAGTCTTGAGTTTAACCCTTTCAGACCTGAATTAAATTAAAATACAACTACGCCTTTTGAAAAGAGATGTGAAAAAAGTCTTTCTTCAAAACGTATTGCTGATTCTGTGATTTCCTGTGGGTTTTTTTTATTGGATAAACATCTTAGAACATTAACTTTAGTAGTTTAAGTATTTCTTCATTTTCTCTATTTCTTTTTTTGTAGAACAACAATGAACAACAAAAGAACTCCTCCCACCCCCACCCCCCACCCCCTCCCTTGAGACAATGGATGTCTTGAATCAGTTGGTGTCTCATTTTCTGTGGGCATGCTTGAAGCAGTTGGACCTGTCACCTTGCACGTCACAGAAGACGTGTTCTTCCACTGCAAAATTTGTGGTTGCCTCTTTTTTGTTGTCAATGTTTGGCATATGGTCCATCATGTCCATCTGCACCTCTTCAATGGGCAATCTCTCTTTGGCTGCAGAACTTTGGACTGCTTCTTGAAGAGGTGCTTGGTCTTGGTTTTCGTCACTGCCTGCCTGAGGCTTCCCAGCAGCACGCACAAGGGCCTCTGCCACATCCATTTCAAAGTGAAGCAGATCCAATGTGTACTTGGCAGGGATACCTTGGCGTTTCTTTGTCTCTGCGCTACTCAAGCCAGCAAGATCAATGGCATGGAGTTATCATCGGATGAGGCCATTTTCTGGACTTGATGTGTATTTTATGTAGACTGATGAGCTGCTCAGGCTTGTCCACCACACCCATGGCCTGGTTGTACTTCTGAACAACCTCAGGCCATGACCACAGCACACTCATCAAACCACCAATCTTTCCATCTCATCATGGTTCCCTGTCATTTCTTTGTCGGTGATCAATGTTGGCTTGGCGAAGCAGGAGACCCTGTCTGGTCCAGCTGCAAATATTTTGGACCTCAAGCAGATTGTAGGTTGTAATTGTCTTAGAAGAGTTTGTGCTTTGTGCTTTGACACAGGTTTGTGACTATTGCAGCACCATAGGACAGTCTTTACCATCTCAGAGAGCCCTGTGGTGGCACCTTGATAGATGGCGAAGTCATACACCAACGTCTGCCACAAAGGAATTAGACTTTGATCCCCCATGGCTCTGGTTTCCCATTGATATATTGAAGACAGGAGAACTTCCCTCTGAAAGGCATGATTTGTTCATCAATGCTGAGCTCCGGTTTCGTACACAATCGTACAGAGGCCTGACTTTATATAAGACATCTCTGTTTTCTGGGGGCCTCTCAGGGTTGTTCACCAGGTGTAGGTTGGAGCGGAGCTGAAAAAAATCAGTCCCGGGACAAGGTATCTCGGAACAGTCCAAGGCTGATGCTGGTCTCCCAATACATTCCAGCGAATCCAGCACTCCCATTGCCATGTGGAGGCATATAAAGGCTTCAATCTCATACACTGATGCATGTTTACACCCACTAAAAGCAGTTTGCTTGGCATATATGTTAGTCATGGTGGTCATTTGTACTTGGGGAATGTACTGCTTGAAGTAGCCAGGAGTCCGGCAATCAGTGACCCCTGGGCCAGGGGCTTCGGTACCACCACATGTCCTTTTTTGTCAAAATTGCATGAAGGTCTTCTTCGGCTAAGGGGTTCATCCCTGCCTCCTCATGCTCGTTTTGCTGTTCTTCGCTCTGACCTTCCTCTGCACATTTACCGGTAAATGTATACATTTACCAATTTCCCATATTTACCATGACATATATAGTGAGTCTAGATTGAGGGACTGTCATAGGTGCTCCAGCAAAAGGTCTGCAATGTAGCTAAGGGCCAGACCTAGCTGTTTTAATCATCATAATCATAATCATCATTGTAAAATAAACTCTGAATCTAAAGGTCCTGCTCATTGCTGCATTCAGAACGAGTTGCATACATGAGTTACTTTTGAATGAGGAATAGTAAAGGGAGTTGCAATAGTCGAAAGAAGATGAGATAAAAGCATGGATGACCTGCAAGATATAGGAGTCCTAAACGTGGCAGATTTCACTGCATGTTAACTGTGTTCACCAACAGAGGAAATGAAACTGTTCCTCACCGTTCGGACCTCCAGCCAGCGGTTGGCAGCAGACAGAAACAGGTAGGCCGTGTTGTTGGTGTCCGTCAACTCCAGCATACGCTGTTTAAAACGAGCCTCGTGTCTAAAAAAAGCAATTAAACAAGCATGATATATACATCCCTCCATCCTTCCATGCATCCCTTCATTCACCCAACTCAGACTGTGGTTGAGTTACAGAGGAACATAACTGGCAAAAAGAAAACAAAAGAATAAAATGGGTCAACTGTCATTCAGCCTCCACTTCTATCTGCTCTCAGTGGTTAATAACTAGCATCTCCACCAGAGACTTGGTTTGGATGGAAACCAGTGGATAATGATAATGGGAACTGGCCCGAGACTGCCAAGTAACTGACTCAACACCAGATTCACTGTCTCTATGCGTGTGTGCATGATGTGGGCCATTGAGTGTGTGTGTGTGTGTGTGTGTGTGTGTGTGTGTGTGTGTGTGTGTGTGTGTGCGCGTGTGTGTGTGTGTTTATAGAGGAAGTCCTCAGGGAAGGAGGGATCTCAGAGAAGGAGAGGAAAGCGTGAGAGCTGTTTAATGTTGGATTATACTAATGCTGGGAAAGAGGGTAAACGTGCAGAGACAGATGAATACAAGGACATTACTACTAGTACTACTACCACTACTACTACTACAACTAGTACTTCTACTACTACTACTACTATTACTACTACTACTATCTCTATTACCATACATACTACAACTACTATCACTACTATCACAGTTATTATTATACGTGTGTGTGTGTGTGGTGTACCTGAATGCTCTGATGGTGGTGAGGCCCTCAGCTGTCTCAGAGAAGTGGCAGAGCAGAGGAAGCTGGGTAGAGTCATCAAGGTCCTGAAGGTCCCTGAGAGAGAGAGGGAGAGAGAGAGAGAGAGAGAGAGAGAGAGAGAGAGAGAGAGAGAGAGAGAGAGAGGGAGAGAGAGAGAGAGAGAGAGAGAGAGAGAGAGAGAGAGAGAGAGAGAGAGAGAGAGAGAGAGAGAAAGAGTTTTCCAAACAGAGGTAGCTGGTTTTAGCTGGAGTATTTAAGCTACATCATGTTAGACCAACATGTTGGTTTGCCAATGTCCTATGCTCTAAATGCTGACAAGAATAGACTTCTGGGGGAAACCCTGAATATTCTTTTATTTTTGGGGCATGAAAACTGTAAAATTTAAAAATATTGAATATCAGCGCGAAATATTGGCAGCTTCGAATCCCCAAAAATATTTGTATCGATATCAGCCTTCAAAAACCCAACAATTATACACCGCACCTATGCTGTGGACTCACTTGGAGGCGACCCGGAAGTACTTCTGGATGAAGTAGAAGGCCACGGCCAGGGGGATCAGGGCGATCAGGAAGGCCGGCGTGATGGAGGATATGACCCCGATGGCCGACAAACAAAGCAATGTGGATCGGGTCAAAGACTCCAGCGTGGGAGGAATATGCTGAAAGAGAAGAAACACAGATAGGAGGAGTGCGAGACGCCTGAAAAGTGGGTCTCGGGCCTCTTCCAGGAGAACTGAGGTGCAGTTCATCATACCAACTAGAAGGAAATTACCCCAACACACAAGGGTTTATGGGTATAAGGAGACGGATGTTGACATCTGATAGCCAGCAGTTTCTCATGGTTGGAAAGCCTAGCATAACAAAATGAAGCGAGGGCAATTATGACTATACTTACTTATACTATTACTACTGGAGCATAAATGTAATAAAATAAAAGCTACTATTGCTCAGTCAGGTTTAGTCAGGGCAGCAGGGAGACTCAATCACAGGGCATCAAAGGTCCATGGAAACAGATTAACCTGAATCAGCCTTGCATTCAGCATCCACTTACCTGGTCTATGATGTTCGTGTCAGCTGAGAACCTGTTGAGGATCTGACCCAGCGGGGTAATGTCAAAGAACCTGAGGAGAAAAGATGATGCTGAGCGTAAATTCCATCATGTTCTCAGGTGTCTTGCTCCAAAACACCTTCGCCCACACAGCAGGTGTGTGTGTGTGTGTGTGTGTGTGTGTGTGTGTGTGTACTTGTTTACCTGATGGGAGCGTGGATGATCTTGTTGAGCAGGTTGTGGTGGAGGTTGGTGGCGGCAGACAGACCCAGGAACTCCACAGTGAGCGAGGTGATGAGGCATAAGGTGATTCCAGCCCCACACAGGATGATGAACACCGGCAGATAGTAGGAGTCATTCTGCAGATCACACACACGCAAAAAAATACACATACACACACAGTCACACACATACAAAGACAAAAACACATCTTCTTAATATTTGTCATATATTTGTTTTATTCATATTCTCACATTGCATGTATCTAAATATTTTTAAAAAATATCACTTATTTTACCCTGCAGATATTTCATTTATTGTATATTTTCATAATTTTGCTGTTATTATGCTGTAAATCGTACTTCTATATAATATGCTCTTAACATGCTGGAATTGTTACCTTATGTTATGTTTCATATTCCCTGTTTGCTTTATTTCTACTCTTCTTTACTGTTATCCGTTACTGTTCTGCTGCTGCAACAACCTGATTTCCCCACAGGGATCATTTAAGTTTTATTTTCTCTTTTCGCAAAAAAATTGAAGTTATTGAATATCGGCACAATATTGGTCATGAGAAGCTTCAATCCACAAATATCGACATCAGACCATATTGGTCGAACCCTAACACCCCACTCCTGTATATCATATAACATCTGTCAGTCATACTATACCTCGGCATCCAGAGCACCAGGGGAGGACAATGTAATGTTGTTGGCGATACCACCAGCCAGTGTCGTTCCATTAGATACCTCTGATCCCGCCCCCACGCTCTGATTGGTTTTGGAAGAGGTCCAGAGAGCCAACCAGTAGTCAATGGCAACCATAACGGAGTGTTTGAGGAGTTTAGAGGACACCATTAGGAAGACCATGAAGAAACTGCCAGAAGATAGATAGCGCCAACACACCTGAAGACATAAAGGACCAGTCAGTACAATAGATGGATGGATGGATGGCTGGATGGATGGAGGGATGGATGGATGCATGGATGGATGGATGGATGGATGGATGGATGGAGGGATGGATGGATGCATGGATAGATGGATGGATGGATGGATGGATGGATGGATGGATGGATGGTTACCCTCCATGGGATCTTAGATCGTCTGCTAGTGGTGGTAGACATGTTGTCGTCATCTTCCTCCTCCTCTTCTTCCTCTGATGGGGTGGAATTAGGTATGAGATTAACAAGGGATATTTGCAAAGAAACAATATTACAAACAATATTTCCATTCCATCTTTTCACAAACTACCAAAATGCAGGCTGCATTTGCACAGCAACAGAAAAGAATACACAGTAAGAACGATCTGAGGGTTCAAAATGGCGTTAATCACCGTAATATCCTTTGTGATGAAGGAAAAATACAAAATGCACAACCTGAAATGGATCTAATGTACCGGGGGCCAATTCAGGACACCCTTGACCTCTGTGATATAAAATTAAATCGAAGAGTGTGTGTCCAAAATTGGCCATCAGCACGTTTGTGTTTGAAAATAGCAATGACCCTGAAACATGGGTGGATGTATTACCTTCGTCTTCATCGTCTACCTGGTTCTTGGTCTCTCTGGAGTAGAAAGCTCTCCTCAGCGTCTTCCTCTCCATTGTCGTCTGACTGTCCAGCTCCGTGTCCTAGATGCAGGGGTAGAGACACAGTGGAGTACAATAGAAACATTACAGTAGAAATAGAATGAAACTCTACTGTTGGGCTCTACTGTTGGACTGTGTGTCCTTAAATAGACCTAAAAGGATGCTACACCACACAAAATACTTGGGTTTATTTAATTCTGTGTGTGTGGGTGTGGGTGTGTGTGTGTGTGTGTGTGTGTGTGTGTGCAGTACCTTCTCCAGCTCCTGGTCCTGTCTGTTCATCAAGGTCTTCCAGTGATCATACAGCTCAACGTCATGAGTCTGAATGTCCTTCAGAGTTCCCTCTCGCAGCACCGAGCCGTCCTTCATAGCTATGATCTGGACAAGACACACAACAAAGTACTAATAAGTAAATATTGGGGGATGGAAAACCTCTGCCAATAAGCAAGGCCATATACAATTCCCAGATTTCTGAATGGAGTCTGGTGTGATGTTCGAGAACTCATGTATTGGGACTAGATGTACCATAGCATAGCATCATAGTTATCTTGGGGATTGTTACAATAGTTTAGGGTTACCCAGTCAGCATGTATGAGGTACTGCAGCTTATGGGTGACGAGTACAACAGTTCGTTTGTCATCCTGCAGAAACTTGAGGATCCCTTCCTGCATCAGGTGATCGCTGAGGTGGATGTCCAGTGCTGAGAAAGGGTCGTCCTGTGAGAAGAGAAAAGAGAGACAGATGAAGGAAAGAAGTATATTAGGCGCAAAAAATGAGCAAGGACAACGACAGGAGAAATGATGGCGAGAGGAGATGAGGCTAGCCTGATTGCAGAAGTGCAGAAGATGCTGAGAACAGGTCACCATCTAGTTCAGGAATACCATGGAGTTTTGAGAGGTGTATTCCAGGCAGGAAAAAGCAGGGAATTTGATAAATCAATTGGGGAAGTCAGGCAATATCAGGAATTTTCCAAATGGGTCACTTTACAGGAATATAGCGGATGTATTTTCCAACTTGTTTCACACATTCATTCACAAAATCATGGAAAAGTCAAAAATTGTACAACCAGGCTACTACTTACTACTAGAATAGCTGTATGTCTGCTCTGTTCTATTAGTCTTTTGGGTGGGTTTAGGGTGGGTGGGTGCTATGGTACAGTGAGTGTCCTATAGTGTGTTAATGTAGTTATGGTTATGATCATTTGATATATTTCCTGAGAGTGTATGACGCACAATCCAATCCTGAGATCAGATATGCGAACTTCTTTGGCCCGAGCAGCTGCATTTTTACAGCCAAATATGAAGTTTAAGAAAACATTCTCTGTACAATCCTCATATTACATTACATTTTATCAATAAAAGTTTTTTTATTATTATTATTGAAGACATTACTAAGTGGGATGAGTAAATGAAAGAATGCCAGAGATGTTTTTAATGTGGATGTGAATGTGGTAATGTATGTTTGAAAGCCAATTAAAACCTGCGGTGGCAACAGGAAATGATGCAACTGCTCGGGAAGATAAACACATGACTGCATGGCACAGGAGAGAAGAGAGTGAGAAATGGGTAACTCCTCATCCCAGTGGCCGGCATGTACTATGTGTCATACAGCGTTGAGTGTTCAAAACAATCACAAAGAAATTAAGAGTTCAGAAATGACACTGAACCCAATCTAGTAAAGAAGGGTGGTCGCCTTTCTGGTGGATATAAACCAATTGGCAAGACACCAACAAACCAAACAAAAGGCATTATAAACACAGGTATCAGAGACAGAGGTAACAGCAAAAGCATGATTACTTTAAATTTAATTTCTCAATTTAACAAAGTTGATAATCGGAGTTAGACTCACTAAGAAGACGATGTTGGTGTTCTGGTAGAGAGCTCTGGCCACACAGATTCTCTGCCTCTGACCGCCACTCAGGTTGATGCCCTGAAACACAGCAACACCTTAGCATTTAGGAAAACATCAGTACCAAGAAATTTGAGACTTTTCACAAATACTAACTTTTTAGTGTTTTTATATCATTCCAGCTTAAAGATGTCTTAATAGTAGATAATTACAAATAATTATTTTATAGCAAACTTAACAAATGTGCACATACCCTCTCTCCAATCTCAGTCTGGTCTCCAAAAGGGAGCAGGTCAATATCGGGCTGCAGAGAGCAGGCTTCAATCACCGCCTTGTACCTGAGACACACAACATGATCTCATCAGCATATAGTGTAATAATAATTTAATGAAGATCAGAATGTCTTCATGTAACCATTGCAGAAGTCCCCCTGTTTTCATTCTTGCTGAACTGTTGCACCACCACTAAGAGAAAGTTGGGTACAAAGTGCTAATGTGTGCAGTGTACCCAATTGAGCTCTATCAGCAATCCAGTAAGAATATTATCAAAGACAAAATGTGGCTTATTTCGGTTCAAGGGGTATTTGGCATTCTATGACCTCTGTTGTCGACCAGTTGGAATTGCAACAACATCATCAGAACTTGTCTCCTACAAGTCTCAGACTTTGGCAATTCACCAAACGTTTGGGTCATATGTGAACACTCCAAACCAACTAAGACCCTCTGAAATGAACTGAACTGAGACCATCTCGGGAGGTGGTCTGAGAGCGGTTCGTTTAGAGTTATTGGACTGGCTAGACACAGGAATCTGTTTGAGAATACTACTACAAAATCTTGATAACCATCTTTATCGCCCTCCGATCACAGGATGCTGGCTACCTATCTATCTCAGCAGTCAGACAGAAACCTACAGGCAGCAGAACCTTTTCTCACCACGGAATAGTCTCCCTGTTGCGATTAGCGAGGTAAGCTCTATTGATATCTTTAAATCTAGGCTTAAAAAACAACTTGGTTTCTCTCATATGGCCAAATGTAGCTTCGCTTCCTGTTGATGTGCATTTCTTCCATTTTATTTCCTAATAGGTTTTCGTGGGAGTTTTTCCTTGTCCTCAGGGAGGGTCCAAAGTTGGGGGGGTGTCATGCGTTGTCATTTATTGTTTTCATAATGTGGCCGTTGTGACTGTAACTGTAATTAAGGGCTGTACAAATAAACTTGGCTTGACTTTTTCTTTTTTTGAAGCTGAAATGTTGTCCGTCACCGTTCACTTACTCATAGCACCGTCCTCCATTAGTTAGCAGTTGAAAATACAAGTATTTGGGAGGGATTGCAGGTGTAATCAACCCCACATTACACACCTATATGGACAGTGGTCAAAGTAAGAAAATGAAAAAACACCAAAAGTAAAACAGCAGAGAAAAGTTCAGAATAAGAGCGCATGCAAGGAACTGGTTGCAGTCAGCTTTCAGATGAGTGGGTAGGGTAATACCTCTGTTTGCTGAAGGGGCTGCCGAAGGTGATGTTGTCCTCCACTGTAGCATTGAGCAGCCATGACTTCTGGGTAGCGTAGGCCACAGAGTTCCTGTTCTTGCTGGCAGCACCATGGGGAAATAGAGGCAAACCAACAGGTGAGAACTATAAGTCCTGTATTCATAAAGCTTCTAAGAGCAGGAGCACTGATCCACAAGCAACGGTCGGGTGACTTCACGAGTCCTTAAAGTGATATTTATTTTTTTCTGTGTAGAGTGTGATTATTAAAACAGCAGACTATGTGAGAGAGACACAAGAAAGATGAGATTCAGTCTGGGCCACCCATGTACTTCCAGAAGTAATGGAATAGAGTGATGGAGCCCAGTAGTGGCCACAGGAAAAAAACACATTTATTTTGAGGATTTACTACATCGAGGATACAAGACGGCATCATGTCGTAGACCTTGGTCCCTTATTTTTCTCATCTGAGCCCTAACTTTCATTATTTTGTGTGCACAATTTCATAATTCATGTGATCAAATTAAAATAAATTATATTGCATTGCATTGCGTTGCATTCTGGTCTACTGAGGCTACTATCGTATCTCTGCCTCTTCTGCAATTGATTTCTTCCTGTGTGATTGTTGATGCAATATGGTGAGTCTAGAGAGACGTCCTTGTCACATCTTCTACATTTGGCACAAGAATAAGAAAAATAAAACCAGCAAACAAACAAAATGGATGTTGTGTTGTTATACTTTGTAACCACTAAATGCATTTTGTCCCTTCAGGCGGCCATTCCTGGTCTCCATACATAAACACTACACTATCTCCGGATGCTATGGGAGTAACACACACATCCCATTGCAGTTTCTCACAGTGACATCCACTTGTTTCGTGAGTCTTTGGTCAATCTTTGTCTGCGAATTGTGAAAGTAAATAATTTAAGAGGCAAACTAATAGATTAGATTACTATTAGATTACTAATAGTTAGATCAGCACTCCTCTTCTAAGATGCTTTATGAATGCGGGACCCAAGAGCAGAAAAGAGGAAGAGAGTAAATATATTTAGAAGTTGTCAAACTCCACTGCAACATGTCAAATAATGGAGGATGTGAGAAAGAAATATGGATGATGGATCAGGTTAATGATGAGCTGCAACGACATAATCGATGATAACAACAGCTAAAGCAACACCAACATCAACAACATCAACAAAAACAGCAGCACTTTGCTGGGAGTCTGAGCTGCTGCATCACTTTGTAACTTGAAGAAATGTGCTATACAACTTACTATTATTATTAAAAGATTATTGTATTTATGTGCAATCCAAATATACAGTAATAAACACGTACAATCTATGTCATGTTATGCAGAGATGTTCATATTCTATAAAATATAGGTATGGTAGGTATGACTGCTTTTTTATTTTGCTGCTTAAGTATATTTTCAGGTCTTTTTGTGAATTAGCTAGAATAACCACATTCAAACTGGTCTCAGCTCACCACTCCTACTCCAAAAAATACATTCGGGTCCTGCAATATAGTGTGAAAAAAATCATGTAATGACTGATACGTCTTGTACAGATAAGTCTGCTTTTGTATCCATGTAAATAAACAACTGAGTGTACTCATTTAAAAAAAAAAAAGCAAAATTGATTTGATTCTAGCATTGTTTCTTTGAGACTCCCAGCATTAAAAGCATGAACCACTCCACTATGAACCTCCACAAAATCAATGATCACCTCAAAGGAGAAGAGCAAGAGATGAGCAGAAGATAGTACTCTCTAAAAGTGTTGAAGTACAGCTCATAGGGTTGTTCCTGACCACACACATACAGTATAAACATGAAGCAGCAGTAGCACAAAGGTTCAAGAAGCAAGTCAATCAAACAGTACAGCAGCCGATTTCACTGATTGGTTCCTCCTCTCTGGTTGAAGGAGTGTTAATTGGTGAAATGATCTGCTGTCGTGTTTGGTTGGACTGAAAACCTGCAGGCTCTTCCGTGGCACAGGACTGGACACCACTGGCCTGGAGGAAACACTGCTGGCAGGATGTCTGCAAGTTTCATCAAGGTGATTTTTTTTTTAAAGTAAGATCTTTTCAATGCCAGTTCAAATGAAATATAAGACCAACTTTGCAATTGACATAAATGTGAAAATGAAAACAACTACAGACTTTTCATTTGTAGGACTTCTGAAACTGAATTTAAAAGGCTCTATTTAACTATATTTATGACTAGGCTTGGAGTTTATATAATGTAATTTAAAAAAATCACAAAAATCATCCCTGGCTAAATAAAGAAACAAAGAAAGAAAGAAAGAAAAAAAGAAATAAAACTATAAAGGTATCTGCAAAGCCAAAAACATTGGAAATAAATGTAAACAACTAAAGCGTACACTGCATTATGAATATGCAGTACACTGTCCTGTAAAAGAAATAATAAAAATACAAATTCTTTACTCAGCTTTAACTCATATATGTGTGTGTTCAAGAACAACGCAGCCTGTATTACTGCAAAAAATCCAGTGGCAAACAGTAGATTTACTTTCTTCTGAGAGAAAAGAAAGAAAAGATGAATGGACGACAGTAGAACAGGTGAGTGGAGGGGAAGGGGAAGCATGGTGATGAGGGGTCAGGGGTCACTTCAGATCTGAAAACACGAAGCGGGAAACAGGAAGTAGATCCTATACCTCCTGATGCCGTCGCCAGACTCCTCTGTCTCTGACCAACTGTCAAAGTCACGTCAGCGTGTTAGAACAAGCCGATTGCAATCAACAGCATTTGTGTGTGTGAAAAAGACAGAAACAGAGAGACAAAATAGAGGACGAAAAAGAAGACGAAGAAGAAGAGACAGATGTGTTTTCCTGTGTGTGTGTCGACATGCCAAACCCCAGACAATGAAGACATGACATGAGCCTGCCAATTATTAATTGAATTAACCTTCCCACCCAGAAACGGAGAGCAGTGTAATTGATGTAGTCATTGTCTGTCTGTGGTGACCAGGTTTTATGGCTTCTCCTAGGATGAAGTCCAATATTTTGTGTGTGTGTGTGTGTGTGTGTGTGTGTGTGTGTGTGTGTGTGTGTGTGTGTGTGTGTGTTAATGACGCTCTGGCTTCACCTAGGACGATGTCTCATATTCAGTATGTGTAGTCTCTTTTCCCGCCTACAGCTGACCAGTAGATTTAGGTTAATTTTCGTACATTTATTGTTAATAACAGGACATTTTTGGCAGATATAAGTGTAAACCCTTAAAGTTCTTTGTACTTTAAATAACTATGTGCTTAATTGCTTATGTTCGCCAATATAGAGTTAAAAGAATACACCAAGTTTTTGGTAGACTGTCCTGTTAACTGTTAAGTGATGAGAACATAGACACCAAAATCATCCATGTGTCTCAGGTAGATTGCTCCATGCTAACACTTTAGCATACACTATGTTGAGTGATAGTAGGCTCCATGCTAACACTTTAGCATACACTATGTTGAGTGATAATAGGCTCTATGCTAACCCTTTAGGATACACTGTGTTGAGTGAAAGTAGGCCACTAGCATCATCTCAAAAGTTAGAAAATGAGAACTTGTAGAAGCTCTAAAGCTGTCTGTGTTCTCAATACTTAACAGGGATGTTGCCCAATGGGACAATCTACCAAAAACTACTACACTTACACTTATTGTTAGTCATTCTGGATGAGTGTCAGTACACAGTGTGTATAACAGAGTGTTTTAGAAAGAAGAGACCAGGGAGAAAGTACCTTATGTTCCCCTCGTAGACCATCTCACAATCAGGCAGCCTGATATGGCAATAGGGCAGAATGTGAAGAGACAGAACCCACCACACACACACACACACACATACACACACACACACACACACACACAGTTGCACACATATAAATGTGTGTGCATGTATACACACACACACACATACACATGTGCGCACACAAACAGTCATGTGAGCATGCACGCAAACATACACACACACACACAAACACACACACACACACACACACACACACACACACACACAAGGCAATGGTTAGTATACAGCGCTGGTGACTACAGGTTCTCTTATGATACTGATGAGCATCTTCCAGTTTTATAGAATTGAACGGAATGTAAATTGCAGGTAATGCTGAGTTCCAGAGATATCGGAAAGTCGGAAATTCAGACTTTCTACTACAAAAAATGCCATGGAACCACCCTTCCTGTCGGAATTCTAAGTAGGAAACTTAAGATTGCTGAGTTTTCCGAGATGCAGTTATGTGACGTCATATCAACATAGCGGCATACACTGTTAACACTACACAGCATTACACGTTGTGCAAAGAAAACCTTGCAGGTATCATTTATCCCTGGCTTTTTTTCTGAGCTGGACCACTGGAGCACATGCAGATTGAAATTCTGACCTACTGGCTGTGAATTTCCGACTTCCGGCTTTGAATGGCTTGCAGCATAAATCCTAATGAAATTATGAGTCAGTATAATTTCGATCAAATCCAAATTTACAGCAACAGTCGTTTTAGATGCTTCATTGTTATCATAAGAGGGCCGACGGGGAGAGACGTTTATATCATCATCACAAGATACAGAGGTAACCATCGCATCCCTCCGCTCTGCATGTTGCCATAGTGCTTCCAAATAATTCCTCATAAAGGCGGAGCAACAGAAAAGATGCAGAACTGCAACAAGTATGTCTGTATGCACAAAGAGATACTTGCACGATGGTTATAATATCTACATATCAGTGGATGGAAGCCAGGATGTCACTTCTACTGACAGACACTGCTTTACTTGTCTGAGAGTAATGAGCAAATGTTGAGACTACGGGTCAGTAGTCAGTAAACTCAAAGGGCATGTCTATCGCAATGGAAACGGACCACACACAACATGAGCTAACCAAATAATGACACCGGTCTCATTGTGACATCATAATGAAAAACATCTTTAGTGTAATTCAATAAGCCCACATAATAGTTGGGTAGCAATTAAATCCAGCTCAGCCGGAACATGTGCCTACAAGTGCCACGAAATAGAAGTTTTTGTCTTGTTTTATAATGAAAAACTTTTAAGTGAGGAAGTCTAGTGATTCAATAACCCAAAAAGCTATTTAATTTCATTATGACCATATGAGCAGGAAATTGAGTCATACTGTTAAAACCTTTCCTGGACAGCCTGGTGCTAATTGATAGCTAATTTGTTCCTTTCAGCCAGTTTCTTCTGCCCAATGCATCTAACAAAATAAAGTTTTAACTCAGTCCTTTGTCTAGGCATGTAGTGGCTTGTCTTATCCAAAATGACCTCAAAATGATGTATCACCCTACCCTTATTCTACCCTATGTTAATAATGCAGGGTCTTCCGAACAATTCCTCCTGGGGTGGAGCAAGAGCTGCAGAACATGTGAGACTTTTACTTTGGCTATATCTGTAGCTTTTTTAATAGCTGCTTGTTCATCTTACTTGCCTCTAAATGCTAATCAGAGATCCATTCTCAGCTATATAAGCACTGAGATGGACTGAATGACGATGACCTGGTTTATTACAGTTTATTATTACAGTTTCTAATGTGTTAAAGGGTTAGGGTGCACTAGTGAATTAGTGAAATCACTCAGCAATAACCAGGGTATCTGCAGGTTTTAGAAAGCCAAATTTAGGACTTTACAAGACCTTTTTCATTCTACCTGGAATTGAATTTAATAAAAACAGAAACAAATGAAGAAACAAAGCTGGCAAAACCAGCTGTTAAATTTCCAATGTAACAGCAAATTTCTAAAGCTATAAAAGTCCAAAATAAGAAAAAGGACACAAGGAAATTAATTGTTACGGGTCAACTGCATTTAGGAAAGCAGATACGTGGACACCCTGATAAATATGAGAAGGCATGGATTGGAAAAAGCAGCAGAACAAACACACAGAACATAGAAACGCAGGAAACACAAAAAAAAAAGCTTTACGGAAACCTGAAGAGGAGACGCTGGAGGATGGATGGAATGGATCAGTCTATATACTGATGACAGAATGGTTTATATGGTGATGACAACTTTGATTAGCATTGTTACCCCCATTGGTTAGAGGGCAAAATAGACACTGCTCTGCATCCCCACTTTTAAGATGAAGTCTTTCTGTAAATTTGGACCCTTATATTTATGGTCTTCAATTCCCTGATCTTTGGAGGTAAATCGCATTCCTAAAAGATACAAGATCGAGTGATTTAAGCATTGCATGTCATATTTAACCGTTAAACATGGATTTACTGTTCTTCTATCAGCTAAGGGCATATTTTCAAGTTTAGTCCTTGTACGTGTGTCTTGCATGGAGTGGTACATGTCCTTTAGAATAAACGCGATGTTATTGTGCGTTCTGTCAGTAGATTTCCTTGAGTCATTCACCCTGCTGGCAGCAGCAGGGAGTTTCCACAACCATGCCACAACATGTAGCTGATTGACAAGAAAAAAAGGTTGAGATTTGTTTAGGCCGTTTGTTATATGGGGGGGGAAAATAATCCAGTTCATTAACCTTTCCTAACATCAAAGTTGCTGGATGGTTTGCATTTCTTGACACAATGGTCAGCAATGTCTGAGGTAAGAGCATTTCCGTTTTCCAGAAACTTGGAATTTCCATTCTGGCAGATATTTACAATTTAATGCAAGTTATAAGGTAAAAGCGTTCGCACTGCCGCGAGAGCGAAGGTGAATTACCGTATGAACCACTGGCTGTAAAGCGGTCTCAGTTTAGATAACGGGTGGAGTTTCGATAGCGTGACGTAAATGGTATTGCCTCTGCACGTGTCCACGACCATTCGGTTTTAAAGGTTAAAAGATATATATGTATTGGCCTTTGAAAGTCCATATCAGTCGAACCCTACTTGTGAATTGTTCTGCAACAAATCTAATTCATTTTGCTACTGTTTGGCAATATTTACAAGCTGTGTCGTTTTCATGAAGCAGAAAGAGGTGAGCTGGATTGAATTCAACTGAAATGAATGGTGTTGTTTAGTGTCGTTACAAATTAACTCTCCAGGAAAGTAAATACAAACCGCCAATGTCTTTAATCTGATCTATGTCTCCTCCTGCTTGCCTGTTAATAATACTGGTACACACACACACACTCAGCTGAAACTGAGCAGCCACGTTCACTCAAAAGAACGTCACACACACACACACACTTCAGTTGCTCTAAATAACATTACACCACTTGGCAGGCCAACCAATCCTGTTTGTCTTAGTAGGATAACTGGGATAGCTAGCAAGTCACTTCCCCAGGGGTCGGTGTGTGTGAACTTCTGTGTGTTAGTGTGTGTGTGTGTATGTGATATACTACACTGTCTATCTGTCAGTAGCCTCCTAAACATGACCTGGCCGCCTGATGCCTGGTATTCCAGTGACGTCGCTGTCGACATCTCTAACAACCGCAGCATGGCTAAGTAGCAAATGAATTGGTAATTTCACCAGCTAATCTACTTTCTAATCTCCCAAACTAGTTTTCGGAATAGAAAATAATTATTACAGAGACTACTGTACTACTGTACTACTGTACTTTCCAAAGTGTAATCTGCAATAAAGCCTACAGAGCTCTACTAATCTCACAACATCAGTCAATATGTGACGAATCTTTGCTTCACTGCAACTTGTAGTCAATTAAGAAGCCAATCACTGTTTATGTCAAAAACTGTAAAACTAATTCAACTCCTCCCACATTTTACATTCAAATGATTGCTAGCATCTTCAGACCCTCACCAATAAATGATCCACAGGTTTTTTTTTAAAGTACAAGCTCCTTATCAGTCTAGTTCATGAAGTGAGGCTGAGACAGAGAAGACCAGGCCCCTCCCCCTTCATTGAGCCGCTATAGTTTCGCTCCATTCACCCCAATGAAGTTTTGAAGTCGGTAACTACACTGGCGGGAACATTTTCTCTGAGCACAGGAAGTGACGAATCCAAACTCATGAGTTGAACGCTCACAGCTCCGAAACAGCAGTACGCAAGCTAGCACCTCAGCTATCGCTACAGAAAGCTAAGGGTAGTGAAGTCTTCAAAAATACAAACAGTTACCTGTCACTGCCACTAGGGGCCGCCAACAACTACATTACAGAAAGTTTTACAAAACTTACTTACAAATTACTACATTATTTGCAAATCATTGCGTTAAAAGGATTTATTAAAGTTGCCACAGAGCACCCTCTTTAAACAACTGTGTTGTTTCACTGTGTTACTTAACCTAACTTGGGTTAGTTACCTGTGGGGATGCCGATGTTGATGTCGGACAGCGTTGACAGGTTGCTTCCCCAGGTGAAGAATCCATTGGTCACCTGAACATAAATAAAGGAAAATGGTACTTTACCTCTTTAAAGGGATATTCAATGCATTCAAACTCAATGCATTAGGTACAAACAATTTCAGTAAACTGTTGATTGTAGATGGTGTAGAGAAAGGGTAGTGTATAAAATACTCACTCTGGACATGTCATTTATGTTTCTTATGTGTTTAAGGTCAAGAAGATGGAATTGCCTTAGTTGAGGCAGCTGATGTAAAGCAGCTATATGAAGAATGGCCGTCGTTAAAGGGACACTTGGTATTTTATTGCACTCGTGAAATAAGAGGAAAAATTGCTGTATCAACAATGTCTGTGCAGTCCAACTGCTGCTGCCAAATTAAAAGCCTGAACTCCCCAAAGCCAAAACATGTCCTATTTAAAAAGGGCTGCATATGTTAGGTTTCTACTTTCTGGATTGCAGTCACACACACACACACACACACACACACACACACACTGGGATGGATCATAGCAAATCCAAAGAGTTACAGACAAATGAAAACTGGTAATATGGATACTAACAAGCCATTTCTTAGTTTTCAGTTGGGCTTGTTACTCAAAACAACGTAACCGTTAACCGTTTCTCATTTCAAAACAAATACTATTACTTTACTTATCACTCCCTGGGAGGAGTCATTTGTTACACTACTTGTTACATTACTTTTCCGTTACCCCCCCCCCCCTCCCCTCAAAATACCTGGCCTGTGTGCACCTGTGACTGACAACCAAAAATGATTTATTAACTTTAGTAAATAGTTTTTCTAATTTTCTGATTAATTTCCAGATTAAGAAGAGCTGAGCTTGACATTGTGTTCACCATGCTTGTTGTAGATGAAGCAGGAATGATATTACATTGGTTGAATGTTAGATCAACTAATTTTCAGCTTTCAGTCCATTTTAAATGTTGTGTCAATGTTAGATTGATGATCCAAAACGAGATTTCAATGTTACTTCAACCAAAAAAAGATGTTTAGTAGAAAAGTGATTTTTTTTTCTGTGTGTTTTTAGTCCATTTTTAATGTTGCATCCGTGTCACATTGAACAAGATGTTGAATGTCTAACATAACTAACACCGAAGCCCTGAGGCTGATTCTCTCATCCGGAGACCCACCGGTGACCCGTTTTGCGTCCCAACCCCTAGGAACCGAGTCGTCGAGAGTTCATCCCAGTGTGTGTCCCAGAATTAAATGCTATTACGCAACAGATACGTGCTGTTCTCTTGTCACGCGGGGGACCCACCAGAGTTCGGCCCGTGACCCATTTCATGTCCTGACCCATAGTTTAAGAAACCAAGCTGCTGAGAGTTCACGGCAGCGGCTTAAACGCCGTTGCGCAACTGAGCACAGAACCGCTCTCGTGTTGCGCGGGAATCTACCGAGAAGCCGCCCTGTGACACATTTTGCTTCGCGACCCACAGACTCAGACGTCTCAGAGAGGTCGCTGCAGTGAATGCGGCCCAATAAAAAATGTCATTACACAACAGAGGAGCAGGTGCTGCAGTCCTTTTGTTTTTCAGCCTCCATTTAACCGGGGGGCGGTTGACTGAGCGCTCACACTCTTAAACTACTAGCTCAAGAGCACAACAGGAGTATTTCTAGGCCGCAGAATGAGAAACTAGACTTAGACCAATATATATGTATGCTGATAAATGGGGCCGACATCGTCCGTTTATCAGCCAGTTAGAGTCGTCCACCTCTGACAAACTTCCTCCAACCAGTCTGCTGAAGACAGGAACAGACATGTCAAGCAATTTAGGTTTGCTGACATTTAGGTATGGCAGTAACAAAAATGACCTACACTAATGGATAAACGGTCTTGATGCTGCATGTGTTAATAAAGAAAAGGAAACTCTGAAATGACCAGTTACTGAATCGCCTTTGAACAGATTGAGTTATCCCTCTCTCGTTCAGTTCGTATCCATTTTCATCACCTCTGCATGCAACAGTTCATTTTTGTCACAAGATTAATTTCACTCGACAATTTATCACTCAGGTTTTCAATTAAAATTTCAATTACATCTATTTTTATAATTAAATTTTTCTTATTTGCACCCCTCATGTATTTAAAAACTTTTTGGATGGTACAGTTTTTGTGTCACATAGAGGCCATTTTCAACCTTGACAAAAAAATAAAATGATAATAATAATATAATTATAATATATAATATTGAAAATCAGCACAAAATATCAGCTACCGTCAACTTCATCTTTTTTTTTTTTTTCATGTGCAGATTTGAACTATAAGAGTTCAATAGCAGTAACTCGCCCACAATGCAACAGCAGAGAACACGCTATAGGCCCTCGCCATATCTAATCCCTGTTTAGTGATCTATCACCCTGCTTCCTGCTAGGGCTCTATCTCTGTTTACATTCCTCCCATCTGTTGCTTTTACTTATTTATTTCATGTTTATTTTATCTGACGATCCCCCAAGTCTCAGCCATTCCTTTCTCAGAAGAGACGACTATGTTCCCCAGAGGCATCGTGGAGATAAGGACGTCTTTGTTCCTTCGTAGGCGCATGAATAAATATGAACTTTGTAAACAAAACTTATTACTTAAAAAAATATTATTTCATGATTTTTTTGGTTTATTAGATAGAATACATGGGGGAAATGGGAGGAGAGAGAGAGAGAGAGAGAGAGAGAGAGATGACATTGACAGTGGTCAAACTAACAATGCCTCAAACCAGGACATCGGGCCCAGGTTGATTTTTGTCCCTGCTGTCTCACCGCATCTATCTAGTATCTATTGATGCAAGACCTTGACATTTGGAATTGATTTTTCCCCACCTTCGGTTTTCACATCGGACAGGGAAGATCATCAAGGCTATCTAACGAATGTGTGAAATACGTTTTGGAATAAATTTTGTGGAAAATACAAAAAGAAAAAAGGGACCCATTTGTGAAATTCCCTGATATTCCCTGTCTGGAATACGCCTCTCTAAATTCCACGATTTTCCACAAATTCCACTCAATATCAATATCTGCTATTGGCACCTTCAATCCAAAAATATTGGCCTTCAAAAACCCACATTAGTCGAACCAAACTAGTACTAGTAGTATGAGTACCACCATCTCTTTCTGTTGCTTTACATCTCCCTCTTTCTCTCAGGTTGCAGTAGTCAGAAATGTAAAGTTCAGATTCATCTCTCTCTCTCTCTCTCTCTCTCTCTCTCTCTCTCTCTCTCATTAGCAGGCCGGTGTCTTGTAGTAACAGCAGTGCCCACAGGGATGAGGCAGGAAAGACTAGCCTTCACAGTGGGGCTGAGAAAATGTCAGCCACATTCACAAGGCCCTGTAAGGGGCAACGAATTCTCGTGAGAATCCTGCACTTCCTGTGTCTTTTCTGTTCTCTGCTTCACTCAACATGACTATCCACCTCATCATTGCACTGCATCTAACCTCGTCTAAAGGCTCACTGCAGTCAGACCGTTGATGGACAACTGAGGATCTGCCAGTCAGCAGTGCAGAAAGTTGAGTCCATCACTCTTGGAGTTGCCACTAAGCAACTCTCTCAGTATCTCTCACAGTATAGCCCATTCTCATCTCTTAAAGGGTAAGGTGACCAATGGGCCAATCACCCCCTTCTACACTGGAGTCCCCCAGGGTTCAATTCTAGGCTCCCTCCTCTTCTCTCCCTCCATACTAAATCACGTAGCCCTGCCATCAGATCCCACACTTTCTCCTACAATAACACTCAACTCTACTTTTCTTCTTCCTCTGACACTCAAGCATGTGTGGGAACTTTTTTATTTTTATCCTTTTCCGTTATCCATGTAAATTTGGATGAACAAGCACACATTGTATTAAATCTTCCATGTAAATTGTATGTGTTTCAAAATATTTTTTCTTATTCCTTGCCATTTCCTTATACAGTAAAAATAGGATGAACCAGCAAGCCTGTTGTTCTGTATAACCCATAACCCTTTCTTCAACTATGGGTTCATGCCCCAAAATGGGTCTTTGACCTACTGTATATTTGGTCAAATAAGCCCACACATCAGAGTAGTGACACATTTTAAAGAGCCGGGTCCCAGGGTATATTTGTGTACACATTTGTGTCCCAGGCTGAAAAAGTGATATAACCACAACTGGACATTTAAGTCCTAAAACTTTGAACCTTTAACCCTTGGTCTGGACATTTATGTCCTTGGTCTCTGTGACTTTTCATGCTCTTTTACTCTTTCTCTATTCTCTCTCCCTTCCCCAACGTGTGAACTTTGACCCTGACCTTCACAGCCACATCCTCGGTCTCTGTGGGTCTCATCTGTCGCCTGGTTGGCTGCTCATAGTTGTCCAAGTGGTACCGCATGGGCTGCTTCCTGTTAATGGCCTTGGTCTGTGGGGGTTGAAAGAAGAAGAGAGAGGCGAGGAGTGAGGGAGAAAGAAAAAGAAAGATTCCAGTCAGAGATAACTAATAAACTTGGACTGTCCTCCATCCGCTGCAGTCCCTTGGGGAGGAGATGAGGTGGTGGGGGGCGGTCTCCCTCTCACTTAAGCCCTGGGGATGAACACATCCTCCTATTCCCTCCACCCATGCATCCATCCATCCATCCATTCATTCATTCATCTCTCATCCAATGAGTTTGGACTGTGGACTGTGGCAGATTTGCGGCAGCCATATTTGACTGGCTCCCATATTTCCTATTTTGAATTACCACTACGAGGTTGACGTCAACCAATTAACCACGGGACAGAATGGACAGACAGAAATACAAGGTACATCGCCAATAGCTGAGTTGACTTGAAGTGTTTTATGGTGCATTTTTCCTTTAAGACATTCAGTAGATGCAATAACCAGAATACCATTGCTGATTAAGAAAGTGATAGTCTGAAAAATGTGCGAATTTCGTTCAAAATATGAGATATCCAATATGTGACAATCCTTTTCAATCATATTTGAAAACCATTACACCTCCACAGAGTTGTCTGTGCCTCTGTGCCCTGCGGTGGGACTGCCCATCCTGGAAGCATACAGTGATAATCCCAGTGCGATATAATAGTCAGCATGTGACCCGGTCGCCTGAAACCTCAGACAGGCAGTAGATTAGAGCCCGGGCTGTAATGTAACTGGGCTGTGCTGTGCTATTAACCCCCCACAGACTCAAGACTACGATGACTTGTCCAACAGAAATAACACGAATGACTTTGTGATGTTGAATGACTTCTAAAAGTAATGTATTTGGATTCACTAACCCTTCAACCAATATCAGTATATCACTTGGGCTAATGATAGAGCAGAGTTTACAGTATCTTTGACTAGACGGCATTCAGAGAGCGCAAACCTCCGCCAATGCTGAACAACATCCTAACTTGATGAAGTAGAGACTTAAATTGCAAGTTAAAATGATTTCTTGACCCTGAAACATCCTCTTAGTCTCTATCTCTGTTACTTTCATAGCTATGGATCCCAGGTCCGGATCGCCACCAAAGTAGAATCGGTCATTCCTTGGCCCAAGGCTGCCCACCAAATTTGATGGAAATCCGTTCATGTAAAATATGACTCATGCACCACCGAACAGCGCTTAAGTCAAGGTCTGAACTGGGCTGTTACTGATAGAGATTGAGGGCTCTATTGTTAATGTATATTTCCGTTTCGATCTGCTTAAAGTTGCACTGTTCGCACTTGGGCAGCGAGAGATCAATTTTTACAGCTGGTGAGGGTGGAGATGGTGAAAAAAAACGTTTATGAGCCCGTTTTATATTTCATTCCTTTCAATTCATCACTTCCTGTGTGTTATGAAGATTTCCCTCCGACATCAGAATTTCATTTGGACAAACAGGAAGAATCTATAGGGTCTCAAGTAGTGGGATTTGATGCTTTTAGCAGACGCTTTTATCCAAAGCGACTTACTCTGATAGTTGACACTACATGGGGATCAAACCCACGACCCTGAGATTCAGAGGCTCATGCTCTACTGAATGAGCTGTCGGGCCAGACAATGCACCCATTGGGTGGAAGACAGTGGATTGACACCTGCACTGCGATCAGTAATTGGCGTTCAATTGGTTTGGCCTGATGTCAGTAGTACTCACCGCTCCAGGGTATTTTTTAGACATCTCCAAGGAAATGGACATGTCACCGTTTCTCCAGCTGTCGTCTCCGATCTCATCGCTCTGGAGGAACTCACCCAGCTTCTGAACACTGTGAGGACACAGACACACACACACACACACACACACACACACACACACACACACACAGAGTCCATAAATAAGTGTGATGATGATGATGATACTAATAGCAGTCAGCTCCGGGGAGTTTAAAGTTTCTCTTCATTCCTATTAAGTTTCCAGAGTGCCTTTAGTTGACCATATCCAGTCTGTGACACAGCATTCCCAGTTAGTCTTCCTTCATTCTTATTACATGAACACACCGTGAAGATCCGGATGGGAATAAGGGATAACGCATGGGGAATCAGGTCCTCTGCCATTTCGCTTCTCTGTACCCTCCAGGATTTGTGGTTTTGACAAAAGGATTTAAGTTACAAAAGTTAAAGTATGTTTACCGTTTGAAAGTCACAAGGAAACATCACGTCCACGGTGGCCATGGTGGTAATTCGATGTATTTCTGGTTGGGGTGGGACATAACGCGGAGGAGGGACTGTTAAAGAATGCTTTGCGCACATTACAAATTTTGGATCCTTCAAAATAAAACAATTCCGGCCACTGAAACCACAACCATGGTGTCTTAGGAAAAGGAATGTTTTTTGGCGGGGTTAGAAAGTTGTGAAGTTGCAGGTTTTAAAATGATGGGGGAATTGGGGGGAATTTTTATGTGCTGGTTATGTCCTTGTTTCCAGGAAGTAACTGCAGAAATTCACAGGATTTCAGAATAAAACTACGAGTCCCTCCAAGTGTCTATTTCATTTCACAGATTCTCAAAGTACTAGAAGCTTCTCTTTCAAAGCCCCCGAAAGCCCCCCAGCCCCTCCCTAGTAACCTGCTAGGGTATAAGGTATACTGGTAGAATCTGGCTGCACACACACACACACACACACACACACACACACACCTGACCAGGGCCTTGACAGCGAATCGGACCACGGTGGAGAGCAGGAAGAGAGGGGTGACCAGGATGTGGAACAACGCCAGGGCTGCGAAGGCCTCAGAGGGAGTGGGACCAAACTCATTGATGAAGTGGTGGGCCACAAATGTCTGTGAGGAGGAAATCAGCGTTTTATCATCCAGTTTCTCTAATTTGATTGACTGAGTCCAAGATGGGCCACAATGAAGGCTTAGGAGTGTTATTACTTTATAGATATCAACACTAAGCTCCTGACAAATTGTGTCTTCCTACTATAGAAGTGTCTTACCGCAAGTACAGCAGCGATGGGAATGGCAGCATTCATGAAAACTGCATGAGAGGAAATACAGATGAGTAAGAGAGAAAGAAAGAAAGACAGAATCAAACAAATAAACAGCCTTATGGGCTAAAACTCTCTTTCCTGTGTGGCCGGACAGAAGTTTCATTATATCAACAATCTATTGCTTTTCCCAAGGGCATGGATATTAATACAACCTGAAAGCTTTTGGACAGTTGGATTTGATGTCGGAAAGCCTTTTTGTGGCTTGTCCACTCTACGAAAGGTTGAACGCAGCTTAGCTTTTTAAAGTTCGACATTTATTTTGCAAACTGAAACTGGACAGCAGAATTTAAAACCATTAAAGGCAAATTCAGTTTCAGCCCGTAGAGACATTCCTTACTGGACATGGACGTGTAGAGGGCGAAGGTCCTGAGGCTGGTGAGCTCCTTGCCTCTGGTCTCCTCCACACTGTCGCAGAATATGTTCTCCCAGGCGTACAGCTTCAGCAGCTTAATGCCCTTTAAGATCTCTGTGGTCGTCTTCAGCCGATCCGTGGAGTGGTCCTGGGAGGAAATGGGAGGTTCAACTCGTCTATTGATCCATCCATGCATTCCTCATTTTATCGATCAAACATTAATAGGCAAAGTGACTTTAATGGCAAAGTGCATATACTACATAAATATAAGATAAATATAAATTAGTGCTGTGAAATATTGCTATTAATATTAAAATACTGATGGATTGATAGATAGCTGTATTCATCTGTACCACACACACACACATTTCTCCTTAATACCAAAATGTATTTGGTATTAAGATATTTTGATCTCCAACATAAATGAATCGATAGCAACATGCATGTACCAAGTTTGATGATTCACATTCATCTAGATGTTAAATGTATCATCTCCTGAGCGGAGAAGGTTTCCCGCCAGTGACCATACCTAACATCAGAGTTTCATTTAGACAAATATGGTGAATCTACTGCATCTCAACTGGTGAGGATGGGACGCTCCCTCTCTGCTGCAGCTCCTCTTCTCTTCACTCCATCCGACATCTACCAAAACCTCTACAGGAAAAGAATACTGTACTATTGTTTTTGTTGTACTCACCAGCGTGCTCTTCTGCGTGTCTGCCAGCTTAGTAGCGATGAGGTATTGCACCGGCGCCAACAGAAGGATGACCGAAGCGCCTATCAAAGCGCTGTAGCCCAACAAATAATACAGCAGGATCACCCCCATCACAATCTGGACGGGAAGGGGGGTAAAAAAAAAACCACCAAAATGTCCATCGTGACGGAGAATGAGAAAGAGAGCACATAACCGGAGTGTCAAAACAACAATGTATACGCATGAGGTGCAGAAATATGATCTGGGAGGAAGAGGATGCTGATGCGGGATAGGTTGGTACCTGGACGGGCATGGCCCAGAGGTTGGGGCAGAGGAAGAGGAACCACATCAGCTGGTTGGTCTCTATTGCCACCAGGTTGTTGATCTGCCCCAGGGTCATCTCTCCCATGGACATGTTGGAGGTGGACAGGCGGAGGATCTTGTTGTAAATCATCGCCTAGGCAACGAAACCGACAAGAGATCGAGTAACACACGAGGGTTAGATGCATTGATCGATTAATGACAAATCAGATCTGTTGTAGTATCATATCATATTGCATCAAGTCATATCCAACAGTTAAATAAATCTGTATGGAGACAAGCAGCTTAAACAATCTTTCCCATGATGCCCCGCTCACCAGCAGGGCTCCCCGTAGGTTGATGCCCGTCTCTATGGTGACGTAGTAGGAGGCCTGCAGGAAGGTCCTCTGCAGGACTAAAGCCAGGAAGAGGAGCACCGCCAGGACCGAGGTGTTCTGCAGCAGCTCCGTGGAGGACATGAAGTACACGTCGAAAAACATATTCTAGGACACACACACACACACACACACACACACACACACACACACACACACACACACACACACACACACACACACACACACACACACACACACACACACACACACACGTTCAACGTTAGCTTTTGTTGCTTCCATTTCTACTTAAGTAGATATGCTCATCATCGTGCTCATCATCTTCATCTGGGTTTGTGAGTGATGATGTATCCAACGGAAATGGTAAATCCAATACATTTCCTTCAGCATCACAAAAAGGAAGCGGCAAAGTCGATAAAGAAATGAGGTGATAAATAGCGATGGAAATGCTTTGTCGAATAAATAACGACGTACGCTCGGCATGACTGGTCCGCTCTCGACGCGCGACAGTTGAAAAGTGGCTTTAGACTGAAATGTTGTCTGTATTATATCGGTCCATCCACCACAACCTCCAGAAATGTCATGGTTGTATGACCTTTAGTTGGTACAGTAGAATATCATACCATGTAGAGGTCTCCATTGTAGTAACTTGCCCAGTAATAATCAGTTATTTTGTCAATTAGGAAGTTTGATTTGCTTCAACCCATCTGACGCAAGCAAAACTAATTCACATTTTTTGCAGCATTTCAAAAGTTTGGCTGGAAATATTGTCAGCAGAAGTCCAGTTTTGAGTCTACTCAAGGCATTTGTCAATAAGCTGAACGTCACAACTTCCAATGTTGTCTACTATCTTGCAACCTTTTAAAATCTTTAATTTTTAATTGCAATGACAAAAGAAAAGAACTGTCACATCCTGGAGGTACAAATGCAAAAAAGATCCAAGACATGCTGCACATAAACGTGGAACACATATAAACAGAGCATCTGAAAACCTACAGGTACCGTGCATTAGTATGCATCATCACACAGACACACACACACTCTCTGATATCCACACACAGTAGAGTATCTCAAAGGCCAGCTTGACGCTCCGCAGGCCCTCCCCTCGACATTAACCTGAGAGAAAGAGTGTGAGATGAGTGGGGAATTTTCCATGTCACTCAGAAATGCAGGCCTGCTCTGCTCTCTATCTGCTACCCATTATACCCACTTTAACAAGCAGGCACGGACTTGGCCAGTCGCTCAACCTCAAGAAGATCAGATTATAACAACATCCAGCCAAATGGACTGAATGAGTATCTGTTGTAAAAGTGTCTGCTCTCTCTCTTTTACATCTCCTCTCTCTCCATTATAACCTTTTGAGCAGGCTGGCACCGACTTAAGAGGAGCTCATCTCGACGATCGAGCATGCCAGTGTCTCTTCCCTCGCCAAATGGATTGGCACTGTACGAGTGTGGAAGTGCTCAGTGTTTACCCTCTTCCATACGCTGCCACGGGTAAAAGCTATTGCTCCGCGGGGTAGTGTAGTTCATGCTGGGTCATAGTTCACGTAGTAATCCACAAAATCCACAAAAATTGCAAGTATTCAGCGTTTCCCCCCAGAGTTTTATTTTTAGATTTATTTATTTAGATCATGGGACTCTAAAACACTGAGCATTTCACATAAATTCAGCATTAGCTCCCTTCTCCTCGTGCTTCTCACCTTCGCAGTTTAAATGGCTTTTAATGACACCCTGAGGCCCTACAACAGGTCGGACAGGTAGGAGGACACACAACGCACGCACGCACACACACACACACACACACACACCTTGCTCCTGTCAGGCTGGGCGACCTCGCTGCTGTTATTCAGGTGTTTCACGATGCCAGAGATGCAGAGCGGCCCGGCGAAGCCCAGCAGGTCAGCCAGGTAGCGGAAGGTGCTGCTCAGCAGGATGGGACGTCCAAACGCTCGGTACATAGAGCGCCAGATAGACGGGGCCTGATCCGGGTCCTCAGCCGTCTGGACGCAGTGAGGGTTGATGGAGGGAAGAAGGATGGAAAAGGAGGAGAGAGAGAGAAGGGGAATTATGAGAGTTTATATATTTCTCATAAAGTCAATAGTACAGAAATATGTGTTTTTGAAGGCCAATGGCAACATTTTTTTGATTGAGGCTGCTGATATTTCTTGATGTTCTGTGGTGATATTATTCCTACTTTAACCCACCTGAGTAGAGCATCACTGTGCACAGAGTAGCTTCAACCTTTGGTATCTAAGAGTAATGGTGTGTTTCAATGAGCCTGGGTCCCTAGGAAAGCTTGAAGCGTTCCCCCGCCTACTCACCCTCTGGTCCTCGTACGCATCTTTGAGGCGTAGGTAGTTGGTGAGAGCTCTCATGGCGATGGGCAGCTTGCCGATCTTCTTTAGCTCTATCGGCCTCTTATGGGCTCCAATAATCAGAGGATTCATCCACCAATACGTTGCCTGAGAGAGAGAGAGAGAGAAGTTTCAGCGCTCTGCACCAATAACATTTTGGCAGATTGGCCTGATGGTCAACCTTGGTGCTCGTACCTTGGACAGCAGGTTGACAAACGGCTGCAGAAAGCGAACCCCCAAATCCTGTAGATCCTCTGGTGGCTTCACCTTCTGGGGGCTGGCGAAGAACACATACTTCTACGGGGCAACAAGAGGAGAAAGATGTAAGGAACATGTGTTATGTAATCAAAATAGAGTGGAAAGATCCAGGCTAATGCCATAATAACAGGAAATCCCAATGTAAAGTATGTGACAAGAGAATATGGACAAATATATAACCAGCCTACCCTTATAGCTTAGGGGCACAAGAGGACAAGGACCAAGATAAATGTAACCAAGGCAGATAGAGCTGATCAAACGTGATCACAAAATTGCCCTATATTGAGAAGTACATCCACCAAAAGATGGAAAATCAAAACTTTTCCTGGTGCTTTCCTAACAGCTTGGACCTGGGAAGTCAGAAAGATACCGCCTCCCAACTGAGGCTTCCAAGTCAGTATTGTTGCAGAGGTCTGATATCCCTGATGTACAATGTGGCATTGAATTAATAAAAACATTGCATTTGTGGTCTCAGTTGAAGTGCTTTGTTTTAATGTGCTTTAAGCTGTTTACACTACTGTGGTCAGGTGAAGAACACACAGCTCAGGGGATGTGTTCGTTATGGAGCAGCTGGTAGAAGCTCTCAGTGACCTGGAGAATGTCCTTGGCTGCAGCAGCACTGACCGCCCTGCACAGCGACCCACTAGGATCGACCAGTAGCTGCTCTTCCCATCAAAGCATCATAAACAAGTCTATCACCGAGCTGAGTCACGACTGTCGGCCATACGCAGTCCTGCGGTGAACAACTTTATTGTGAAGTTTTGAAAATGATGAAGAGCGACATCCACACTCCTCAAAGCCGGAGCGCCAACACCTTATTTACACTCTCAAATTCTAGCCATGACTACAATGGTATGGTGAAAAGCCTTACTATTAAGTCATAATTATAAGAATAAATAAACACAATTGAAGAAAACATGTGTACATGTTTTTAAATCTCGGCTGTGCTCGATTTAGCTTATGCAGCATGTTTCAAACTGATTTCATCCACTTGCTATAACTAGTTGAATTACGTTGATTGCATTGATTCATTTGATAAGTCAGATTTTTGTTAAATAAAGATTAATTTAGTTGAATAAGACTTTTGATCAAGTCAAATTGATAAGATTTATAATCAAGTTTTACTGAGGGTAAAAAAAACTCACAAGGCATTTCCTGCTGCAATGCGAGGCATTATTGTTTGTTAGAAGCTACGGAGCTAATGGGGGGCTAACTGAGGGCTAATGGGCTAATGGGTTAATGGGCTAAGGAGCTAATGGGCTAATGGTCTCCCAGCAGGATGCAGACTGGAGTGTTGTTATAGAATTCATAAAGGATTTGTATCATTGAACAATAAAAGCTCTCCAACATCACGGCTCTATAAATGATTATGTCTGAGTGTTTTATACATTGTTTGCAAACAACAGCATGCATGTTGTGTGCATGGGTTAATAGTCTGTTACCAGAAAAAAATTTTTTTCCCCTACAAGGCGTTCATCTTTGATGTTTGAACAAAAGAAAAAGCTGTGATGGTATTCTTGTTCAGCCCTTCCCTTATTAGTTCTAGCTGAATCAACATGAACGAAGGAAGACATATAGAAACTTAACCAGCCACAACTAAAAGCATCAGGATATTTAATACCTGAAGTACCATTTTTAATTTAAGTGAATGATGAAAGAGAATCAAAACTAATAAATACTTAGTAATTCCTTACAGTCAGCTGAAACCTCTTAACTGAAGTTTTGTTTTTTAGAGGAAATGCATGTAGTGAAATGAAAATAATTTAAAGGGAATTAGTGTAGGTGCAAAAATAAGTGCACCTCCTCTTGCATTAGTAGTAGGTAAGTAGAATCAGGTGGGTAAATAATCGATTAACATCCCTTAACATCATTAAGGGAACCATGAATTCTGAGGGACACCAGAACAGAAGATGAAGGAAGATGAAGAGACTGGTCAGTGGCTCCAGGAGACGTTTACAAGGAGGTGCCACAGGGATATTTGTTTAATAAAGCAGATTTGTGCATGTTTTTATTTGGGATATCTTCATCAAGACTTTAGGGTTAAGGTTATTCCTCTATAATATATGAAGTAATGATCACCATCTGTAGGGTTCACAAATCTTCGAGCATGACTTCCTGGATCAAAGGCTCTTCCGTTATTGGTCAGAACTGTTGGACTCACCCTGACTCTTATGACGTTGATCTCCACGGCCATCAGCAGTCCGTACAGAAGCACTAGCAGGGCCGTGATGCAGAACCTCAGGTGTTGCGGTCCGACTTCATACTGGGCGAACTTCAGCAGCTTAATGGACTTAGTGATGAACGCCAACACCCAGTAGATGAACAGGGCTGGAAGGAGAGGTTCGAGTTTACTAGGCAACTGAAGATCACAAATATGTAATGATTTTCTTTTTTACATTTGCGAGTTACTTTGAGTTGAAATATCATGACATCATTTTATTGCGGTCCTGTACTCATTTGTATGTACATATTTGCTTTTATCTATGACCCACCAAAACAGCTCGGCTGCAGATAATAACTGTTTGGACCATCTGCTTCTTCTATGGATAGGCCCAATTCCATAAAAGTGGAACTAATTTAATGTCATGCCTCTGGCTCTGAGTTAGCTATTAGTAGAATAAACTTAGAGGAAACTGCAGCATGAAACCGTCTGTTCTGACAGCTGCCTTGTAACAGTAGCACATCATAAAATTGTGCGACGTTTCATCCCAAAGTGGTGAGTCTTACCGAGCAGTAGTTTGGGGAAGTTAGATGTCTCTATGTTGTGGTAGTAAACCACTGACGTAGTGGCTGCTATGAAGCCCATGAACGCTGGCATGAAGAGATGGAGGTGGTTGGTGTCCATCATCCTGGAGAGAGATGGAGCAGGAGAGGAGTCAAGGTACTGATTGATACTGAGTGGGGAGAAAATCCACTGAAAACATTATCTTCAAGTTCTTAATTGTTGGACTTGTGTCATAACAGATTTGTTAAAAAAAACATTGTATTTCAATTTCATAATTTCACTTTCTAATGTCTCACTTGTTGGAGACGATGCCCTCTGCGAACTCGCAGACGTGGACAAAGAGCAGCGAGAATGTGAGAATCCATCGCAGATTGTGGCCGGGGAAATGAAGCCATGTGTTATGATGGATCTGGACCTTGGAGCTCTGACTACCCCAACCTGAGAAAGAGAGAGGGGGGAGAGAGAGAGAGAGGGAGAGAGAGAGAGAGAGAGGGCGGGGGGGGGGAGAGAGAGAGAGATGAATGATGAATCTGAACTTTACACTTCTGACTAATTCAACCTGAGAGAAAGAGGGAGATGTAAAGCAACAGAAAGAGATGGTGGTACTCATACTACTAGTACTAGTTTGGTTAGACCAATATGGGTTTTTGAAGGCCTGATATTTTTGGATTGAAGGTGCCAATAGCAGATATTGATATTCTACGTATTTAATCTTGACCATCAATCTTGAACAATCTTGACTAGGGTTCGACTGATATTTTGTGCTGAGGTGGACGACACAAGATCTGATTTGATATATCGGCAAACCCTATCGGTCCAACCCTAATACACACGATGACGGCGACGCTTTCCTCTTCATTTTAATGGTTATGTATCGGTGACATTGGGTGTAATGGGCTTAGTGGTCGTGTGGATATTAGAGGACCCAATACAACTGGGCTTTTTTTACTGTTGACATTGTTTCTTATTAAGTTTGTGTCTCCTCTTAACTAAATGGACTGGAGCCATTTTGGAGCCTCGGGGGACACGGCCCATACAAAACCAGGATCAAGAAGCATCAATTAGTGAGTCCTTGGGGAGCTGCTGAGGGCTTCTGGTCAGAGACATTCCCATAAACTACACTGATACACACACACACACACACACACACACACACACACACACGCACACACACACACACACATTCAGTTAACATTCAGTCAGTCAAAACAGCGTTCACCACAATCCCACACTACATACTGAATAAATCTAGCCTTCCTTCCTCCTTCTTTCTCTTCCTTCCTTCCTCCTTCTTTACCTCCTTTCCCCCCTTCCTCCCTCCCATCATTCCTTCCTTCCTTTCTCCCTTCATTCCTTCCTTCCTTTCTCCCTTCATTCCTTCCTTCCTTTATCCCTTACTTCTTTCCTCCCATCCATCTTTCATCTCTCCTGTCTCCCTTGCTGTTTTGCATTAATGTTTAATCTAATCTACTCTTCAAAACTGCTTAGCGGTAGTTTTCCGTAGACTTTGGTTGCTCCTGATCCACTTAACAACACGCGATACATTTGAGTTCATATTTTACTGCAAGCCAATCATTGAAAGTATCAACTACAAACGAAAAATCCAGCTAATAGTCGTGTCCTGCCACGGCATTAGAGTTATGATCACAAAATGACTTGTTCATTTTATTGCCTATACTTGGCAACAGGTATTTTCTTGTTGGTGACGTCAGCATTCAGTAAGTCCGAGAAATTGGGGTCCCTAGCTAAACCCCAAATTCCCAAGCAGTATTAAGTACCTGAAAGCTGAGCTGATCAGTATTTTCTAGTAGTATTTATATCTAAAAGATGAGGTGATCAGTATTTTCTAGTAGTATTTTTATCTAAAAGATGAGGTGGTCAGTATTTTCTAGTAGTATTTATTTCTAAAAGCTGAGCTGATCAGTATTTTCTAGTAGTATTTATATCTAAAAGATGAGGTGATCAGTATTTTCTAGTAGTATTTATATCTAAAAGATGAGGTGGTCAGTATTTTCTAGTAGTATTTATATCTAAAAGCTGAGCTGATCAGTATTTTTTGGAAGCTTGTTTCTACCGTCTTTCCCTGTGTGACGTCAACGTAACGTAAGTATATACAAATGTGTCTTTGTCCATCACCTACCGATGAAGAGGATGGGGAAGGTGATGAACAGCAGGAAGACGTGGGGAACCAGGTTGAGCGCGTCCACGAAGCAGCTGTTGTTCAGCACCCCGTCGTCCACGCCGTAGGCATTCTTCCCCACGTCGTTGCCACAGAACGACAAGGCCATGCCACCGCCCGACTGGTCCGCACAAGCCTCGGGTCAATCTAGAAAAAAAGCACTGGGTCGGTTAAGACATAAAGCACTGGTAAGCCATCAACTAAGAACGTCAACACAGAGTAGGTAGCACCCCATCGTGTGAATGCTGTCTCAGAGGTTTGTTCACCCTACAAAGAACGGCATGAAAATGATCAAATTTAAAGGTGTTTAATGTGGGCATAAAATATCGGCTATCCTTGGTTTTACTCCAAAAATATCAGTATCGGCTAGTGTCGAGGCATTTTAGTGGCATGTCTCATACACACACACACACACACACACACACACACACAGAGAGAGACACAGAGAGAGAGAGAGAGAGAGACAGAGAGAGAGAGAGAGAGCGATATAGTCTCTTGAGGCATGAGAGCTATCTAGACATTACAGGGGCATTGCCCAGTTGAAATGCCCCGAGGCTTATGTTGCATTCATGTCATATGGGAATAATGGTGGGGAAGAATTAACACTTGAAAGCAACAACTTGGAAGTGTTCATGCATTCAAGCTCATATGAAGCTGTGAACACGCTTTGACTGAATTTTTCTGTAGGCTTTGTTTACTCCTGATCTGAAAACCAAACAAACATTTCAGTGTCAACTACAAACCAAAAGTGCAGCAAGTAGTGTGGGCTGCCGTGTCAATTTAAGAGTTATGATCACAAAATGTGATGAAAATCATTCATTTGTTAAAATTTTTAAAAGAATATATTCCATGCTCTTGACTACAGGCATTTCCTTGTTGGTGACTTGCTGAATTCAGGAAGTCCCAAACCCTTAGTTTCAAGTAGTATTTGCCAGCTGACAGCTGAGGTGAACAGTATTTAGTATGAGGCTTAGTGTTACTAAGTCCTAAAATTACTGTTAGGAAATATGACTCATAATAAATGAAAAGCTGAATTATGTAACTATTTAATGTAAAAATACAAGCTCCTTATCAGTCTAGTTCATGAAGTGGGGCTGTGGCCGAGATGAATGGCCCCTCCCCCTTCATTGAGATGCTGTAGACTCGCTCCATTCACCCCAATGAAGTTTGGGAGTCGGCAGGTACTCTGGCGGGAAAGCTTTCTCACACTAAGCTCTGAAACAGCAGTGAGCTAGCTAGCGCCTCGGCTAACGCTACAGAAAGATAAGGGTAGTGAAGTCTTCAACAATACAAACAGTTACCTCTCGCTGCCACTGGGGGCTGCCAACGACTACATTACAGAAAGTTACATAGTGCAACATCTCCCTCTATACTTACAGAGACCATTTAGAGCAAATATAAAATTATTTTGCAAATATATTTAATATGGTGGCTAATGATCTTAACATGGTGGACAGCCATGGGAGAATAAACCTGCGCTCTGGAACTTTGTAGCTAGAATTTCAGAGCTAGGCTAATGCTGTCCTAAGATAACTAGGCTAACTAAGCTAATATAGCTAGTGGCTACCCAAGTTAAGCATCAGGACACACTTTTATAGACTTGCTTGTAAGTGATTGTTGCTTGTTTTTAATCTTGTGTTGTTGCCCTTTGTTCTATTACTGCTGGTATTTTGTGCCTTGTTTCTCTTGCTTCTCTCGCTGCAAAGCACTTTCTTTCACTCTGTTTCCAAGAAAGTGCTACATAAATAAAGTTGATTATTATTTATTATTAGTAGTAAATTCTATATGAAACAGGTGCCAGGGGGCAGAACGCCCCTCTTATGCTGCCTTCAAGTCCCCCACTGCTCAGTTCTGACTTTTAGTCAGACATTAGAATAAAATGGAAAGGTGTGTAATTGATGTTTTAATTAGCTAAGTGTTGTATACATCACTGTGTTGACGTGGCTTGGTGACTCCGCCCACCGAACGTCACAACAATAACTCAGTCAGCACAAAACAATTTCAACCTTCCCAGTCCCATTTGGTATGTGCTCCTAATTACGGTATTTCCGACAGCACATGATATCAATGTTACACCACTTTACAGGGTTACAGGGACGAGAAGCCCCTTTCACGTTTTTTGTGTAATGCTAAAAAATCTGAATCCCAACTGAAAGCCTCTTGAAATGTGTGTCCTTGGCCATGGTACCATATTTATATGAAAATATACATGTGTCGACCAGATAATTGGTCTTAAGGGCGACTTCTACCCTCTGTCCTAATAGGGCAGTCTTGGTAGTTGTCAAGCTAGATATCCTGGTAAAATAAAAATATTAAAAGTAATAAATCTAAGCTAGCAGCCAAGCCCAACCACGCCACAACTTCTAGCATTTTCAAAGCACTTGCTGCACGGACCAACTTAATCTAACGAGAAAGACTAAATAAAACAACAAAACCACTTACCTTGGAGGGATAAAAAAAGATCTTTATTGGCACCGTTTCATTCCGGGTACCTGGATTTTAGAAGTTAGAAATCAGAGAGGGGGGAGAGAGAGGGGAAAAGAAACACAATATAGAGAGAGTAAGAGGGAAAAGGCTGATTATTTTTAGCCCCGCCAGTACATCAGCTGCTCCGCATACTGTTGCCGCTACCCTGACAGTATCAAGTCAGCTCCGATCAAATATAAGACTTCCGGTTACAACCTTCAAAGTAAAACCCTTATTGACGAATATGTTGCAATTTTTTTTAGTACTCCAAACGACAGAGGGAAGTAAAGAATGCATTTAAGGAAGAATCTGTAGTAAATGAAAATAGGATTGATGAGGGTTTTTTCTCATATCCATACCCATATAGACCTATGCAAGATGTATACAGCTGGTTTCTTCATATTTGCATGACCTTCTCATTTGTTATATAATTAATATATAGATATTTTTGGGTGTTTACTTATTTCTTATTGCCTATTTCATATTTCTTATATATTTTCTTAATGTACATGACCTAACATGACCTAACCTACGTAACATGTTCTAGTGCTGGCATTGTCAGTTGTGTTATGTTCACTACCCCCCATTCTCTCTCATTCTTTAACATCCCTGCTTAATTCCTAATCTGTGGGTGAATACATAGACATTAGACAGACAAATACAGCTCTATTCTTAGTTATATTCTGTTTTTTGTTTCTTTTTTATTTAGTTTGGTGAATTCTATTACAATTTTGCTGCTTTATCGAGCCAATTTATTATTATTATTATTATATTCCGTCAAATTTCCTACCGACCCACAGTAAATTACAGCAACTTAATTGAAATTAGACCCACGCATACTGCCATTAACATTAACAAAAATTCTGGCAGGTATTGCACGCCTCGCTGTGGGCTTCATCAATATAAGATCATTGTCAACAAAAGCGCTGCTGATCAATGATTTGATTACTGAACATAATTTAGATATGATGGGTCTCTGTGAAACCTGGCTAAAGCCAAACGAGTTTCTGCCTCTAATTGAAGCCTCTCCTCCAAACTTTCTTAGTTCTCAGGTTGCCCGGGAGACGAAAAAAGGAGGGGTGTTTTCCCTTTAATTTTAACCCCATCCTTAGTCTTACTCCCAACACGAGCAACAAAAATTTTCATCCCCTTTTGGGAAAATCCTTTACTCCCCGGCCCCATAAAAGCTACGGGAAATTTTCCCCCCCCTTTACCCAGCAAATACTTTTTCCCCCCCGGGGGCCCCAAATTTGCTCTTTTTTAGAAAAAGTTCTCCAATTTCATTTCAGACTTAGTGACCCCCAGCTGATAACCTTTTTCATTACGGGATTTTAACTTTTATCTAATAATCCCAACCGACCCCCCTCAGTAAAAGGGCCTCCTAGATTTTTATTGGGAAATTTTCCGGCCTCACCTTTAAAATTTGGGTTTTAAAAAACCCCCCACCATGGCCGGGGGAAAAACCCTTGACCGGGGTTTTGAAAACCCTGGCATTCCCGTTTCTGATTTAGTTTGGGCTCCCCTTAAGTGCCCGCCCCCTCTTTATTTACTTTCTCATTAAAATTTTGGAAAACGAAAAGATCGTCCACCGCCAAAAAAAGGGGAAGATACTTATATTTTGCCGTCGTAATTTAAAAGCCCCCTAAAGGCCCCCGTTTACTATCTGAAAAAATGGGCCCCGTTTTCTGGCCCCCACTCTCCCGGTCATGTTTGGGTAGCTCGAAAAATTTCCAAACCCAAAAAAACCCAAACGCTAGCCTTAACCCAACGCGCTTGATCAAATCGCCCCCTTAGTCATAGAAAACCCCCCTGCTAGGAAGGGTTTCACCGTGGTTTACTAAAGACACTTCGAGCAATTTAAAACAAACCCTTTGAAAACCCAGAGGGTAAATGGCGGGGAATTTTAACCAAAAATTGAAGTTTCCCGGGTTGCCTGGGAAAGATAGCCGCTAAATTAAAATGTGCACCCCTCCCCAAACCCCAAAAAAACACCCCCCCTCTCGGGTTTAAACAGGCAAATAAAAACAACCCAAAGTTTCCCATTCGACCCTTTTTTTAAATAAAAATAAAACGGAAACCCCCCCCCCTCTGATAGCGTTTTTGTTCTCTCCACAAAGGGTTTATGCCTTTTTTTAAATCAGAAAAACAACCCCTGCATTAGAGATGAGATTTACCATAAAATTTTCCCACTGGTGGTGCCGTCGCCCCCCCTGAGAAAAACCCCTTGGTGGGTTTTCCCCAAAAAAAAAAAAATTTTCTTTTCTCACAGTTTTAAATTTGTTTTCCTTTTGACCTCTCTAAACCCAAAAAAACTTTTGTCTTCAAAAAACCCCCGACCCGATGCTTTGAAACCCCCTTTCCTGCTAAACGGGCCCTTTAAAAAGGTTTTTTCCCCCTTCCTAGGACCCCCCATTCTTTATTTTGGGTCAATCAGCTCCTTCCACTGGGACTGTGCCCTCTGCCTTTTTAAAACGGCCCGTGGGTCAAGCCATACTTTTAAAAAAACCCAAAAACCCTTTTTCCCCCAAGTACTCCAGAACTTTTTAGACCAATCTTTAAAACTTCCGGGTTCCTCTTTCCAAAATTAAATTTAACAACATAGGAAGGGCAAAATTAAGACTTTCTTTTAAAAAATAACCTACTTGATCCCTTCCCCAAAACGGGGTTTTTTATCCTTTCACTGACCCCAAAAAACTGCCAAATTACCCAGGGTAAAAGACCTTTGTTAAAAGGGTAAACCCCCAACTCAACCCCCAGCACAAAAGCTACTTGACTTGAGCGCAGCCCTTTTACACAATTTATCCTTTTGTAAAATTCCTTTAACCCGCTTTGAAAATTTTTATTGGTTTTCCGGGGATCGCCCTTTTTGGGTTTTTTGGGGCCCTTTCCTAATGAAGGATCCATAGCGTCTTTTCAAACAACATGACCTCCCGGGGTGTTGCAATATGGACTTTGGTTTTTCCCGCAAGGCTTTTTGTCCTAGGACCCCTTTCTTAAAATTTTCTATTACATGCTACCAAAATTGGGGGCATCCCTTCCCCAAATTTAGAATTAACTTCCATTGCTAAACCCCAAGACACCAAATTTAATACCAGTCAAAAAACCCAACCCGATAAACCCAATTCCCAAAAAACCCAGAGGCCCCGCCTATCAGAGGTCCAAAAAAAGGGGGGTTTTCCCCTTTAAAATTCCTTAAAATTTTTTTAATGGGAACAAAAACCCGAGAAAAGCTTTTAAATTTTGGGGCCCCGCTGACATAACACTTTTTTGAGAAATATAATTTTCAATTTTTATTGTTTTTGGGGAAAACTCCCCGACCCCCAAAGTTTTAAAAATTTTTGGGGTAAAAAATTTTCCCCCCTCTACCCAGTTGCAAATTAAAAGGGGTACTTTAAAACAGGGTTTTTAAAAACTTCGTTTTAAAATTTCCAAAAATTTGACCCCGGGTAACAAGGGGGAGACGCAGAAAATTTTATACATGGCCCCTTGGTTTTCAACCAGAATCGGGGTTATTTCCCAAAAAACCCCCTTTTTTTAGGCTTACCACTGGGCCCAAAAAAAAAATTCAATTGGGTTCAGAAAAGCTGCTAACCGAATCCTGACCCAAAAAAAGGGAAAAAAAGACCATATAACTTCCCCTTCCATCCCCATTACACTGGCTACCAAAAAATTTAAGCCAGATGTGAAAATTTTTGTGCTTTTACTAGCATAAAAAATCATTTCATGGGATTGGCAACCCCTCCTATTTATTTCCCAATTTTGATTAAACCCTACCCAAACCCCCCGTGCCCTTAGATCTCAGGACGTTGGGGTTTCCTGTCATCCCAGCGTCAAAAAAAAAAATGCCCGGTTTAAAAACCAGCCTTTTTTTACCGGGCCCCCATATTATGGGGAAAAGTCTGGGGCCTGCCCCCAGGGCAGAGAGGCAGGCCTTTATCGGGCGTCCCTTTTAAACAAGGCTTTAAAAACCCCTTTATTCCCTCTGTCATTTGACCAACCCCGAGGGGGTTGGCCCATCCGTTACAGAGTAAAAAGGGTAGCCAAATAACGGCATAGTCTAGTAAAGGCTGGCTACGTCTCTTTCAGAGTAAAGGGTAGACCCCGTTAGCTTACCTAGTCAGGGGCCTGCCCCTGGAAACTAGCTCCTGCCTGCATGTCCTAATTTTTTTCTACTTTCTTTTTGTCCAATGACGCTGGTCAGGGTTTTTCTGTTTTGGGCTGTTTTGTGGTGGGGGAGTCCCCCGATCCCGTTCCAGGGTGGGAGCCCCCGGGAGGGGTTGGGTCGCCCTGGTCCCCCCTCCTAGGGCGATTCTGAACTGAGCGGAAAACCCTTTTGGGTTCCCCCCTATTGGGAAAAGGTTGGCGGGCGCGTGGCCCCCAGTTTCCCAAGAAGACGTCGGGTGGGGAAAATTTCCGGGTTTCTGTTGATGCCCCCAAACAGAATTTTGGATGCCCACCAAAAAAGAACTTTCAATATTTTGTATTTCCTGTTTGCCCAAAAAAACGGCAAACATTGCACCCCAAACCTCCGGTGGGGGTTCCCCTCTCTGAGTAGGGCCCCCCCAACAAAGGGTTTCCTTTTTCCCCCCTTTTCCAATAAGGGTTTTTGTGGGAGTTTTTTTTTCCCCGCCCCTGTGAAAGGGGGCTAAGGCGGGGGGATGTCGTGGGGACTAAAATTTTTTTATTTTCACATGTTGGGCATTTTGAAACCCTTTGGGAAATGTAAGGGGTATTTAAGGGCTATACAAAAAAATGTGATTTGATTTGGAAATTTATTTTTATTTTTTATTTTTTATTTTTATTACCGGTTTTTATTTTATCTTCCATGAAATTTTACATTTTCACACTTTTTTTTTTGAAGGGAAAAAGGGCCCCCCTTCCGGTTTAATAGGGTTTAATTTTAGCTTAATTTGGGGCAGCTCTCCTATCAAGGTTTTTCCAAAAATTGCACCCAGTTTAGTGGTGGGATGGTGGTGTATTATAGGCTTACTCAACGGCCTATGTAGGAACATGCCAGTCGTATATACACTTTACGTGTGAAATAATATTGCTTATTTGTTTATATATTTGGCTTAAGATATAGGTTACTTTGTAATGAGTGAAATTATTTTTATTTTGTCAAGGATTTTACAATACACAGAGACGTTTTATATGAATTAAAAGACACTCAAAGCCATCTAGTGAGTCTGGTTATTACTTTTACAAAATGTTGCTTAGGTGTCACAGAAACTGCTGAAAAACCTTTAAGACCGAACTGAAGTCAAGTAGTCTCACTCTAGAATCTATGGAAATTATAATAGATAGGAAGGCCTATATACGCATCCAAAACAAAACATGCCATTTCAATATGATCCAATATCCAATACCTGTAGTATTTTCCGGTTTACAGTTGGATCTGGGAGATTATGGGTACAGTTGCAACCCATAATCTCATTTTGACTAGATTCGCTACTAGCCTATATCTTGCCTTGTTGTAAAATCACTAAGTGGAAAAAAGCAAAACACTGAATTTTAAAGGAAGCAGGATTACACGTGGAATGGCTTTGCCTTGATACTAGGAATAAAAGGCGGAGGATGCGACCAGCAGAGCGCACTGGACCATTTCTAACCGCTGCTGTCGACAATAATGCCAGGAAAGCTGGCAAACTGTAAGATGGCAAACTGTAAGATACTGATATTCTTGCACGTTGGAGGTGCATAATTGCAATAATAATAGAAGAAAAAAGCAAAATGTCTCAGCTATGCGTTTGCCAGGATGTTGTAAAACCAATCCGGAGAACGGATGTCTTTCATAACGCGCTGAAGCGTTCTGTGGTCTCGGATGGAGAAAACGTGAAACCAAGTTCTATTCAAAAATCTGGCAATGTAATGTTTTCCTGGTTATCAGTAACCGCACATACCTCCTTAAGTATGACTTAATATCATTTCCGTATTTTTAGGAGCAATTCTTTGATTCGGCATGCATAAATCCCATTGAGCAGCACTTGATCTCAATGAAATTTCAACTTTTGGAACAGAGACGCATGTCCTCCTTCCTCCAAAATACACTGTGATGAGCAGCGTGAACCAATTCTAAAAGGTGAGATTTTATTGAAATAAAATATTGCTTGGGATATTATATGTATGCCGAATTAAATAGGATGTCCTATTTATCCAGACTCTCTCTTGAGTCATATTTTATCATGCACATATTTTCACCAAGAAGTAAGGGGAGCGTAAATTCCCAGATTTTTGAAAGGTGTCTCTTTAGAACAGATCGGGAGCCTATCGGGGCTAGCGAGGTGCACGCTGAAGACATCGTGTGACACCACGCTGCGGATGCTATGAAATGAGGATTAAAACAGCAACTCCTCGCAATACTTACCCGGCATTTGACGCAGGCTGTTACTTTGGGTCTTCCCTCATCCGACGAATTATGGGATGATGGTGTTTATACTGGAGGCAGGAGGAGAGGAAATGCCTATACATCACATATACAGTCCTGTCAGGTCATTCGGGACGCAGCTACGGTGTTATGGCGCTCAACCCGCACGGCAGAGAGCCACACGGAGAGACGGCGGTTGTATTTTCATGCAGAAACCACACAAAATGCATTAAAAACGACACGGGGAAAATGTAGGTCAAATTAAAGCCGCGTGGTTATTAGGGAGCTGCGTGGGCTTTCTATTTTCAAAGAGGTTTTTTTTAGTTTATATTGTCCTGGTTGTGTAGACGAAGCGTAATGAAGCGTTTCATTTAAAATCAGCATCAACAGGGAAGGCTGTCTCTGCACACAAAGACCAGAGGCTTGTATTGGGAAGCCCCATGCAATATCTCATTTGTTATAGGCCCCGTGGGATAATGAGAGTAGAATATAAAAATGATGATCAGGAACACGAAAAGCAGATAATAAAGCATAACGCATAAAAATGTGATGTGCAGAAAAAAGAATATATATATATATATAGGCCTATATAAATATATATGAAGAGGGAAGAAAATCAGTCAACTCAATCCTGGCCAGGTTACAAAAGGAAATTGGGAGGAGGAATCAGAATGGGTGCTCAATTTCAACTATGCCATATTCCAGCTCTTTACAACACAGTCAATTCATATGACTGTTAGCCCAAATGTCCAACAGGCCCACCAGGTTAACTTAATGTTAAGTTATTGCTTTTTCCAAAAAGCAGTTCCTCAGACCTCAGTTGAAGTAGAGGAGCTGCAGTTGTCAACCAATCAGTGTCCAGTATTGTGATTGCTCTGCCTTATGACATTATGAAGAACATTATTCTTATCCTGAGCCATAGTACATCTGAAAACAAAATCCTGAAAAATTTATAATGTGGGACCTTTATTGTCTTGCATCTAAATTGTGTATTTTTATCTTGTGCAAAGAAATTAATGTATTCTTTCTTTCTTCAAGGAAACCCTTTCCATAAATGACATATCGCACTGATTTGAAAATTAAAAGCGCTTGTGAGGTTTTGATTGGCTGGTTTTTGATTCATTTCTGTGTGTGGTTGCCAGGTCTGCTCTTCTTTCTGCAGCCATGGGTCCCATGTTCATCCCTGCAGGCCTACACAGACCAGGCGGGGCGATGACTTGGCCGATGATGTGTTGATGCCGTTGTCTGTTGTGTTTTTGATTGCCGCTATCACGGCGGCCAGCAGCGTCCTTGTTTCTTTCTCCTTATTTTGGTTCCAGATTTCCTTCTCCATCTTGGTCTTGTCCGCCTCTTTGAGGAAAGCCTCCCTCGTCTTCTGAATCCCTGCCTTTTCTTTCATGTCCTCATCATGTCTTCTCTTTCTTTGACCATGTTGTCCCTCTCCAATTGGAAAACCTCTCTTTCTTTCAAAATGCTGTGCTTTTCCATCTCCAGGGCCTTTTTCATCTTGCTGACCACTGCCTATTTTATTCTTCAATACATATTTTTCTGTTTCTGCCTCCATCTTCCTCTCCATTCCCTCTTCATGGCGAGCTGCTCCGTCTTACGAGCCAGGACCTTTTCAACTCTGCAACTCCTTGCTCCCTGGTGATCCTGAGCTGCAGTTGTTGGTGTTCTTTCACTTGTTAGAATAAAAATGGAAATCTTGATAGATCAGACAGTGGACAATCTGTAGGATGCAACTAATTTGTGGCCACATCCGTACAGCACTGAAGCCTTAAAGCTCGGTAACTAAAGATACCAAGAATGGAGAATGACTCTTCAGAATTATATAACTGGTAATAAATATTGAGGATTTAATGCAGCTCAACACTTTGTCACTTCAAGGCCAAACCGCTGCTCAAAATGTGTGATATTTTCTTTGAAGTAATTCCATCACTTCTGAATAGCGAAAGAAAACACAAATGGTACCTATACCTTCAAGGATGGGTCTGTTGAAAGTCCGGTGTGGTAGTTGCAGGTGTAACGATAGTTTTCACTAGTCAGTTGAGAACCATGGGGGATCAAAACTCTTCAATCATTCATATTTTAAAACTGCACCTACCCAACAGTTTCTTAAATGAATGTCATGACACGTTTTTTGACGTCTCAACCTGAAATGAGCAGAACAGAGATAGTACAATGTAAAAATAGCCCAGTTATACTTTGTACTAGTATAGTACGCTCCATTAGCCGAGTCATAAAGGAATGGACTAATACCATCTTGATCATGACCTTTTTTTTGTGTGTACAGCGTGTGTGTTATCACCATCAAAGAGAAATGCTTTTGAGGTGATTTTTTTTTTTTTTTAACCTAATCATCCCTCAACTGCAGATATCCATGAACAACGATGGAACCCACTCCCGATATCCTCTTCTAAATGTGTAAATAAAGTGCAGCAGCTCCCTTCGGCTCAAGCCAGACCAGGAACCCTTGCTCTTGGTTTATCTGGAGCCCCGTTCTCTTCTCTGCCCAACAGTTCCTTTTGGAAAGGAAGTCGCTCCCGGCCAATTCGTGAACTTTCAGGAGTTTGTTTGGCTGTTTTAACAAGTTGTTAATATAATGGGATGAAAGGATTGTCCAGAAGCCATGTCGTCTCAGTTACTCAGACAGCTTTGATCTAGTAGAAAACATCTCCACTGTATTCCCAAAGGGGATCTCTGGGTATTAGAAAGAGAGAGAGGGGGGGGGGGGGGGGGGGGGAGAAGAGGAAAACAGGCTAAGTAAGACAGACAGGAGAAGACAAAAGATGGAGAGAGAGAGAGAAAAGATGGGGAGAAAAAGACAGAAAATGAAGAGAAAAAGACGGGAAAGAAAGTTATAGAATGATCCACCAGAGTATTTGGATTAAATGAAGTGTGTGTGTGTGTGTGTGTGTGTGTGTGTGTGTGTGTGTGTGTGTGTGTGTGTGTGTGTGTGGTAATTGAGCCATTAAAGCTTTATCATCTATTATCGCTTGTCATCTCTAATTGTAATCCTCTTAATTAAAGAGCTACTGGACAGAATGGAAAAGAGGGAGGAGGAGAACAAATGAATAAAGGGAAAAAAAGAAACAAAATGGGCAAAGGTGTAAGATTGGCTGACACACAAGAACCCACACTTATGGAACTCAAACTCAAGGAAAAAACTATTGGTGTGACCGATATCGGCATTTAAAGGCTGATACAGATATTTTTTGTTGATACTTCCCAGTAGATAACTTGTAAATGAAACTAGGTAGCCAACCTAGCCAAAAACTGTCTCTCTCTACCCTCCTCCTACACTGACACATGAAGTGCGATGAAAACAAACATCAAACATGTCTTCAATTCAAATGAAACACACCGTGAAGCATCCAGCTAGATTTGTAGATCAATAGCTGGATCACCACATGGTTTCCTAAGTGGTTATAGAGTTAGAGGTAGCTGGTTAGCTACTGTACAGGTTGTTAGGAATAGTGCTAACATCTGGCTAGCTGTAGCCCAACTGCATTAAATTAAACCAGTTATAAAGAAACATAACCTACGAGTCACTAGCTAGCATTGGACCTTATGCTGATGATGATGTGTATTCTTTAATTAATAATTTGCGATTAGCCAAATCTATTATTACTATTATACATTATTATATTATATCATACATTATATGAGTAATTCTTCTTCTGTAAGATGGCCTGGAAGTCGTACATTTAGAAATGCGATCCATTGCCTCTAACATTGTGGCCAGAGGGGGTGTTGCGTCACCTGAAAGCCTCGGCTTTGCCACACGGGTTGGAAAGGTTATGGAGTTTGTATGTGGAGCCTGGGACTCCGTTTGCTGCTGTATCCCAGCTGAGGGGCCACAGCCTGGGGGACCAGCACACCCAAGAGGGAGTGGAGGGGAAAATATAGAGTGTGTGCGTGTTTGTGTGTGTGTGTGAAGGGCGGAAAAGAGGGTGTGTGGGAGGGTTTGTGCAATCTTACCCTGGGGAACATCAAGCGGCATAAGTCCTCACAACTCTTGGATGTGTGTGTGCGCACGTGAATGTGTGTTTACATGACAGCTAGAGACAGCGTGTGGAGATTCCCATCCACCAGTGTTTCCCAAGAAAATGTTGAGGGAAGATCGTGACCTCTATCCCCTACACACACACACACACACACACACACACACACACACACACACACACACACACACACACACACAGACTGAGCTGCTTCTAGTCTCTCTTTACACTTTGGGCCCTCAGTCTTCCCCAGGGTCTCGCAAACACTCCCACTCACCCTCTCTTCCTCTGTTTTTACATGCACACACACACACAGAAAAAAAAAAATCAGCCGGCTATTAAACTTTCGCCTCTTGACTCCTGTGACACCAGTAGAGGAAGTAGCACTTGTGACCCATCCTCACAGGAAGACACACTGACACCCAGAGAGGAGGATGGATGGATGGATGGATGGATGGATGAACGGATGGTTGGATAGAGAAAGCACGCAGATTTGATTGGCAGTTGATGTATGATGACCGCTGAGTTTCCCTGGTCTCTCCAAGACATGAATGGACTATGAGTGACTGGTTGATCGTGTTGCTCGCAGTGTGAACGCACCATTAGGTCTTTAACCAGGCTGGGCTCTATCAGTGGTGATGGAGATCCTGTGATGGAGAGAAGCCATAATTCCTCTTCGAAATATTAATATTCACACTAAAAATATTATTTTGTATACACCAAAGATGTTGCGACTCTCTTCCTCCTTTTGGAAAGGCAATAAAAACAATTCCTGTTGAATTCCTGTTGCTCTTTACTCTTTACTCTTTACTCTTTACTCTTTAAAACTCCCAGGAGTCGTCTGACACTGCAATGTCTGTGTAACACTTGTGGTTAAGAGTTTTGGCTTAAACCGATTCAACTCTTTTAACGATTAACGTCACTCGGACCTTTCCTTGGATAGAGTACCTCCTCTTCCCAGATGGAAGGACGAAAGATGGTCTGAAGGTCCTCGCTGTCCAGAGTTCGACTGATAGGGGTTTTTGAAGGTCAACACAGACACCAATGTTTTTGGACTTTCATCTTTCCTCCAGACTTATGACCTCGCCAGGGTGTAAAAGCCTCTGAAACAGCATTTAGACCAACTCGGGACACTAAAGTGGTGTGATCATGGTAGCGCAGTGCTTGCACTGCTGCCTCACAGCAAGAAGGTCCTGGGTTCAATTCCCGCCTGGGCTGCTGTTGACTCTGGGGCCTTTCTGTGTGGAGTTTGCATGTTCTCCCTGTGCTCACATGGGTCTCTTCCTCTAAAGAACCCCATCTAAAAACATGCGTTATCCTGTCCTGTCCCTGACCACAACGAGGACCTACACCTGGAATTGGTCCCCGGGCGCTGGTATTGGAGGCTACCCCTGGAGGAAGGTCAGCAGGGATGGGAAAATGCTGAGGACTCATTCATTTTGGACACCCTACCTGCATGTGTGTGTGTGTGTTGTGTTCAGCGGCCACTTGTGTTGTGTGTGTTGGTGCATGTGTGCACCCGAAATGCGAATAAATTCTCTAAAGCTCTCCATTGATACCCAGGATGTCATTAGTATTATAACTGAACCTGTCCCCCAGCATCCAATACATGGGTATTAAGGTACTTAGAAATACTTAATAAAACTACACAATACATTTAGCAGCTGATACTGAGGGAGATCTCAGGGAGAAACTCTGCATATTTAGTCGCTATGAGAGATAATTGAGTTATTGAAGAAGGATGACAGCAGATGACAGGCAGTATTGAAGAAATTGTACTTGGTGCATGAGTGCTGCCTTCATGTATTTACTGTGCATCAAAGCAACGCCAAACCAAATACTGAATGACTTCCAGTTTACTTTGCCTTATCCGTCCCAATCATGCTTATCTGAATGCATTTAAGTTCATGTGAAACTTTAATGATCCCCGAGGGGAAACCGGGTCATCACAACAGAACACAGCGAAGAAAAATTGAAGATAAATAAGAAGAAAGCAAACACAGTCACAGCGTTCCACATTAAGTTGAAATGTATGAATGAAAGTCAGTGTGAAATAACAATAATAACATACTGAGACCCAGAAAAAAATCAATGAATGGAAATATGTACCATAGGAAAATCTACCGAAAGATGAAACACCTGCAATATGAAATGAGTGAGAATGCTTTTATTACAAAATACACTAAAATACACAACATACACACAAATATTTATTAAGTCTTGTATGCATGTGTCAATTGTGTGTGTGTGTGTGTGTGTGTGTGTGTGTGTCCTTGTGGCCGCGCTCACTATACTCCAGCGTGAGAAACTTTCTCCTGAGGGAAGTGCATGACCGGCATGCCCCTCAGGACAGGAAGTGGGGACTATTCCCCCACCAGCACACGCACACGCACACGCACACATGCACGCGCACACACATACACGCACACACACACACACCTGCAGGTCAGAATATGAAAAACATTATTTAGTTTGATCTTTGTGTGGAGAGAGGCGTCTTTGTAATTCTTGTTATTGCATACTCACTCCACACACACACACACACACACATACACACAGCTTATTTACAATTTTTTACTGTTTTTTCATTGGTTTTTTTATTGATCTAAGTTGATGATTCAGGTTTTTTTGGAAGCACTTTGTGACTTTGTATTGTAAACTTCTGTATAAATAAAGATTGTTATTACTTGATGAGGAGACTGATCATCAGCCATAAGCCCATACTGCCATCTTTTGGAGACTTTTAGACACACATGTCCAGCCACACTACCACTAACCTGCTCAAGTATAAAGTATTAAATCCAATATCAAATAGAGACTTTAACAGACTCAGAAACCATTGAATAAAAGTCAGCCATCATCCCGCCAAGTTTCACCGTATCCCCCACCAGCCAAGAGATGAAGAACGCATTATCTTCTCGTCACTTCAAGGTTATCTGAAAGACAGCGAGATAGCGGGAAAATGTTGATTAAACATTAAACTTTTTTATTGGATTGTTCTGCTCGGTGGAGCCTGTTATTTCGGCAGCAACCAGCCGCTCGAGTTCGTAATGAAAGGATGCCAAACTAAGCACAACGCGATTCCACGGATTAAGGAAATTAGTTCCATTTTTAATCACTATCGCAAACAGATGTGACAGACGCAGCTCGGCGGGAAAGGAGAAAAACACACAGTATTCAACGGCTACCTTGTCGGTGGTGTTGTGGCTCAGAAAGCGCTTGAAATACTCACTTTCTCATACACTTACACAAACATACACTTAGACATCAGGGTAAGTAGTGTCAGACTGGTGTAAGTCATGTGACCTTAGTCTTTTTTGAGGAGAAAAAGTATAAATTAATGGTTTTCTGAAAATACAACTGGTTTTGGTTCATATTTGTGGTATTGGCGATCACCGGCTGAATTGTTTACCCTCCTTCATCACTGCATAAAAGTATTACACAGTTAAATGGATGGGAGTCACAAATCTGATATCCTTCATGCAAAACATTCATTCATTCATACTCTATACCCACTCAATCCATTTCAGGGTCACGAGGGGCTGGAGCCTATCCCAGCATGCATTGGGTAGAAAGCAGGGAGACTTATCCTGGGCAGCTGGTAGTTGCAGTTAGTTTGCTACGGCTCATTGAAAAGTGATGAACAACAAGAAATTGATTACAGATAGCTAAACTACTTCAATTGCATGGAGTGAAAACACTCGCCCAATACCACACATGGCCCAGCATGCATTGGGTGGAAGGCAGGGAGACACCCTGGACAGGCAGTCCATCACAGGGTTGACACAGATTGACAGACACTCACATTCATACCTGGGAAACTCCAGTCCACCTGACTTACATGTCTTTAGACTGTGGGAGGAAACAGAGAGAACATGCACATGCGCACAGGAAGGACCGGGAATCAAACCCATGACCTTCTGGTTGTGAGGCTACAATGCTACCCACTAAGACACAACCTCAGTTTATGAATGACTACAATACGGAGTCCCTAAAGGGTCAAGTTGTCCAGTTGCTCTCCTTACAGTCCCTGCACGCTGCTGTCATCCTCATAAAAGCAACCTAAAGATAGTGTGCGAAGTTCTAGCTCTCTTTGAAAATCAACACTTTACTTGACAAGCAGGTTAAAGATCAAATCCATTAACGAGGCGAGGTGTGATGCGAGCGGGGAGCTGTCCGTGGTGCTCAACACAGACCCCGCAGCGGACTGCTGACTGGGCAGCGTCTCCTTCGCTTTGTCTTTCTCCTTTGGGCTCCACGTTAGTCCGTTTTTAAGCCAGGAAAAACATCACCGAAGATAAAGTGAAGCAAAAGATCAGTCCCTTCGGGGTGTAAAGCCTGGAGGTGGCACTTGGACTGATGCAGTATTTTAGTGTCCTAACCAAGACGTGTAACCAGCTCAAGGAACAGCAGAACTTAAATATCACAACCAATCGGCCTACCTACCTGTCACTTCTAAACTGGGACCACTGTTTATTTTCATTATATTATTAGGGAATAGAAAATGCAGTGCTCATTCTCAATACCGTAAAAAACAACAACACAAGAGCTTTCAGCTGAATTATGGTGCATTTATTTACCAATTCACATTAGGTGTAAGTGCATCCAAATCACAGCCACGTCCAAAAAATATTTTCCATCTCTGCCATGACGCATCAGCCCTGCAAGTTCTAGTTTCTGGATTTCATTGTCATGTTTGTCAGTGACTTGGCCCAGGTCAATAGTCTCGGTTATTCTCAAGCAAAGGAAAGTTGTAGCAGTTTCAGTCGACTGAAGCTGGTCAGGTGAATCCTAACTAGTATCAACAGTTTGGGGAAGACTGCAATAAGGAAAGCCGAAACAGCTCTGCTCCTCAACGAGCCTTCTTCTATGTTGAACGCCAGTATTGAGCTACGAGTCGTATTCTGAGAATCCATCATGTGTTTCCATGGCGACAGAACGTTCCACCTGAGGGCTGGGAATGGGAATGAGAGTGTAAGACTGAATTAGTGACAGAAAATAGACCATGGTGTTCTGAATAGGCTAATTTAAGTTATCGAGAAGTCTGTTTCCTGTAGCCTTTCAAAAAAAACATGTCAGAGAACTGAGAAGCTTTGAATGGCTGGGATCAAGTTCTCTCGATTTGCAGTTGCCAGGCAGAGGTAGTGTTCATTTTGCAAACTCCAATCAATCAATCTGTCCCTGACATCGGCTGAGTTTCTGAGTTTTATTTAGTCTCCATCTTTGGTGCTCAGTCTCATCGTTGTGGTGTTTCTGCACTGCACTTCCCAGAGATCACCTGTCAATCAAACCGTGTGTCCAGTACTGTGACGTCTTTTTCCCTGGATTTTGAAGTTTGAGTTTCTGAGTTCACATGGGTTTCCTCCCACAGTCCAAAGACAAGTCAGATGGATTGGAGACTCTAAGTTGCCCTTAGGTGTGAGTGTGTTTGTCTATCTGCGTTCGCCCTATGATGGACTGGCAACCTGTCCAGGGTGTTTCCTTGCCTTCTTCCCGGTGTGTGCTGGGATAGGCTCCAGCCCTCTGTGACCTTACGTGTGAATAAGCAGGTTGCTGTTGCAGCTGCTGCTGCTAGAAACATAACACACATTACTTCCAGTGTGCCAGAGGATTTTTCCCTGGAAATACACCAAAAAATAAAGCCTCTATACGCCTGTCATGGTCATGTCCCATCTCTTTTGTCTCCCCCAAGTTATTGTAGTGCTTGTAAGATCCTTTGAAAGGTGGCGAAAGACTTTGCAGAAACAGTTTGTCCATTCTGAATGGATGCTATCACTGCTGCAAGATACGGCACCGTCACCAGCAAGTCAGACTAGCAAGGGAGAGGGTTTCCCATCCTCGAAACTGAGATCAGATCAGGCAACACTCCAATTCTAATTATTATTATATTATAAGGGGCTTTAGGGCGCGAGGGAGCCGGCCTTGGTGGATTAGTCTGAAACATGTAATTTGCGCTTGTAGCGGCTATTTGCTCGTGTTGTGGTCTTTTTTGCTCCACAACTCCACAAATTTGCATACATTTCACAGTGAATAAGATGAAAATTCAACGCTCTGAGCTTGAGCAACTGAGGCACAAAACATTTGCAAATTGACCCCACAATCTGGACCGCAGCGGCTCAAAGGATAGGTCATGGCGCCAACACTGCCAGGATGCTGTAAGGCACTTTGTATTAAAGTGTCCATGAAATGTTGCGTGTACTGTGGGAGCCACTGCTGAGCACGCTTCTTCTTGTTTTTCAGCAAACTTACTGTGGCCCTGGGCAAAGGCAGCCAGACTACAGAGAGGACAACCTGTAATAATACTGGACACAATAAATGACCAGAGGGGCGATGAGAGAAAGTACAACATGAAAGGAGAGAACAAAAACCTCTTCACAGGACAAATGCAAACACCATCATAAGACTGGAAAGTGTCAGTTTAGGGTTGGATTGATATATGGGGTAGATATTGGCCTTTAATTAAAAACCTGTCGTCCACCTCTGATATGATAGATATGATGCAGTTTGATTGATTACATATGTATTGTATACTTGATCAATACTACACTGGTTGTCTATGGGAAGCCCATTATCATTATTATAGTAGGTCATAGTAGTGGAGAGTTAGTGTCCCATGGTTTAAGTGTTGTTTCAGAGGTTTTCCCACAATGACAAGAATAAAGTTTTGGAGGAAACTTTGAATTTCTATAATTCGTTGGCATGAAAATGACTCAATTTAAATTCTTTTTTTTTTTTTGGAATATTGCCGCAAAACATCAGCCTTCGGCGGCTTCAGTCCAAAAACGTCAGCGCTGGCCTTCAAAAACTCAATCAAACTGCGCGCCAGCTCACGAGCATGTTTTATCAACTAGCTGTAATATCATGCCCCAGTCAAACCACAGTCTCTCTGTCAGATCAAACGAGAGCGCGCGGCCCCTTGGCGACATCGATGATTCAATGCATCCCACGGAGGACAACAACAAAAAGAGGAACGTGCGTACCTGCCTGCCATCCATCCGGTTAAATGTGAACAAATCTCACTGTGTTTATGAGCGACGTAGGAACCTTGGCCCCGGTGTCTGGCCGGTTACTGCTCCCGCCGGCAGAATACTAAACAAGGGGTTTGGTTGCGCGAGCGTGGACACACACAGGCAGCGACTTGGCATTGGAAAAGTATCGGAGAGTGATTCACACATTCACGAGGAGAAACACACACACACACACACACACACACACCGCCAAACACACCCTACAAACTGTACGACACACACACACACCACGCCCTAACATGCACTTATACAAGCAAATCTACGCACACCGTCAACCCCACCACCACCACACACACACACACACACAGAGCGAGGCACACACACACACACACACACCTCGCTGGCAGTAATCGGAGTGCAGTGTGTTTTTCTCGGTGGTGTAATTCATCAAAGTGACTGCTGCCAATGAGTCTCAGTCAGCCAGACAGCCGCACCTAATCAATCATCAATCTACCTGCTCTTTGTTTCACAGGCGTCTGCAGTCGCCATATATTTTCCATACACACACACACACACACACACAGCCATGTCACTAATCAACCCTCACTCTCTTCACTGGGTCACCTTTTGGGTTTCCATTCCCTTTTCAGGTCGTGGGTGGAGCAAGACGCTAACACGCGGGGTTAGGGGTTCAACTCCCTCACCCTCAAAGGGCAGGGGGTAGGAGGAGTGAGTAATGGCCGGGTTTGACTGATGGGGTTTTGAAGGCTAATACCAATGTTGATGTTTTGGACAGAAGCTGAATACCTTTAAATGTGACCTTTAAATGTGACCCGAAAAAAAACAACTACTACTACTGCTAGTACTACTACTATTCATACAACAACTACTACCACTACTACTGCTACTACTACCACTACTACTGTTAGTACTACTACTACTAGAACTGCTGCTATTCGTACTACTACTACTGCTACTATTCGTACTACTACTACTACTACTACTCATACTACTACTACTACTACTACTACTACAACTACTCCTAATACTACTACTACTACAACTACAACAACTACTACTACTACTATTACTACTACTACTACTACTACTACTACCACCACCACTTATACTACTACTGTAATAATAATAGCATCTAAATAGTAGTAACTGTACTAATAGGTGGTACTGGAAGATGCTAAGCTACTACCACCACACTCCCATCACTACTAGCCTGTTAGGCTCCATTATGAACTGAAGTACGGGTAATTAGAGGCACCGGTCCTCAGCTACATGACATCTGGTGATGGAAGGTGTTTCAACTGCGGGGGCATTCATCTTCCATAGCAACATTGCTCATGCTGTTAACAAGTCCTGTATTGATGTGGGCCAGATAGGCTATTTGCTCCCTAATGGACTCAAAGACCCACTCAATTTGTTTCTCCCATAATTGCAGCGATGAACCCAATTCTGTATGATTCTTCAATCAATACTCACTCTTCCAATCCCGCATCCTGCTTCACACTCAGGAACATTAACCGGTGGGTCAGCAAATTCATTCTGTTGAGGCTTCGCTCTCTTTCTCTCTCTCTCTCTCTCTCTCTCTCTCTGCCTCTTTCTATCTGTTAAATTCACTTTCAGCTCAAATCTGCTTAAACTTGATGGGAAAGAAGCATTGTAGCATCAACTGAGGTAATATTAGACATCAACACATGACTAGAGTTCAATTATTATTATTATTACTACAAGATCCTGTAGTAGTCCTACTCTCTGTATTTTCTTCCATAGTGTGTTCTGTATGTACACAGTAGTTTGTTAGTGTTTATCAGTTGTTTATACACTAACACTGGAACTTGAGTCACGGTGACCAAAACGTGACGCTCGCACCCCTAACCCAATTCTGCCAAAGTACGAGCACATTTTCTTGCTCAGACTGCAATTCTAAATCACACTTTATCCACAACACGACACACAGTTCTGTGTATTTGGCACATGGTGAGAATCCCTTGTGTTCACGTGGGGGAAAAGCGTTGCCTTTCAAAATGCTGAAACCGAAAATTGCCAATTGGCCACGCCGACGACTCGCAGGTACAAACGCTAAAGCTGCTAAATTGAGAGAGGGGCCAAACGTGACTCTGCCGTTTTGGGAGACGAATGGAAGGCAATATGGCAGAGAGAGGGTGAGGAAGGGTGAGGGTGAGAGGAGGAAGAGGAGGCGGAGGAAGAAGAGCAAGGAAAACAAACAACCGGAGTCGCTTCACTGTAGCTTCAACTATCTGTACTTTCTAAAGGAGCTACTCTCTGTGCTACTTTTCATAGTGTAATACAACACACAGTATTCAGTGATTACTGCACTATAGAATGCACTACTGCAATTGGTGTATTTATGTACCATGTATGATATTAGGAGGCTGAGTATTCCTATTTTGTCAGTAGAAATATATATCTACTCTATAGTATTTTTATAGTTTACTGTATTTGCACATTTTGCACAACTGAAGTGTATCTTTGAGTCTCATAATGCAATCAACATTTTACAATACATAAGTAGAAAACGAAGAAGCTGCTGCTGCTGCTGATAAGGAAAGGTATTCATGGGAGTTTTTCATTGAGCATCAGTGTGTAATTGGTTTTCAGAGAGATCTATTCATTTCGTTTGCATTTTGCGTTTTGAGAAAATGAGGTATAGTTGCAGAAAACACATGGAAACAATACAAAATAAACTGTAATGAGTTTTCATTGTTTTCCCACGCAGCTCCAAACTACACATATCACAACTACAAGAAAGACATGAAAGGGCTGATGAGGAATAAAGTCGCTGGTTGCAACAGTGTGGTTTCCTTTGAAAAAGACTGCGATTCATCATCCTTTACTGTGTCACACAAAGTTTTGTTTCCTTCAACAACTTCTGTAATTCCGTAAAAATCTGATTATGGAAGAAACAGATGGCAGAACTGTCTGATAAGAGTGTGTTCACTGTTTTGAGAGTGTGAACTGTGTCAAATGTGTCAAATCAACTGAGAAAAACTGCATTATATTAGTGTTTTTTTTTTGTTTTTTTTACATTTCTTTTTGTTTTATATTGGAGCAGTAAGTATAACACAGAAAATGACATTACATACATTCATGTATTTCTGCATTTATTTAGTGACCAACCCTGCTGCTTTCTGCTGCTTCAGATACAGTATGTACATTTCCCAACCTGAGGCTTTTTCTTCCTGTCAGTAGCTGATATGTTCTGTGTGTCTTTCTTTCTCCCCAACACAAAACAATATTCTTCTGTCTCTTCAAAAGCTTTGTTATAGAGAGTGTGTGGGTTTTACACACTGAGGAACGAAGTGTGTGAGTAGGTGTACTGCAGAGAGAATAGCGTCATTACACCGGGAGCAGTGAATGGGTCTTTAAGCGGCATCCTGAACGCTGCGTGGCGTTCACTGCATGCTATTCAATTTACATCTCACTACTGGTGTCATTACTGTCTTTCATTACTGTCTCTCAATTTGTTTCTCTCTATACATACAGGGGTTAGACCGATATATTGGCGTGCTGGTAAACGGGACTGATATCTGGCCTTTCATTAAAAATCAGACATCCACCTCCGATATGATGCAGGGTTTTACTCTTCAGGGCCGTCAGTCTCACCCTGCCTTAAGAAGCTACTAACCATTAACAATCTCATCAGTTTTAGGGTCACATGATAGTCTAAGTGCTGTTTCCACCGTGACAGGAAACTTCTGATTTTGGTGAATTTTTGGCATGAAAATGGTCAAATGTAAAGATATTGAATATCGGCACAAAATATCGTCTGTCGGCAATTTAATAATATATACTATATATATATATATATATATACCTAATATATACTACTTATATCTTTATTTAAAATATGTTATTATGATTTTTATTGTTTCTTTTATTATGAATTTCAGTTTCTTCTGTATAATAATAATAATAATAATAATAATAATAATAATAATAATAATAATAATAATATTGTTTATTTTATTTTCATTATTTTATGTACTATTTCTTCCTGTCTTCCTCACTCCTATCACATTTCATTAGTCTGCCACTAGATGTAGTGGTCACTATGAACTTTGTGATCACTTTAAAAGGATTTTTTAAATGTAGCTTGGATCTGATGCCACTTACTGTAACATATACCATCAATTTAGATGATGAAGGATTTGTATTGGCTGAAAAACGCAGGTAAACTTTATTTCACATATAGAAGGCAAGGCAAACTGAGATTTAGGTGGGTGAGACAGAGAGAGAGAGAGAGAGAGGCTGTGTGTATGCGTGTGTGTGTGTGTGTGTGTGTGTGTGTGTGTGTGTGTTTGAGTGAGAGAGAGATGTCAGATGTGAATGATTTATGAGTATGTAAATGACTGTTGAAGGACAGCGAAGAGCAGGACTTGAGGGACACACACACCTGTGGGCCATGTAATAATGAGGTGTTCCTTCAGTCTTCCTTCAGTCCATACAAAAATAGCCCACGTTCACGTGACAGGCAGACAGACAGACTCCAGTTCTTGAAGGAGGAGGAAATCTACTTCCCATAAAGCTTCAGCGATGTTTAGATCTGGTGACCGGAGCAGCCATGGAGGGTGTTTCACTTCTTCCTGGTGGTCATGAAACCAGCAGCGGGTACGGGGGTGTTGTCATCTTGGAATTTCCCAGAGGAAAGATCTTTTGCCCAGTCGTCTTTTCTTCATTTCCTAAGAAACAGGGGGGATCTGAATTGAGTCTCATGTTGTGATCACCTTCATCTGACATGTTTCTCCTAAAGCCCCTTAGGAGCAATGAGGAGACAACAGAGAGAGGAAGGAGATCAATGTGAAGATGCTACCATGTGACATATATAATGGTAACCAGCTCCTATGTGGCTGTCGGCCCCGTGGCTTCAATAGGAAAATGCAACAGTGTTGAGTTTTCTTTGAGATCTTCCTCTCATCTCATGGTCTCATATTCAGTTAAATGAGACTTATTTCAGATCATCTGGAGAGCTGTTGTTGTGATCAGAGTGAGATCAACATGAGCTGATATGTGATTGTTTTTCCTGAGTTTAATTTGAGAAACAGGAGAAAATGCCTTTTGTCTCAATTTAGTGTTAAAAAGAGCTAATTTATGTCCAGGAGCAATAGAAGGTAGAAATATGAGATCTCTTCTTGGATTTTGCTTTTCTAAGGCATGGGAGCATCATGAGGGAGCAGTGTTTGCACCCTAAGGTGCTCCTGGTCCTTTCAGGTGACATAGCGCAACTGCAGGCGGCCATGTTGGAGGTCCTCAGCTCTTGGCACCAGTGTCTGTGTACAGGTTGTCTGTCTCAACAGAACTGAATAGATGTGGTTAATTTCTCTAATTTCTCTTAATCTCTTTTTCTAGCCTGGTTGTTATAAATTTCTTACTTTATTTTTGCATGTCTAATGGACCTCCATGATGGTGACAGACATGGTTGCAAGGAGAGTTTTGCTGCAACTGCAAAGCCTTAGGTCTGATGACTGCAAAGCAATTGCAAAGCAATCATCAGACTGAATGACTCCCAGTAGATATGGCTGCCATACGATTACAGGTCTAATGTCTGATGTCTAAGGTCAAAGGTTTAATAGCTGGCAACAGGAATTGTGAGTTGAAGGAATCCTTTGGCATTCTCCAAACGTAAACCCGTCTGGATGGAGAAAAAAGACTGGAAGGTGACATCAGACAAGACTACTTTTTTCCAGATGTTATAGCCCTTACAGGTTATGCATCTTTGTGCATAACTTTGTTACAGATATTGTGTGAGTCTGTAGTTTGATGGTGTTTAGAACTACTTTGTCTGTCCCTGTCAGTGAGCTTCGACTTCGACTCTTTGCAGATGCAGTTTGTGTGTCTGGCATATGTTGTCCTGATTTTCCACACAGTTCCTCCTGCCACATTAAATCATCTTGCACTTTTTGTGACCGATACATCTGCAGTTTGACCGTTTCTCCTCTTCGAAACTCTGTTAGTCACCTCATGTTGCATTAAAACATCTTTATAAAAGTAGTGATTGTCAGTCCTCTTTCAAAGCTGAAACATACTGCTAACTGCCATTCAACTTCATATGACTCGCCTGTGTAGCTTCTTTGTAATTGTGATTTAGTTACTTTTGTATGTGGTGTTTCCATTATTTCGTCCAGCCCCTGTATAATAGTAGTGACAGCGAGAAACAGAGAGACAGACAATAAGCAGGAATGTAGTATCTATGGCTGACTGATCAGACAGGCTGGCATGTGGGAAGTCCCCCGGACCCAGAGGGTCAAAGGTCATGGGTCAACATCAGGCTTTGACCAAGGGCAGATGGGTTTAACAGTGCATGTGTGTGTGTGTGTGTGTGTGTGTGTGTGTGTGTGTGTGTGTGTGTGTGTGTGTGTGTGTGTGTGTGTGTGTGTGTGTGTGTGTGTGTGGAAGCGAGCAAGAGAAGAAGACTTGTTTCAAGAAATAGTGCCATAATTTCACTTTTTTCACTTTTATCAGACTCATATATCAGTGTAACCCCAGTAGTAGTGCACATAGTGTGTGTAAGTGTAGCGGCTCACATCTAAAGAGTGTGTGGGGTCAAAGTTTGGGGTTAAGACAGTCAATCAACCAGTCAGACAGACAATTATTATTACTAGCAGTAGTGAGTTTGTCTGACAGGTAGTTTATCAGTTGAACATACCTAACACACGGTGGCACTCACACCACTGAGTTGCGTGTGTTTGTGTTCTTGCATTACTATACCTACGAGGACCGAAGCGTCCTCACAAGGGTAGAAAGATGGGGAAAATCCTTGAACGTGAGGGAGGACATGCTGCTCCTCACTTCCTCAGAGGGGTTAGTTTAGGATTAGGACTTTAGGGTTAAGATTAGGTTAGGGTAAGGGTTAAAACTAAAGGGTAGGGAATGGATACACTACTGAATGAGGGTTCAAAATGCAGTAATGCAAACCTGTGTGTGTGTGTGTGTGTGTGTGTGTGTGTGTTATGTAAGTTTCAAATTCACTCCCTGTTCTTGACCCTTGATTCACACACACAAATACTTACTCACCGTAGTTGTTCGAATGCACCGATGCCTACTGTAATATTCAAGAGACTTATGAAACAAAAGGGTTAGCCCCCTGAACGGTCCCAAGGATTACTTCTCAGACAAATTCTCCACCGACAAAGCCCCCATTGTGTCCCGTCAAGCCCTCGCATTAGCAGCAGGGGCTGACTGCACGCCTAACTAGGCTTGACAGGGCCAGCGCTCTCCCTGCAAGGAGACAAAATACCTTTCTGATAATGTACTTGGTTGGATTGGATAAGATATAAACAAACAAACAAACAAAACAAAAAAAAATAGTTAAGTACATTAATTAAATAATAAAATTATAATTTAATTAAAATATAATATGGACAATACATGTCTGTGGAAAGTCCTAACAGATTAAGGATATACATATATATTAATGTATGTATGATCTATTGAAAAATAGGTTTCAATCTAAATCATTAGGTTACAGTACATACATCTGTTACTACAGGCTTTTTACAATATGGACATTTTGTTAGTAAATAGAGAACAATCTTTTTAGTTTTTAGTAACAGGAGGAGAAGATAAAGCCAGGTCTGGTTGTTTTTGCCTTCTCCCTGTCATCAGTGTAAACCCACAGGAGTTTAAATCACCAGTGTCAAGAGAGCTTGAATAAAAAACAGAACTTCTGGTCTGAACCTTCAAAATAAAACCCTTTTTGGCGATCATGTGTTTCGCAGTACTTGATTGATTAGAACAGGAACAGAAGGGAAAGTAAAAACGTATTTCACTGGGAATCTGTAGTAAATGAATATACAGTTGTAACTGTCCTTTCATAGAAGATATTAATAGCTATATAGCCAAGTGCCATGGATATATATATTTGGAGTTGGCAACAATATTCAAAGAAAGTCTCAAACACCAAACGTATGTGTCAGTTAGTTTATAAAACTCGAGTTTAACCCATTTCAAGCCAGTCCTTTGCTGGGAATATATACTTTGAGAGTGGGCGAAAATGGACTTTGGACTTTGGACTTTGGACCCCCCCACCCCTCAAGTTGTCATTTGAGAATTTCTTTGTGTATTTGTGGCAACTGGGCAACTTCTAAAACATTTTATGGACATTTTGCTGAGATGATCTATTTAACAGCTAGTTTCATGAGGGGTACCCGAAGGAAAATGTCCATGACCTACAATTCGATTAATTGGTTTGTTAATGTTTTTCTAAAGGGGTGAACAGTCTGGTTTCTACTACAATTGTGCTTAAAGTCACGAGCTAATGCAACAAATACATCCTGCTCATTTGGAAAAGTCCCTGACATTCCCCGACTTGCCCTGAGAAGTTATCAAATTCCCTGACTTTCCCCGGCTGGAATAAGGCTCTGTAGACTCCATGATATACAAGAAATCACATGACCAGTGGGAAACGCGATATATGATTTTTATTATTCTGTATATCCTAGTGCGTCATCATTATTTTTCCAGGAGGAATTAAGTTTACGCTTTTATTTTGAAGGCAAAGTCGTCGTACGTCCGGTCTCTCTCAAGCGAACTTGACGCAACTGTGTGAAACCAAAAGCAGTGGGGTTTGGCATAGGGAGGAGGGAGGAAGAATACTCCCATCCCGATACACTCCAGTTTTAGTGACTCGCGCCGTTTACAGTGGAGCTCCTCGCTGGACGTGTCCGTTTCGCGTCCTTACTGGAAGTACAAAACACACACTCCTGTCACCAACAAACTGGACGTGTGTGTTGGTTTTGTCACGAAATACACCTGAGCCGGTCATGTAACCGGGCTCCTGGGCGTGGAAAACCCGAGGAAAAGCGGCCGAACTTGTCTACTTGTTTGTCGTGGGAACGTTGTGCAACTAAACTTCCACACTGCGTTAGCTGCGCAGCCAAACAAGCGGCAGTTTTAATGGTTCTTTCGTGCCCGTTTGCCTAAAGAGTATATATTTTTTATCCCAGTTTACTAACGTCATGATGTGAATTCATGAACTCTTTGGCCGAGCGGTGACAGAGAGGACGAGTTTTAGTTTATTACGTTTCGTCTTGTTGGGGAATACAGAAAGACAATCCGCCTGCACAGAGATCCCAGCCGCAAATCCAAAGGTAAGCAAACGGCTCCTAATTTACTTTTTCAGAGCATCTGCCATGGATGTCGTGGTGTTTTTTCTGTGTAGTTTGCGGCATACACCATAAAAACTCCCTTCTGCCTCCTGCAAGGCTTCTTTCCCAACGCTTCGTATAAACAGGAAATGCTTTAGAGATAAATCTTTAAGATCTGTGAGCCAGGCTCGAGATTTCCAGTTCTTATCAGCGCACAAGTTCCGTCCTGTCTCGTCTGGAAAGCGAGGCACGCCAAGCTCAGCGAATAAATCTGGCAATTTCATGTTGCCTTGTTTATTGACCCATGACCAATGCATCGTATAACATTACTTAAGAGCTTTTACGATTTGCTAAGAGCTGATGGAAAATTCGGCATACTAGTGATCCACCAAACAACACATTATTTCACTAAAATTTCAACTTTTTGAACTAGTTCACCCTGCTTGACCCGCTCCACGGTGCGTTTAGCTAGAACATTGTTGGAATAACAGGCGAACCTATTGTAAAGGTTTATTCAAATAAGCGCCGTTTGGTGTAACGTTATTGTGTATGTGGCGAATTAAAGAGTGGAGCATTTATAAAACGATTCGTGAAAGCACAGAGCACCCGGAGACCCGGTGAATGTGCTGTCACACGGCTGTCATGATGTAGCCTGAATGCTGGACTGACTCCTTTCACTGTTACCTTACACGGTGGCATCCTTTTGTGGGTGAGAGATTACGCAATATTAGTGAATCAGCTGTTTTGTTATGGCAATGAATAGTATCGCCCAGAAGTTCTTTTCAGTAGTTGCCAGATTAAAAAAATGAAAGTGATGTGATATAGTCTTCTCTCCCGGGAACCCAGATTCATTGATAGTTTACGCAAATGTTGAATGACAAAATCTGTTCTGTTGCCCTTATATCATGGCGTTTGGTATGTCAATGTGATTTCCCTTGGTGTCACTTCATGGATTAGAATATACACTACACCTTGAACTATCCATCCTTAAAGCATAAAGCCGTGATGCTGCACTGGTATGCCTAGTGTTGTTAGATTGTGGATAATGTGAAGCTCACATCACACAAGCCGTCTCAAGGCTAGGCCAACACAGATCTCACACAAAGTTGTCCAATGTCATGCTGCCATTCACTCCACTAGAATAACAAGCCAAGTTAGAGTCTGGGTGGAACCAGGGTTAAGGGCAACTGCCGCCAAACCGCCAATATGGGGTTTATTAATTGGAACACCTCATTCAGTGAAAGCAACAGCCCCTCCATCAAAATGCCTTCACACACAGGAAGTCAGTAGAAGCCTGTCTGTCCTCCCGTCTGTGAACTAATAGTTTTTAAGTGTTGGTAATAGGAATGTTTCTACCTTAATGACAATAGGTACATTGTTTTCTGACTGGGAAATGCAGATTGGGGCTTTAGTTATACTAACATGCTAGTTAGCTAGCCTGCTGATCTTCTAAGGTCATGGATGCTATGGTCATGAATGAATAAAAAGTAAGTCATTGACATTTTATGTCCATTTTGACCAGAATTCCCTCATTTGCCAATTGGCCAACTTGCGCTCTGATAAATGGTGGTACTTTTGGCTCCGCCCACTGACCTCTAACTCAAAGAATGAGATTATTTCTGCCTCTCAGAAAAGTAAAACTACAACTCCAAAATGCTCTTGGGTTGAACTGTAAATTCTTGTAGCCTATATAATAGGACCATCAGAACCGGTTGGTGGAGACCTGGAATGTAGGCCGAGTAACCTACAGTGGTAAGAAAAAGTTTGTGAACCCTTTTGAATGACCTGCATTCCTGCATAAATGGCTCCTACAGTATGGTCTGATTTTCGTTTCGTTTCGATTGAAGTCGTAACAACAGATAAACACAATGTGATTTAACAATTGAACATTGAACATTTTGTTGAACATATTCAAACATTAACAGCCTAAGCTGTAAAAAGTATGTGAACCTCTAGGATAATTACTTCAGGTGATCAATCCATAAGGTGACATTCAGGTGGGTTAAAGGTCCTGTCATATAAAAACACACAAAGTTTGGTTACCAACAGAGTCTGCTCTCCAAAAAGAGATCTGTTGAAGTGGAATATGCCCCAGCAGACCTCCGGAGAAGAGTTGTTGAGGCTCATAAGGCTGGAAAAGGCTGCAAAAGCATTTCCAAAGACTTGGGCCTCCTTCAGTCTACAAGACAGATTGTTTCGAAATGGAGAAAATCCATTGCCATTGCTGCTCTCCCTAGGAGTGGGCGTCCACAAAGAGCACACCGCATAATGGTCCAAGGAGATGACAAAGAACCCTAAGATAATTGCTCAGGATCTGCAGGCATCTCTTGACCTTTCTAACATCTGAGTCCACGAGTCCACAATAAGAAAAACACCAAACAAGAGTGGTGTTCATGGGAGGATAGCAAGGAGGAAACCACTGATCTCCATTAAAAACATGGCTGCCTGTCTCAAGTTTGCCAAAGACCACCTAGATGTCCCACAAGGCTACTGGAACAATGCTCTGTGGCCAGATGAGACCAAAATTTAATGTTTTGGCAAAAGCACACAACACTATGTTTGGAGGAGCAAAACCACTGCATTCCAGTTGCGAAATCATCCCAACCGTGAAGCATGGTGGAGGGGGTTCATGGTTTTAGGGCTTTGCTGCCCCAGGGCCTGGACAGCTTCAATCATCAGGGGATCAATGGATTCCAAATTGTTTCAGGAAATTCTCCAGGAGAGTATCAGGGCAACGGTCTGTGAATGCAGGTTGCTCAAAAAGGGTTCACAACCTTTATTCTGCTGCTGTCTGCTATCACAGAGAAGCTGCTATGAACAGGACTGCACCTGGCTCATCCCACCTTTTTTTGGAAGGGATCTCTTAGATCGATTCACTGGAGTGCAACAAGAAGATGGCAGCGTCACCCATGTTCAATATTTATATAGTCCGCTGCAACCCTTCAGCCATAGTCCAAAATTGCCAACAGCCAAGCGCCAAATGTCGGTTTTACTTTGCCGGATAAATCATTAACTGTCTCCTGCCACACCGAGACCATAACATTTGACTGCCATGGTTATATCTGTCTGCCTCTGCCTCTGAGACTATGCTTCCAATATGCTCTCACGTAATCTGATTTCTGCACTTCATGATGAATCGCTAACATGATCCACCGTGTGAGTGAGTGCGTTTTGAATTAACACACAGAGCCTGAACCTACACACAAAAGTGCTAATGTCGGACACCGTGGTGTTTGTCAGCGTCAGATTAAAAGTTGCATTATGGGTAAATCTCTTGACCACCATGTTTTGCTTTGCTGCAAAAAAACTTTTATCCAACACTGAGGATTTAACTTTACACATTCTGGAGATTTAGCAGATTTAGTTAGTCAGGGAATAGAAACCGGTCTCATTAGTGTTAGTGTTTTTATTATAACTGCGGTGTACAGTTAATCCAATATACCAGCCCAGCCGTAAAGCCTATTAACCTATTCTGCCTCTATCAAAACCACGTGGCTGTATTTACTTCCACAGAGAAGCAACTAAAACGAGGTCCACATCTCTTAGGTGCCAAGAAACCCACAAATGAGGCTGTTTGTCCTTTTCAGAAGCGAGATCCCGTCAGCCTCCGAAGCGAAATCCTAAATCAAATCCCGTTTCATAACTTGGAAGAGAGGGAAGAGAGACGGGGCATAAACACATCAGACTTTTGTCTCTTTCTCCATGTTGCAGTGATTTAACACCGGAAAAGACCGCTAGACATCCAGAGGTCAGAGTTGAAAGGTCAGGGGGGTCAATGGCACAGAGCTGGAACACAGTCACCCAGGCATTCACACACTTCCAACAGATCAGTACATATGTTCCACTGGCTTTGTTTGTTTGGTTTTCCTTGAGTGTGTGTGTATGTGTGTGCATCGTTCTTGGCATGACATCATGTTTTGTTCTTGGTGTACATGCTCTGGTTTTGATTTGCATTGTAAGCACTTTCTCATTCTTTTTTGACCGTGTGTGTTTATGTGTTTTGTGTTTTCTGGCTTTCAAGATGAAGAAAATCATCCAAAATGGAGATTTTCTTTTTGCCAATCCTTTCATGGTTAGGGGTTAGTTAGGATTCAACATGTAGTGACGTGTGTGAGTGTGTGTGTGAGTGTGTGAGTGAGTGTGTGAGTGAGTGTGTGAGTGAGTGTGTGAGTGAGTGTGTGAGTGAGTGTGTGAGTGAGTGTGTGAGTGAGTGTGTGAGTGAGTGTGTGAGAGTGTGTGAGTGGATAGACCTCCCTAAACAGAACCATCTGTTGCCTGGACTCCCACCTAGACCAATTACAGGCCCAGGTGACATTCCATCCCCCAGCATGCTTCCTTCTGATTGGCCAATGAATGAAAGCCTGAGTAAGCACTCGCGAAATGGCCAATCGTAGCCCAAGTAAACAACACACCAGGAAATAACCATCTTGGGTGGGTCAGTAAAGGCTATAATAGCTAGTGCCTTGTTGTTGGGGTTTTAGGTTTATCTTACATTGTTGACGCGAGTGTGTGTGTGTGTGTGTGCGTGCTGTGTTTACCGTCCGTTGCCATCCAGTTGCCAGCTGTGCCTTCTGAAGTCACTGTTTACCCCTTGACGTTCACAATGCTGCAGCTGGTTTGTCTGCAAAATATTTCAAACAGCGGTGGAGCAGATCGAAGCTCGGGGAACGTAAACCACGCCTGTTTTCAGACTCTGTAGGGCAAGGGTTTGTAAATATTTTCAGCTCAGCAGCACGGTCGGGCGACTGGGGCGAATACACCGGGGATCGGTGATCAGCTGAATCTGTGGAAGCTCTGAAAGGCAGCGGGGGAAATGGGGGATGCTTTTCCTGAATTCTGCTAAAACTATTTTCTCTCCTGTGCTGAAGTCACTATAATGACTTACTAACAGAAGATCATAAGAACAGTTTTACCAAGATACTTTTTTTTATAGTTATTCGCCTGTATGACTATTATTTGTCATAATTGATTGATTTTCAGATAAAAGATATATGTGGTGGAACTTTGAAAACTCATTATATTGAGTTACGCACAGTAGGGGAAACAATCCTCTGAAAAGGACCCCCCTGAAGCCTTTTCCTTCAGTCAGTAAGTCACTATTATGAGTTAAGCACAGGAGAGAACATAATTTAGGAAAAGGATAGGAAGAATTTGTTTTCGTTGCCTTTCAGGCCTTAAATATGAATCGCTGGTGGAAATTCCCGTGCGTTTTTTGCCCTATTTAATTGACATTGATCTTTTGGTAATTTCAAATGTAGCCTGGTGTAAGATACGCCGATACGGGACCACATGCAGCGACAAAGTGACGCTCAAGTTGAATTCAAATGCGTTTAGAGCCAGAGCTGTCCTCGGGCTGTGCTGGTTTTGTGCTTCCTACTGGGAATGCACCGCCACCTCCATACTGGTTCATCCTGCTTTTGCAAAGACTCATCCTGTAATTTAAGATGTAAAAATCCCCCCAGCTTGTGCATTTATGAGCTATGTTTCAGTTCAAGTCATCTCACCTGCAGCATTTCTTCATTTTGTTTTTTAAGTTCAAATCTAGGTAGGGTTATAAAGGTCTTTAAAAAGTCTCAAATGTAGCTTCCTGAAACCTGCAGATACCCTTAATTGTTAGTGTTCATCTTAACCTGGTTTGGATACCAGTCAGTCACAGAACAGTGTACTAAATTCACTCTCAAATGCTTTTCTGTCTTGTCTTTCCATCAAACCCCACCACTTTGGCACCAAAACAGCCCATGTGAAGTATTTGTGTCTTGGTCCTACTCCGCTGGGAGCAGCTGATTTAGGCCAGTTTATATGAGGACAAGCTCTGCTATATTTGACCAGCTGCTAACTTGTTGCTCTCATTATCCTGTTGTCGGGGATTTAAGAAGTCTATCTGACTGATTGCTCCTTTCAAGTTTGTTAAAGTGTTTTTTTTTTTTAATGCGGACCTCCTCACTCCTCACACTCCCCCTGTACCGCCGCAACCACACTCTTTTGAAGGCACCCAGCTATAGGATGCATGTGCATGTTGTGATGTGTGTAGTCTCCATAGTATGTGATGCGCTGTCCCGCTACTGCGCTTGAGCCAACGTTAACCTAAGATAGCACTGTGCTAATAACTGCAGTGTGCAACAACGTTAAAGTGGTGGTCCATGAGATGCACTCTTTCACTGAAATCTGCAGCAGGTTCCTGTTTGCTCCTGTTCATTGTCAGTAGCAAGGCCAGTTCAAGTCAGAAGGGAGTCAAAACCATTTCTTAAACCTTGCCTCTTTAAGCCACTTTTTTTCCCCCGCAAATAAAACTGAAAACGGCCACTTTGCAGATCTTTGCAGATTGCTCCTGTCATTACGCCTCTCTTCCCTCAACTTTACAAGCCCAGGGAGGGACAGTCTGATAGAGAAATGCGTCGCATCAAGTCAGATCACATTGTCTTATTTTATGGAGCAATTTGTAAGTCAGTTTTGTCAGGCAGCACGCTTTAGAAAACCCCCAAGAGCACAATGTCTGCAGTCTGCCAAGCCATCAAGCATCATTTATTTTACCCCAGATGCCCTTTACTTCATCACCATGCCTACTGATACTGACACACACACACACACACACACACACACACACACACACACACACACACACACACACACACACACACACACACCAGTTTGTGATGATAGATATTTTGCTGCTGAGCGAAGAGTGGGAAGTGTGCATGGCCATTTAGCTGCCTGGGTAAATTGCTCTAACACTCTCTCTCTCTCTCTCTCAGTCTCTCTCTCTCTCTCTCTCTCTCAGTCTCTCTCTCTGTCGCTCTCTCTCTGTCGCTCTCTCTCCGTTAATATGGGGCCACGTCAGTCAGTCGGAGATGCGAGGCGTTGCTCTCCAAATAGACAGAGTAATCATTAAACGAATAAAAGACCGTTGCACGCCCGCTAAAGAATATAAAACATGAAAGGAACGGAGAAGCGAAGACAAAAAAAGGAACGGGGGAGGACAGTTACAATAGCTCTCAGTCTAATGACTCTACCCATCATTTTCTATACCCATTTAATTTCATACAATGCTTTCAATTACTTACGATGCTAGTTTTTGTTAAACCATTGTGTGGGCTTTATTGCAGGATGACTGTAGGTGCGCCAAACTGAGGGATGGATGCGCATTACAGGGCCCAAGCCAGATCTTTTTCTGTTTCTTTCTTCATTGTTCTTTTGTACGCCGAGCGAGCTTCATGATCTCAGCACCACCGAACCTGTAGAGGCTGATTCCACACCTCTAAGGTCATCGGTCTGAAAGGACGGGGTGTTTTTCTGTTTCCAGAAAGTTTGAGTGAATGGTGTTCCTCCGAAAGCAGCGGAGGCGTCAGTTTGTTTCCCTAGCAGCAGTCTGTGTGTGTGTGTGTGTGTGTGTGTGTGTGTGTGTGTGTGTGTACTGCTGCCCATTAGCAACGAAGTGTGTGTGTAATCTCTGTTTGGGCTTCTGCTGCGAGCGTCCGAAGGTTGTGTTTGCTGTGGAAACAGGTGCAAGTGTGTGTGTGTGTGTCCTTGACCATTCAGTGTGTTTGTTCAGATAGGTAGAGCCTGAAAGGTGCCTTGCTCTCACACTTCACTTTCTCTTTTAAACACCTGCTTGTGGTTTTCAAGAGACATATTCAGTGAAAATGTGACAATTTCACCTCAAAGTGACATTTTCGATTCATTTGATTGATATTGTTGGTTGCACACACACACACACACACACACACAGAAACTCAACTTAACGTTAGTAGGCTAGTACCGCACACTAGTAAAGACTTCTATCTGCTAACGTTGAGCACAAACCAACTGAATTGTGTTCACAAATGTAAATTACAAAGTTGTTTCAACATGTTTTCATAACAAAAACGACACATGAAGTAAAAATTGATGCAGAGGGAAGTGTGTTTACTGTTCACGGTGTGCGGCGCTATATTGCTGTGACGTCAGGTGTGTTTTATATCGGCGAACTCAGTGCCCACTCTGCCACTCTTGCTCTTTTTGAGCTTGATTTAGTTATTTGATTTGTTAAATTCTGACAGCAGCAAGTCTCTGGTTAGAGTGAATAAAGCTTGTTTTACTTCAATGTGTGACTTTGTATGTGGTTTTGACCTTTAACCACTTTGTGTTTCCACTGACTTCAATATCTGTCCACTTCTTCCTTTTAGTTCCTCTAATTTAGGTTTGTTTTTCTCATCCCTCTTTCTATCGTTTTCTCTTTCTGTCTTCCTTTCTCTCTCTCTCTCTCTCTCTCTCTCTCTCTCTCTCTCTCTCTCTCTCTCTCTCTCTCTCTCTCTCTCTCTCTCTCTCTTTCTGTCTTCCTTTCTCTTTCTCTCTCTCTCTCTCTCTCCCTCCCCCCCACCCCCCTGTTTCTTCTCCTTCTCCATATGGGCCGAATCACTTTGCTTGACCATCAAGTCTTTTATCCCTTTATCCTCCCTGCTATCATTCCTGGCCACAACGACATTGGTTTGTTTTTTTATCTCGGCATGTTATTCCCGTCACAGTCATCACAGGCTGACTCATTGGCTTGAAGTCCTTCCAGTCCTGACAGCATTTCCAAGTAATGTGTGTGTCATGTGTTTGAGACAAAAACACACATTGCAACACATGTCAACACAGTATGTTTCTGTTGTTAAGTATGAGGTTTGACCGATATGGGGTTTCAATACTGACTCTGACATGTTTGGGTTAAAGCTGCTAATAGCAGATATTCAATATCTTTAAATTTGAACATTTTCATGAAAGAATTCTTTCATTTGTATTCAGACCATGGGACACTAAATCTCTCCGTTGAAACCAAGGGTAACAATAATAATAATATTTTTTGTGCTTCATGGCCAAACAGTTAGACGTATCAAACAAAGCTAAATAACTTGGCTTTTCAGAACTCACTGTAAAGTTCAAAATGGCAAAAAAGCTATTTTGTTGGGAATGAAAACCAGTATGTGCAATGGATGCGACCTGAGTCGAGGAATCTGCGGGGGGGGAAATTGGATTGTAGGCCTTACGGTTCAGGAGTTATTGGCCAAAATGTAATGTTACTTGTTATAGCGTGACCATCTGGCCGATCAGTAGCGGGGGAGATTTGCAACCTTGCCACAACATTTGATTGCTCTAGGACTTATGGCCTTTGAGGTACAGATCGTCTTAAGGCAGAAAAAGGAGAAAAATCCTAACAAAACAATCTGGTTCCAGACCTGCAGTAGTTGGACCCCTAATAATAATAATAAAAAATCATAAAACACAATAAATACTCATTCAAATAAACGCTGCCTGAATGATACACGATCTTTAGTAAAAGCGTTCAAAAGTAACTGTGTGTTCTTCCAAGCTAGACACACGTCCACTTCCATTTCATGCAGGCAGTATACAATATCTCTATCACATATGACCTTTGCCCAGACTGAACTCTTATTTACAGGCAGGTTTCCTCCACAGTGCTTGACCTTTTGCCTCGCTGCCGCATTGACAAAACCACGAGATCTGACCCTGACATCCGTCTGTGGGAGAAACGTCTGCTAACTGTCACTCAGAAATACCAGCGGGGTAGAAAAGGTCCACAGACAGTATTTAGAGATAAGAGACTCTGTGTGGGGTTTTTGTGGAAAGGCTTGAACTCTTCCTCTTGCTAAGGGTGCGTTCACAGTAAGCGTGTTTGGAGCGGTTTATAATTATAGAGCCTGCTCCTTTTTTTTAGTTCGCACCATAACGTCAACATAAATGTCAATAATGAAAACAACTGATAGGATCAAGAACTGAGATGCTTTGCTGCGTTGTCACATGAGACGAAAGCGTGCGTGTGCGTGTGCGTGTGCGTGTGTGTATGTGATGACCTAACATAAGACGTGCACTTACATACACATTGACACACGGTGGGTACCTTCATGGTGGCATCACACCTGACCTTTCTCTGTTTGAGTTAACACTCGGCCTGAGGTGTTATCTTCCGTTCTTTCTCTATCTCCTAACACTTGTGGAAAGACAGATGGCTGATGGTCTCTCACACACACACACACACACACACTCCCTGTTTTTTTTGTGTCAACCCTAGCTGTGTACCATTTTAGAGACAGAATTTCGTGTGTGTATGTGTGTGTGTTGTCATGGCAATTTTTTTTTTTATCCATTTTTCACAGTTGGATCTTTCTGTTTTGGTTCCATGGCTGCGTCTTCTGCCCCATAGTGTTTGTGCAGTATAAAAATAGGCAGCCCACTAATTCACATGAAACAAGTCTGAGCGGGGGTTTTCATTTCAATTCCAGCTGCTTCTTCTTTTTTTTTAACACCGCTAGTTTGAGCAAAAGTTATTTATTGAATCTTCTCGTGCAGTCAACACATCCCGGTTCATGCGGTGATAATGATGAACACACTGCTCCCCCCCCCCACACACACACACACACACACCTGATTACAGACGAGGCATCTGTAAGTGGTCGTCAGTGAGATTGCATTTTTTTTTTTTTTCCTGCACAGCACATCCCAGAGATCACCTGTCAATCAAACAGTGTGTCCAGCGCTGTGACGTCTTTCTGTTGGTGGAGTTTGAGTTTCTGTAGGTGGCGCTCTTTTCTGTGTCTGTTCAGCCAACGGTGGCTATCGCTGCTCAGGTTTAAGTTACAGGTTGAACAGTGAGGGAGGGCTGTATTGGGAGTGCTGCGATCATCAGATTTCTTTTGGATTACACAAGTAGTGCAAATCGGCATCAGCTGTACAGATTTGTTGCCAAATGCTTCGGGAGTCACAAGTGTGTGGGTGGTCTGAAAAAGTCGCTAAATCTAGCAACAGTTGCAAACTTGGCAACTCTGAGATTGACTCACTGTTGTGTTGTATCAGGCAGCGATAGGAAGTAGCGAAATGGATTTATTCCCCTTATTTATATGAAAATGTTGCGGATTATCACTATGAATAGGTTTGGCCCGCTAGCCTGCTGGTTTGATCTGCAGCCTGTCGGTTTGTCTTGGTGCTGCTGTCTTGGCCAAGTCTCCATTGAAAAGGAGATTCTTTAACCTGGTGAAATGAAGGTTAAAACAAAAGCACAGAGAGGGAGAGGTTGGGAGTAAAGGTGGGTGGAGCTAGAGGTGGTTGTTTTTCTGTTGATGCCCATGGTAATGTTTGTCAAGTGCTTCCTATTTGGCTACATGAGGGCAGAGAGAGTAAGGAAACACACACACACACACACACACACACACACCTCTCTAATCAGTTAAAATCAATTTCCCCAGAAACTAATGTGACGCAGTTACATGAGAAGCTTACCGGTGAACTTCACACACACACTTCAAGGTGTGCCAGACAGCCCATTAACCTGCTGGTTGACCTGTTCAACTCTGAAACTGAAACTCTTCCTCACTCCTCCCCTCCCCCTCGTCCAACCTCTTTATCGTCTCTTGTTGCTCAGAGCAAACACTTGAGCAGCAACCTTTCCCCTTCCTTCTCTGCCTCCTTCACATCCTGTCTGTTCTCTTACCTGCCCGTCTCTCTGCTTTTTGTCTTTCAATTCATGACCTCTTTATATGAAGGAAATCCTCCTACAGCTGAAACGTCTTTCAGATCACCAATAATAATAATAGCTCACTACTACAACTTAATGTCGGCTGTTTACACACACTAATGTTTCTTCCTCAGTTAAGGATTAAAGCTGCTCAAGGGAAAGTCCAGCCGTCTGTTCAACCTCAATCACAGAGAGCGTCCCGTCCACACTAAACTAGATGTTGTAGCTTCACTAAGTTCTGCTGTCAGGTACGGTCACCGGTGGGAAATCTTCACGCAGGAACTGAACTTCAGAGCGAAATAGAAACCCTGTCCAGAGGACTCGCCAATGATGGCTGAACCTCTTCACCACCCCTCGACCAGGCTACGTCCACACTAGCCGGGTACATTTGAAAAAACATACTTATCTCTCCCTTTTGGCCTCCCGTCCACACACCACACTGGACGTACTCTGAGAAGAAGACATGTAGTTTACTGACATCATGTTAACAGGATATTAACAGGGATTTCTGGGTATCGAAGTCAAAATTGAAACGGTTGCCTCTTGCTGCCATTCGGGGCCAAGGAATGATGCACAAAACCTAAATCAAACCCTCATGTTGTACAGTTACACAACTTACCTCATCAGGAAACCAGGAAACTTGAGGTGAATCTTCTACCTGCTAGCCAAACATCACAAGCTCTTTGAATCGTAGAGAAATGTGCACTCTGACGAACGGCTGATGAACTGACGATCCATCAGCTGCTCTATAAAGGTTACCACCAAAGGCTTCCCGACATCACATGGACAGCTCATGGAGACACTTTTTGACACTTTTTTCCCCCCCAATTAATTAGGCAGCAGTGTCCGACATCACAGCTCTTCCCGTCAGAGAGGCTTTCTGGAAACTTTCCTCATGTATCACATTTTGGCTTTGGGAAGGCAACTTCAGAACTCCTCATTAGTTGCAGAAATCGTGTTCTCTGCTTCAGTGACGTGCTGAACGCAACAGGATCACATGAACACATCAAAACCTCTGTGTTTGTTAGGCCAGGGGTGTCTAGAATCGGTGTTGTGCTGGGTTTTGTGTGTGTGTCTTCAGATTGAGTTTGCATGAGGCCGTTACAGTTTGGGCTTTTGTTCTGTTTGTGTGTGTTTGTGTGTCTTGGTGTGCTTCATTTCCTGTGTGTTGGCCTGTTGCCTGTTTGACTCGGCACGACACTGGCTCTCTGTCTCCCTCGCCATTTTGTTTTATTGCTTTCTTTCTTGCTTTCTTTCTAAAGGTCACGACGTCCAACTCAAACTGTGTGTGTTTTTCTCCGTTCCTCTTGATTTTGTTGGTTTGTCTCCATTTATTTGACGTCTTTGCACGTCTGTCACGTTGTCACTCATTTTACAATGAGCTTCAAAACAGCAGTACAGTGTGTTGCATGTGTTGCGTTGCTGTACCACCGTTAACACACTTCATTTGACAACACACCCCTGGATGAAGTCCCAGTCTGCAAACATCTGCTCCACACATATGCCTTCACATCAGCGCATCATACACATGACATTTTCACTTTCTTTTGCGTGTGTGTGTGTGTGTGTGTTCTCTCTTTCTCTCCTCCCCCTCCTTCTTGCTGTTATTAGTCATTTTTGTTTCGTGTGTGTTGTAGTAAATTCCTGCTCGGTGATTAGTCATATGGTATTGGTTTATTTTGCCAGTAATGGAAACTCATTGCTGCCAAAACCCTCTCCTCCCTTTCCTCCCTCTCCTCTCTCCCCCCTTGCTTACTTTTTGTCCTTCCTTTCCCCTTTTCTTCCTCCTCTCTCCTCTTCCACTCCCTCTGTCGTTATTTTTCCTTCCATCTTCCCACCCCCCCTCCCCTTTTGCTCTCATTTGATCCTCTTTCCTCACTCCTCCCTCATCTTCCTCCTCATCCGTCTTTATCCTCCCCTCATTTACCGCGTCCTTGTCATCACCGTTTTTTGTTTCCTCTTTTAATCCTCGCTTCCTCATCTCCTACATTTCCCCCTTTTCTTCTCATTGAACCTTTTTTCCACTGTAGCCCTGTTTCTTGCGCTTGCTCCCTTCTTTACTGGCTTTTCCTCTCATTTTAATTCCCCATTTTTCTATTTTCTCTGTCATCTCCTCTTCCTCTTTCTCCCCCCCCCCCTTCACCATCTCCCTCACTAATGTAATTTTCTAATGTTTATAGAGGATGAGAAGTGGCTCTGCACCGCCCAGCAAATAAACAAAACATGTTCGGACTTGTTCGGTAAAGGAGCAGTTCACACAAAACGACTTTGTTTTAGAAGCAGCTCCGTCTCCCTTTCATGATTTAAGCCGATTTAACAACTTAAACTAGTAAGGGATCATCGCTTTCACCAAGGTCCAGGTGGTCCTAATCTTTTGTAATGATTTGTCAGGCAACAATGAGAGAAATAAGCTTATGAAAGTGAATGCCACTCATGTGACACACACAAGGTTTTATTGGTGTGTCTTCGTCTTATCAGCGTCTGATTCCGGTTATGGGTCAGCTATTTGAAACCTTGTAAACCTAGTGAGTACAGCGGGTGAGACGGCTGGGTCTGCATCTGTGTTAGTAATCGTGTGTGTGTTGGTGTTGTTGTCTCACAGAGATGCACACCAGTCGCACGCGAAACACAGGAAAACCATTGATGTAGTTTGTCTGTCCAGAGAGTGGAAAACCAACATCTTCAAAACCAGTCCAGGGTAGTTGGCATGAGCAGAACAGACACAGTAAAGAGCGCCACCTACAGAAACTCAAACTCCACCAACAGAAAATCCAAGGTAAAAGACATCACAGTGCTGGACACACGGTTTGATTGACAGGTGATCTCTGGGAAGTGCAGCACGTGTAGTATGTGTACTTGTTTTGATAATCGACTTTATTGAATTCAGTATCGGTCAATGTCTTTTCTGACCGTGCAGCACCAAATATGGAGGCAAAATACTAAAAACGCTACTGCAAAGACTAGTGGGCACCAATGTTTTTAAAGCTGGATCTCGCAGATTTACCACTTCTGCAAATGGTACAGAGTTTTAAAGGCAAGTGTGTGTGTACAATCAATGTCCATGGAAGTATGTAGTTGTGTGAGACAGCACATGTGTGACTCCACAGGGGGGAGACGGGCCATACTGAGGCTGCGTTTCGTTAGTGTGTGTGTGTGTGTGTGTGTGTGTGTGTGTGAGTGAGAGAAAGAGAGAGGGCTGCCAAGCAGGAGGATGCCATGGCCAACACACACACACACACACTCTTCCAAAGTCAGTCCTCAAGGACACCGTCATATACGCCACACATTACAACATGCTTGTGAATCTGTGTGTGTCTGAGCTCCACCCCTGGACAAACTGTTAGGAAACCTGGTTTTCTTCTCTCCTCAGCTGTCAGAGGTGTGAGATCTGAGTTAAAACACGCCTATTCACTTTTTACTTCACCACATTTGAAATGCAATAGGAAAGATTATGTGGTACAGATGGATTATGGGTACTTTAGAATTAAGGATTTTGAAGCCGGGCAACAATACCCACATTTTTGGCCTGACTTTTTCCCAGTATGATGGTTATGATGCAGTTTGTTTGATTACTTTTTTTATTGTATAATTGATCAAAACTACCTTACGATGGATAGAGTTCAGGGGGAAACACACGCTTGTAATTGTTTTGGCATGAAATGGTCAAATCTAGAAAGCAAAACATCTTCTTCTTCCAATTTCACTCCAAAAAACAACGTATTGGCCTTAAAACTCGAATACTAGTTTCAAGCCTAGTTTCAAGCCTAGTTTCAAGCCTAGTTTCAAGCCTAGTTTCAAGAATAGTTTCAAGAATAGTTTCAATCCTAGTTTCAAGCCTAGTTTCAAGAATAGTTTCAAGAATAGTTTCAATCCTAGTTTCAAGCCTAGTTTCAAGCCTAGTTTCAATTCTAGTTTCAAGCCTAGTTTCAAGCCTAGTTTCAAGAATAGTTTCAAGAATAGTTTCAAGCCTAGTTTCAATTCTAGTTCCAACCCTAGTTTCAAGCCTAGTTTCAATCCTAGTTTCAATCCTACTTTTTTCTCGTCAGACACAGGTAGCCGTAGATCAGTCAAACTGCATATCGAAGGTGGATGACACTGACGGGACCAGATCAGGATTTCAATCAAAAGGGGATGTCAGCCTCGTATATCAGTCTAACAGTAGCTGAGAGCATGGAGGGGGGAGAGAACGAGGGAGGTTTCTGACGCTGGAGAGAGAGAGAAGGGACTCAAGAGGTTGCATTGTTTGTATCCAGCAGACTAGAACAGGCTCACTGTGTGTGTGTGTGTGTGTGTGTGTGTGTCCAGTGATTTGTAGGTGTAGAGGCTTCGCTCTGTCACTTCCATTACACACACTGTCCTCATCCCCCTCTCTACCTCGCTACCTCGCCTGCTCTCTCTCTCTCCCTCATAGTGTCTCGGTATCTCGCCCCTTTCTTTTAACCTCTCTCTCTTTTTCACCTCTCCTCATTCCCATCTCTGCCTCCCCTACCTCTCTTTTCAGCTTTTCTATCTTTCTTTTTCCGTCTTCCCGGCGATACTCATCTCTCGCTTGGTTGCTGCTGCTGAGATTTGGGCTCTGGCTTAGTGCGACGCGCACACACACACACACACACACACACACACACACACACACACACACACACACTCCTCAGTCAGTCTGTGCTTTGCTACACTGGTCAGGAAATTGGACCCTCAACAGCCTGTATATTGGAAATGAAATTTCTTTGAAAGGCCCAGACACTGTGTACACACACACACACACACACACACACACACACACACACACACACACACACACACACACACACACAGGGGTGTTTTGCCACTCCCTGGTTGTAGCTATAGACTTGTATCTACAAAACCACTGTCAGAAGTTTTTAGGTAGAGATGAGTTACAATTCTCTCCCCTCTTTGTCTCTACCTCTCTCTCTCTCTCTCTCTCTCTCTCTCTCTCTCTCTCTCTCTCTCTCTCTCTCTCTCTCTCTCTCTCTCTCTCTCTCTCTCTCTTGCCTCTCATCCTCCGCCACTGATGTTAATTGCAACACATGTAGGCTGTCAGACAGAGAGAGAGAGAGGACGGTAGAGCGAGGCAGAGAATTAGTGAGAAAACCAACACACTGTCCTTCAGCTGAGTTGCATATCATTGAGAGTGTAATTGATTGTGCTTCAAGGCATCGGCTGCTCGGGTCGGACCGATATCTGGAGCCGATGGTTATCTTCTCCTGTGTTTCAGTGGAGAGTTTTAGTGTCCCGTGGTCTAGATGCTGGTCTGAAATCAGTTTTCTTTGGCCATGAAAATTGTTTAACATTGAATATTGGCACAAAGCAGGATTTGGGTCAATTCCCAGCTGAAATGTCAACAATGAAAGGTGTCAGACAGTCAGTCAGTTCTCTACCTGTAGTATGATTTCTACAAGGCTCTTTATACTTCGATTACTCGGTCTGTCTGTCTGTCTGTCTGTCAGGCTGTCAGTCTGCCTGAGCAGATGAGAAGCCCCACTGATGTGTGTGTGTGTGTGTGTGTGTCTGTTTGTGTGTGTGACATTTTCTTGTGGATTTGTAGACCGCTTCTCATCTGATGGGTCAAACTGGGAACAGCACTGATTGCCACCGATCAGTGTGTGCGTGTGTTTCGACAGCTGGCATATGTCACTAGATAAGTGCAACTGTGCGTGTGTGTACGTGTGTTGCAGATTAGTGTGTGTGTGTGTGTGTGTGTGTGCAGGTCAGCAGCATTTGATGGTGTCATTTCCCTTGTTAGCAGGATTCTGAGAGGGCCTTAAAAAGTCTTAAATTAATCTAAGGCTTTAAAAAGTATTAAAATGGCTTAAATCCAGTTATTAGAGGTCTTTTTTTCACTACATGTCTAGTCTTACAGGGCTTGGTCTCCAAAGAAAAAGATGTAGAGAACTGGGAAGCTTGGATTTTGGTGGAACTATTGTTCATGGAACGAAATCAATAGGAAAACCAGAAAGCACGCAAAGCTGATTGGCTGCTGACGGCCAAAAAGTTCACTTGAGGCCCGGAAGAGACGGGTTGTTGCTCGCTGTGTGAATACAGAACAGGGTTGTTAGTATTAGTGCTTTAACACTAAACCCCTTAACAATTAATTTCCCTGGCGTTCCCTTTTCATTTAAAGTTTCACAACCTTCAGTGGCTATGTTTGTTTCTCTGCTTTGATTTTTAAATTGGTCTCAAATTCACTTTCAGGCGCCATTATAAAGCTCTTAAAAAGTCTTTGACTCTGTGAAACCTGCAGATATCCTCACTCAGTGCCTTTTAGAACTGCAATTTCCTCTGTAGCAGATTTACCAATTTATCCTCAAAGCTTTTTCAGCCCTTAACTGGAATCCCCATTAACCTTGGGGCTGAGTCATTTTGGCAAGTTCCCATTAAGCTCCAGTATGAGTTGGTTGGCGAGTCCCCATTAACCTCCTGCATCGTTTATCAGAATACAAGGAAATGTGTCTGTTGGACGGACCATAACTTATTTCTGGCTCATTCGGTTATTTTATTTTTTTCTCCTCAGAGAGGGATTGCTGAAATTAGGGTTGCACAGAGTCAACCAAGCAATAGGCAATATGACAATCACTGCAGGTGTGTGTGTGTGTGTGTGTGTGTGTGTGTGTGTGTGTGTGTGTGTGTGTGTGTGTGTGTGTGTGTGTGTGTGTGTGTGTGTGTGTGTGTGTGTGTGTGTGTGTGTGTGTGTGTGTGTGTGTGTGTGTGTGTGTGTTCGATGAGGACCAAATGTCCTCACAAGGATAGCAAGATAAGGCAAATCCTCCCAAGTGAGAACATTTTGCTGGTCCTCGCTTCTGCAAGGGGTTATTTTAGCGTTAGGATTTGGGTTTAGGATTAAGATTAGACTCAGGATTAGGATTGGGTGAAAGGAAAAATCCACTTTAAAACTGTTAAAAAAACATCAGTGGTGAACGTCAGGTTTTGGTGTCAGCCCCTCAGAATCAAAGAACAAGGGTTTCTTTCTCGACCGACGTTCAACAATCATACAGGGAGAAATCCAGCAGTAGCCAAGATAGACCAGAATGCATTGCAGCCACAACACGTGCTGTATTCTGAGTAAGGTGCATGGCCACGATCATACACTTAGACTGAATGTTCATGAACTAGTTGGCTAGCTAGATAACAGCTGATGCCCACACACCCACCTGATTGAAAGCAACATTCTCTGGAAGTTGTCAAAAAGCATTCTGGGAAATGTAGGAAATCATCAACGGCAGTAGAGATAGATGAGGCAGGTTGAGTTATTTAGTTAGTGGAATGAATGTTGCCAATGGAAGGTCCCCAGACGTATTGTACTACATGCTGTGTGTGTTTTGTTTATGTGTGTGTGCGTGCCAGGTGTAGTCAAGTCAGTGTGAATTTAGGTCAGAGGTACTATTATTATAAACCAACATGTATAAAGGAAAGCTGACTGGCAGCGTGTGCCGCTTGTGTCCCATCTCTCCAGCTGGAGCTAAATTCCTGCCAGCTTGCATGACGTGACTTGCAAACGGCTTCGGCATCGCACCGTGTATATCAAAACAGATCACTTCTGATCTGACGGATACGATGCAGTTTGTTTGTTTGTTTGTTTGTTCAGTGCATAAATATATCATTCTTATTACAAATCTGGGGGAAACACTGAAGCCTTGTATGTTTTTGGGGTTTTCATGCATGAAAATATCGGCACAAAATATCATCCATCGGTAGCTTGAGTCTTATTGGTATTGGGCTTGTGGTGCTCATAGTGCAACTCCTTACATGTGGCCTTATAATGCACGGTAGAAATGGTAGTCATAGAAACATTAAAAATTATTGGTGTCCCACAGAAACCTTGCAGTAAGTCATGTTTGTGCATATGACCTTTGCAGTGCAGCCCAAAAAATGGGCTGGTTTTGGTTCCTTTACATTGTTTTTTCAATTCCATGTAGCATTTAAAAGGTGTTCTGCCATTATACTAATATTTGTTTGATTCATTGCCCTGTTGCAGCAGTGACAGCTCTACCTCGGGTTCATTCAATAAGCCACGAGCTGCTGTATGATGGCACTCGACTTGACTAAGAGAGTCAGGAGAGATTAGGTTACACTCTCTCTGTCTGTGTGTGTGTGTCCTTGCTCTCTAGTGTCTCATGCTCAGTGGTGTGTGTCCATCCACTCGCGTTTGTAGCGCTAATTTAAGCATGTCCGTACACCCACACACGCGTATCCAAACAGAAACGCAGACGCTCACATCGGAGAGGAGGGTTTGCTCTAGTCCGGGGGTCAGCGAGCATGTGAACGGAAACGTAGAGTCATGCTTATGCAAACAGACGGGGTGAAAATGGAGCGGAGAGGGTGAGATGAGATGGGGAAAGGTAGGTGAAGAAAGAAAATAAACAAATGAGAAGTGGGATGTTTGACGGAACAAGACGCGGTAAAACAGAACCGGGGTAAAGGACAAAACGAGAAGCGAGAGCAGAAGACAAACGTGCGAAGGGAACGATAAGCCGATCAGACGTGAGTTCCCCAATGGCCCACGGTTGGAAGAATAAGTACATATGAGTGAAAGAAGATTTCAGATGGAGCCTGCAGCTTGTCAGTACATCTTTAATCCCCTTTTGAGTTTTCCTAATATGCTGTCATGTCGGTTTGTGGGATTTTAAGATTGATTTTGGGGGCATTTCTTTTATTTTTTTTTGCCTTTATTGGACAGTTAACAGTGTAGAGAGTCAGGAAAGATTCACCAGGACGCCCCCTGGCTCTTTTGGATTTATGACTTTCCCAAGAGTTTCTGCTACATCCTATTTAGGTGGCAGCAGAACTGACTGATAGAAAAATAGAAACCTTGTGAATCAACAATATATTAATGTGCAATTATTTCATATAACATGAGGGGTCTTGTTAGTCTGGTCTTGTTAGATAATGCACTAACACGTCTATCTTGTTAGATCATGGTAGTTACTTACTTGAGGTACTGTATGCTAACACGTTAGCACAGGACAGAGAAATCTACCAGAGTGTCTTGAAATCCCAAAGGGTGAGGTTTTTTGTTCCGAAACAAAAAGTCTGGGGCTGAAAGTGAGTTTTGAAAGCCAGAAATCTCCGTACCTGGCCAAGTTATCATTGGTATTGATCAATAACCCTGTCAAACCAAATATATAATGATTTTGTGCTGTCGGGCATTAAAGATCATACTTATTGTCTCTTTAAAATACAGGCGACATAAAATACAGCGTCTTAATGAAATATGATCCTTTCCAGTCTTCCTGTCTGTACTGTTCATTTTGTACGAAGTAGAGCTCGACTTAAGCTTGGAAAATTCTAGCCTGACCTGACCTAAACCCCCAACCCTCACCCGATGTCTGTCCAAACCCCAACCAAGCTCAAGGATTAACAGCTTTATTTGAGTCCAAAATGACTGATGCGTCTGCTAATGAACGGCTAATACACTCTTCGACAATCGTTTTGAACCCAGCCCATCCCAAGTCTGCTGGAGTTGGTCTGGCTCCGTTGGGATTCATCAGGCTTGGCCGCTGACGTCAAGCTCTAGTAGGAAGCTAATCACTGTGATGGGTCTCAGCAGAGCCTTCAGAGAGGTGATATGAGAACCGACAATTACACAAGTGGAGCGGCAGCATACAAAACAAAGTTCCATGAATAGATATCACATTTATTCAACTTTTCCCCGATTGAGTAATTAGCTTCATGTCGACTAGAACTCATAAGAACTAACTGGATACCTGGAGATTGATCATTTGATATTAGAAGTGTCCGGCGCCTCATGGAGGAACGGTATGAAAAAAAACCCCAGGAGACAGATAGGAAAACCCAGGAGATCGGTGCAATATTATCTGGGAAATTCTGCTTGTCCGGCCGCCTGTGTGCCGTCCAACAGCCTAATGAGTTTCTGAATGGCCAGGGGAAAGATGAGGCCGGGGAGACAGAGAGGATTTAATAAGACCTCCAACGGTGAAAGGATGAGAGAGGGAGAGGAAAGAGATGAAGAGAGAAAGGATGGGACTTTATTTCACCTTCTGAACTTCATTATGGAAATACGCTGCATTTCTGATTGCTTGGCTGGGTGTGTGTTTGTCTCTTTGTAGGTGTGTGTGTGTGTGTGTGTGTGTGTCCAGTGTCAAGGTCAACTCAGGCTAGTGAGAGATTCATTCTTTCAACACACGGGCTTTGTCCAAATCGTCCACATCATGCAGAACCTGACCATTATTCTGGATTTTGAAAGTGGTTTAGTATTTCTCCTGCTCAATACCAGGATTTTAAATCAGTATAAGTAGTATTTAGTTGTTCACTGATATATTTTGAGTTTAATATGAATAGAAGTGCAGTACTGCATGTAATGGGCATCCAATGTTGGAGAGATTTCACTCCATCAACTAGTTGTTTAACTTTATTTAGTCTTGTGGTAATAGTTCAACTCTCAGATTTTCAAATTTGGATAATGCTCTTCATAGTTTATTACTTTCTTTGTCATTTTTACGCATATTTAACTACTGAAACTACCAACTGCTTCTGGCTATAAGTCAATTTTACAAGTTTCCTTATAACAGACTTACGTCCAGACTGTGAATGTAGGCGTGATGGACGTTTAGGCCAGATAGGCTTATTTGGTTTGGTGTGGTCTTTAGAAACACAGTCAGCAATACCTCACTTTGTATTTGTAATAAAGTTATCACGTATTTTGAACTACCTTTTCTAACTTCATTTAACAAAATTAGCCGATATTTGTCTTGAGGGTCGCTTTGCTGTAGTACAACTTGATGATCCTCTATTAGCAACACCTTCAACCACCCCCCTTTCGTTTGCCCTTTGACCTCTGACACAGTAGTTGGCCGGTTCACCGAAGGGCTCGGTGATCATGACCCTCAGACGACCTCTAATGAACCCTGATGACCTTTCACCATGATGGCTTTGTCTCCTAGGTAATGCTCAAACGTGTGTGCCCAGTTAAACATACTGGGGTGGGACACGTGGACATCGCTGTATTTGTCCAATAGAACAATGGAGTGCTTCATTCTTCAACAACATCTAGACCACAAGACACTTAAACTCTCCACTGAGACCCAGGATGGTGGTGCTGCTGCTGCTACTACTCATAATACACATTTATCCATATTTGTGTGGAATCTGATCAAAATGTCTCATTAGGATCAATTCAGGTTCAGGGCTTCCCATAGACGACCAGTGTAGTATCGATCAATAAATATGTAATCACTCAAACTGCATCATATCCATTACATCGAGACAGACCACACCGACCGGCTGAAATCTGATTTTTAATGAAAGGCCAATATCAGCCCAGTATCTTTCTGTCTGGTACTGAGGAGACACTCCCAACATGTCTGTTTGCTTGGCAGTCCCTGTCCTGTAGAGAAAAACTGCCACTAGGGATGCCCCGATAACGTTTTTTGCTGCCGATCGCCGATCACCGATTGTCTATGGCCCATATCGGCCGATCCGATACACTGTGATACCAATCGTTTATTTATTTTTTTTATTTTTTCTTAGCGGCCGTTTTGGTGTTTGCTCTGCCTTTTTCTTTTCACTCTCCGCGGCCAGCTTAACAAACTCGCCATGCTCTGCTGGGTGATGCGACTTCAAGTGCCTTATTAAATTTATTGTGTTGAAACGTTTTACCTTGCTTCCCCCACAAGGTATTTTTTCCTGGCACACACTGCAGATGGCAATTGTTGCATCTGTCTCACACACTTTGTAAAAGTTCCACACCGCCGACATGTTTTAGGTTAGTTAGCATGCCACAATGACACCGAATCTGATGAGAATAGGCTCACCGATATGAGCTTGCTGGACATCCCATTCTGAAACCATGGGCATTAATATGGAGTTGGACCCTTTGCGGCTACAACAGCCGCCACTCTTCTCCACAAGTGTGTCTGTGGGAGTTTGTGCCCATTCAGCCAAAAGAGCATTTGTGAGGTCAGGCAGTGACGTTGGATGAGAATCGCAATCAGCGTCCTAATTCCTCCCAAAGGTGTTCAGTGGGGTTGAGGTCAGGGCTCTGTGCAGGCCAATCGAGTTCCTCCACACCAAACTGGTCTGTCTTTATGGACCTCGCTTTGTGCAAAGGACCTTCCCCAAACTGTTGCCACAAAGTTGGAAGCGCCCAATTGGCTAAAATGTATTGGTATCCTGTAGCATTAAGATTACCCTTCACTGGAACTAAGGGGCCAAGCCCAAACCCTGAAACAGCCCCAGACCATGATCCCTCCTCCACCAATTAGTAGGGGGACATTGCTGTGGTGTTGCAGTCTACAGTCTTGTTTCCCACCCTTATACTGACTTGTTTTTTTTGTGCTGTCTGGATGACACTGGAGCTCTCTATACTACCACCGCAGAGTCCTGCCCCTTTACATGGGAAAAGGGAAAGCCCATGTAGTCTCTGAGGTATAGCGCATGGCTCTGGTATGACGTAGTAGCAACTAATTCAGAACAGATTTACTTCTCCCTGCAACCGCTAGATCTTTCAGATCCCCGTCTTTCTTTTCTACGTCCATCTCCATTTTTCTGTGTTTCTTTCTCCATAAAGGGGAATAGTGCATAACTGTAGGATGACGTCGAAGGAAGTAAGGCTGAACAGACTCACATCTCTATCTGCTCCAATCTCCTCTGGGGTCGTTTCTTCTCCTCCATCTCTTTCCATAGCGTATCCGCCTTAAAGAGTATTAACGTCTTCAGTGGAGTTACTTTTTCAGCTTGCAATGTTTCTTTGTGTTGCATGTCCACAGGCTTAGTAGTACAATATGCCTCCTAAACACAATTGGACTTTTTCCCCCGTTTTTTTTCTGGTGTCCTGTTTCTTATTCTGCCCATTTATCGTTTCAGAACTTTCCTCAGCAATGTTTAATCAGAAATAGGGTGGGTTTGCCAGCTTCATTCTGGCTTTTAAATTGGTTTTAAGTTGAGTTCCAGGTAGCATTAACTCGACCCTGGCCCTAATCTAGCCCATATATCCTTTTTTCCCCCATATGAGGATTTGTGTAGAGCGGTGATGTTGAGGAAACAAGTACAGAAGCAGATGTAGATTTCTTTTTTGGCCACTTCTTTAGCTCCTAACCTCTGTTGACTCCATCCTTGTACTCCCTCTGTCTCTCTGTTTATTGCTTTTCTGTCTCCGTGTCTTATCAAGGATTATGGGATTTTCTTCTTTGGTTGAACGTTACACATTGATACGTAACCCCAGAAACCTTAGATTCAGGATCAAAGGCTTACGTGCGTTACCATATGATGAAGTGCTTTTCAAATTTAGGTGTCAATATGCTCAGGCATGTTGTTTGGATGACGATCCTTATATTGTCGTTTCAACATTTTTCTTTTCATATATGAAAGTAAAGCCACCATATTCCCTCTTGGAAGTCTTTGTTTTCCTCTAGGGATATGACTCAGTCAGGCAATTTAACGCCAGTCTTTTTATTCCTGCATCAAATCCTTTCTAAAGCCATTCTGTTCCCATATGAAAGTCTTCGTTTTCTCATTGGCAAACAACTACACACCGATGGCTATCGCAGTGCAGGAATGTTCAGTGGCTGGCTGGTTCGCTTTCCCGACAATCATCACAGAAATTGAGCTTTTCCTTGAGTTTGCCAATAATCTGATCTGGGTCACCAACAATCTGTTCTGTGCAAACTAATCACATGGGGCTTTACACTTCAACGTACACTATGTTGACTGATAGTAGACTCCATGCTAACACATGAGCGTACACTATGTTGAGTGATAGTAGACTCCATGCTAACACATGAGCGTACAGTATGTTGACTGATAGTAGACTCCATGCTAACACATGGGTGTACACTATGTTGACTGATAGTAGGCTCCATGCTAACACAGCGTACACTATGTTGAGTGATAGTAGACTCCATGCTAACACATGAGCGTACACTATGTTGAGTGATAGTAGACTCCATGCTAACACATGAGCGTGTAGTGTGGTACATGTAAATGCGTTCAATCACAAGTTTTATCGATTGAATTCCATAAAAATCAGGCCGATGAATAAATATCACTTTGATTGTTTATAAAAAACGATTTGCAGTTTGCGTATATCAAGTAGTCTGCAATGTATTGGGATGGACTCGGGACACATGGATGATCTTGGTGCCCATGTTCTCATCAACTGCTGAACAACAGGACCTTATCTCACACACCTGTATTCCTTTATGGATGACACCATGTAAACAAGGTTATCACTGTGTGTGACTCCTTGATTTGCCTTTTGTTCAAACTCTGCTTACTTATTTGAAAACCTTGTAACATTTCAAGATTTTATTACGAGATGAATGTTAGAAACAGACGGTGAAATCCAACTGGTGAGGATGTTGAAGTGTTTCGGGGTTTCCTCTTTTCCAGCCAAGTTTTCTCTACTTCCCCTCAAGTTTGTCTTTGGGTGAATCCCCTGCGGACAGATAATGGCTGTCTTTGCTTTGATTTCCTCATGTGGCAAGAAAAGGACTATTGGGCATTTCAGTCACTATGGAAACTAGACCAGTGTTTCTTTCAATGGGACTCCAAATAGGTCACGATCCTATTTCTGGTGGGTCCCTGCATGTTTTAAACAGCCTGGCTGGGACTCGATTCAACATGGAGTGCATTTTGGTCATCTTGGTTGATGTTGACGGTGATCTTTGGGATTGAAACAGTGTGTTCTCTGTGGAGGGTTCACTATCTCAGCTGTGTCCTCCCCATGGCTGTGGGCCAGAGGTTGGCCAAGTTAAAACATTGTCCCAGTGTTGGAACAGTGTTGGTCAAAAACAGAACAGATTGAGACGCACAAGAGAAGGAACAACAGACTGAAACACAAGTTTACATACTAGTGATTCAGAAACTAGAATGTTCTGGCTTTGTAACTCAGGCACTGATGACTCTGAGGCAGATTAAGACCATTTTGAATGATTGTGATTGGTTTCTAACGAGTGGTTCCTGATAGGCTAGGTTGCTGTTGCGTTGTTCCAAAACAGGATCGGACTGGGAACAAAATCCGGCCCTGGCTTTTTTTTGCCTCGACTGTCCCATTTCATTGTTTGACATGGAGCAGACAGTCCAGCGTGGTATTAATTCAATGTCTTACAATGAAAATACTGTGCTCTGTGCCTGAAAGGTTAGAGAAATACATTTCCTCATCACAAAAGATACATTTACCTTCAGCTCTGACGACTTGGGTTCAAATCCCAACTAAATATTAAACTAAGCTAAATAAGTTTTCATTTTCAGTGAGTTTTTCCCATGTAACCATGACTAAAACCTTACCCTAACCTAACCAAATTGTTTTGTTGCCTACCCTTTACCAATGTTTTAGTTGCCTAACCCTACCCTTCGCCAAAGTTGTACTTGTCTAAACTTAATCATTAACTAACCTTTTCATGTGAGGAACACGTGGAAATAGTTGTTCCACTTCAGCATGAATTGGACAATACATAATCAATCAATACATAATCCTTTTGTGGTGGAGGAACGTGATCTCCACAGTCTGCGTTTCAGAGTTCATTCTCAATCCATGAAAGTTTGTGAGACTGTGTTGGGCCGTCGCCATGCAGGTTTGATGTTGAAATGCAGTGTTGTTTACCATCTAAAATTAAAATACAGCATTGCTTTGTCTGAAAGAAAGTTTTGTGCTTTGTGCACGGCCCAGATAGTCTTATTTCGGTAGATGATTTCACAAGTTCGGGTGCTATGTAGACCGCCTCAAGACCTACAATATGAACCACTGCATTGCGTAGGACTGGGATGTGAGCTGTAACTAAATGGGGTAATAGGTACATAAAGGGTGAAACAAAGACAAGATGCAGCTCACGTTAAAGCCTAAAGTTGGCACCACCAAAAGGGCGCTTCAAATATCATCTGTTAATAAGTGCAAAAGTAACCTTAACCATGGATTAGTTCATCTGTTTTTATTGATCTGTGCATAGCACAGAAAGGGCCCAGTCTGCTGGTATAGTTGAGTGTTATACAGTGTTATCTGGACGTATGGTAACGGTGTAGAGTTCCAACCAGCTTATCAGGGTATAATAAACTTTATTCCTTTCGGTTCATGATCATTGTACCTGCTCAGCCCAGCACACGGCGAGGCAAAGCAAAAATAACCACGAATCAACATGCTACAGGAAGACTCGTCCTCCGCAGAGTCTCCTCTAAACCATGTACTTTTAGATCATAGGTGAACCGTCCAAAACACCTGCTTTTTAACTGTCAGTGATACATATGTTGTAGTTTTGTTAGCTTGTGATGTGAGCTATGCCGACTTTTACATACTTGGCTGTCTCTGCTGTCGTCAGACCTTGGTGAAAGTGGTGGGAATTAAGAATCGTAATGCTAGCAGACTTAAAGAGAGACTAGCAGCTCTTAGTAGTGCAGTCTAACAACCAGGTGAAACTGGAAGGCATCGGGTGGTTTGGTTTCTCTAGTATAAGGACTATAATAAACTAGGGTTGGACCGATATGGGTTTTTGAAGGCTGATGCTGGTGTTTTTGGACTAATATCTGATATTTTGTGCCCTGCTATTCAGTATCTTTAAATGTGACCATTTTCATGCCATAAAGTTCTCATTTAGTTTTCATTTAGCAGCCCTTAACAGGTGAACCGAAAAGTACAATTTTTGTATGTTTGTCAATATGGGTTTTATATGAAAGGCTCCAACTGGAAGTCCTATTATTTTCATTGCGTCTGGTTTTGACAGAGGTCAGCCATGCTTGTTGTACTGCTGTAGCGAGCCAAGAGCATTAAAACGACTTTCCCACAGAAGGCTTTTCAGAGCATTTCCATTTCCGACATGCAAGCGAAAAGCGAGAGAGGAAGCGGGCTTGAGTGTCTCACGATGGACAACAGGAAATGCTAATTGAGGCTTGATTGTTGACAACTTGGAGTAACCGTTGCAGCCCTGACTGTACTACACACACACACACACACACGCACACACACACACGCTGTCCTCGCTGCTCCAGTCAAAGCTCTTCAAAGGCCTGCTATAAACCCTCTGCATCTTAATCGGATGTTGTTCAGACTCGACGCTGTAATTAATTCCCACTAACTTCCTTCCTACCTACCACTGTGGAGTGAGGTGTGGGTGTGTGTTTGTGTCCTGTTGATGTCTGTAATATGAGTGTTGAAGCATTTGGGGTGTGTGTGTGTGTGTCTGTCTGTCTGTCTGTCTGTCTGTCTGTCTATAGGTGGTTCACAAGCTGCACATCAGTTTAACGTTGTTTAGGCCTATTGGTCTTTGTGTGATGCTGGTATTATATTTAGGTGTGTGTGTGTGTGTGTGTGTGTGTGTGTGTGTTGCAGCTTATCTCTCCCATGCTCTCTTCACCAAGTTTCTTTGGTCTCAGTTGGATGTGAAAGGAAATCCCATGTCTGCGAGGCTTCCACTTCAGACCTCTGTGTGTGTGTGTGTGTGTGTGTGTGTGTGTGTGTGTGTGTGTAAAAAGCCTTTAACACGCCGCAGTGGATTAACCACCCAGTTTGAGCAGTAACAGTGGGGTTGCGAAGGGGAGATTTGGAGAGAAAAAGTGAAAAGAGAGAATAAACCAGATTGAGGAGGGAAGGAAAAAAGAAGAAAGACTGATGGGAAGAGACGAAGGGAAGAGAGGGGCTTTTAATCCCAAAACGCTGGACAAAAGGAACTCATCCTTGTTTAGAAAATGCTGGTCTACATCCTCCCAAGTTTCAGTTTTGTGATCAGCGCTCTCACGGTGGCTGGTAACCATCACGTCATTCTGTAATGTTGCTTAAGATGAGTTGAAACTTTGATGATCCCCGCTGGGAAATTGGGGAATTTTTCAGAAGCGAGCAAGAAGCATATTTTTTGGATTGAGGCTGTCGGCCGCTAGCTGATACTTTGGAGAGAAATGTGTCTATTTTAATGCCAAAAAAAAAATCCCCCTCCAAAAAAAAAACTATTGCGGATTTCCTCCAGAATTGTAGTCTTGCCACGGTGGAAAAGCTCCACTGAGTAATAAAATAAAACGTGGGTACTTCTGGTCAAAATGTCTCATTAGCATCAGGTTAATGGCTTCCCATAGACAACCAGTGTACTATTGATACATTTTACATTCGATACGTAATCAATCCAACTGCATCATACCCATCACATCAGAGGTGGACCACACTGACTGGACCAGATCTGACCAGACCATCCGTTACCCGATAACCAGTCTAACGCCGAGGGAGACTCTGTGGTCTAGGGAGGTATAACCATATACTAGAGCGTGTTGTTTCTTAATTTCTCCCAGTTAATTCTTCATCGCCCCGACCCGGTAAGACCTGCCTCCTCCTCCTCGCTGTTCAATAAATGGAAGTCATTAAAACCAGAGAAAGCTCAGCTGCACTGCCTCAGTTCACTGTGCTGCCCTCCTCTCATAGCTGGCATTGCTCAGATAAGGACCAGCCAGCAAAACTGATTTACAAGGCTCCTCTCTGTGTGTGTGTGTGTGTGTGTGTGTGTGTCTGTCTGTGTATGTGTGTGTGTGCTGATTTAAAAGACTCAAAGTGTAATAAACTATCATGAAATACTCCGCTAGCAAAAACACACCGACTCGCAAATCACATCACAGCATTCGCCACTCATACACCATCTGTCAGCCGACATGTAGCAGAGGTGTGTGTGTGTGTGTGTGTGTGTGTGTGTTTCTATATGTTATACTTGAATCTCTCTTTCTCTTCACTACCCCCTCCCTCCCTCTTTTCCAGTGGTTGTATTATGTTTCATTGCTAGCATTCCTTCAGCTTATAGGGTGGAGCATATATGTTTAGTTCACTCTGAGTACACACACACACACACACACACACACACACACACACACACACACACACACACACCTCTCACTCTCAACCTCAGTCATTTGATACAGGCATCAATACTAAAGGGGACGGGGAATCTTTGCGTTACTCGATTTCCAGCCACACATCTATCCTCCCTCCTCCCTTCTCCAAGTTTCTTCCGTCATCCATCCCTCTCCCTCCATCTCTCCACCACGGACTCACATTTCTAAAGCCTCGCCAACTATTTATCACTCTATTTATCCTTCCCTCTGTATCTCCATCCCTCTCAATCAAACCTCTCCCAATCTTCATCCCGTCATTCTTTAATGTAGTTTGTCAGTCCCCCCTCTTTCCCTCTATCTATCTTTCTTGCTTGTATATCCTCCATCTGTCTTCATCTTTCCTTCCTTCACTGCTTTCGGCCCGTCACAGTTGTGTACTTCTTAAAGGGACACGCCAACAAACACGCGTACTAGTAATAGTCTATGTATATGGCATGTTTACAGATGATTACATAGCTCTTTACAATGGAGAACAAAACAGAAAATCATGAAAAACAATAAAAACAAGGTAAAAAAAACAACTATCAAACCAAGGCAAGTAAGAAGAAGTGATTAAAAAGATACCTGGAGCAGGTATTTGGGGGGGGGTTATGTGTTGTAGGAGTGCCATAAAGCATCATCAAATATACACCCAGTACTGATGAACCCAGCTCTTACTGAGGTGCTCCTCCTGAGCACTGTGATGAACTATCAATTAACTGGTATCTGCTCCCTCTTTAATGAGCAGCACAGTCAGTAGCATTTTTATGAATTTTTCATTAATCACATCTAATCTTCTAATAACTCTAGCTTTTCTCTCCACTATACCCCCCCCCCCCCCCCCCCATCCCCCACCCCCTCCTCCTCCATCCATCTGTGTAGCTTCCTCCTATCTAAATCACCCACAAGCCTAACCAAGGTTAAGTGGCTAATGCTTGCTAAGGGTTACCATATGGTTTCAGTGTGGATGAGACTGAACACAAAATCAATGTTCGTTTATGGGAGTGTGTGTGTGTGTGTGTGTGTGCTTCTTGCTGCATCACAATTTCCCACAACAATTTACTTAACCAATTCTTTAAACGTTTGGAAAGTTAAGACCTTTTGAAAAATGTTCACCGCTGTGAATTTATGTCTGATTCATATCTGAAGTAAAAAATATGACACAGCTTTGAGTGAATTCTCGATGCTCTCCTGCCAGACGCCCACAGCTCAGACCGGAGAACCTTCTTGAGGAATGTGAAACATTTCAGTGTTTGGAGTATTTAATGGGCTATAAAGATGATGGAGCACACTGGTGACATTTTGTTTTAACAGGAAAATGAATCTGGTCTGGGGACGGCAGAGACGAGGACTCTGCTGCCCTCTCTATTGGTTTACATTACACACACACACACACACACACACACACACACACACACACACATACACTGTTCTTTTTCCTGATGAGTACCTTCATAGTTCAGTGGTTCCTAAAGTGGGGTCGGGGTGTGTGTGTGTGTGTGACATAAAAATGTCTGAGACCCCCTGTTATACAACCACACACACACTCTGAATGACTCGCCTGTTATCCATACCCTCCTGATGTAGGGTTGGAAACACACCGAGAGTCCCTGCTAGTGAATGTGGGGAAAGTTGAGCAGCTTTCAAGGACTTTCTATACTGTAAGTAGCTGTACAGAAGGTCGAAGAGAAGAGGGGGTTGGCAGATGGGCGGATGAATCAAGCAATTTATGAAAAAGTAATTTTTTCTACGTAGCGAATGTCCTTCAGTGGAACGGCAGCACAACAGCAGAGGAGGACAAATGGGGATAGATTGTACACAGCATATTATGTTTATTTGCAGCTACTTGAAAACTGAGTGCTTCAGTGTCCCAGGTACCTGGTTTGACCCTGGGTTACATCATTAGATCAGGGTTGAGCTCTGGGTCAGTCTCTGCTCTGTGTGGGGGACAAAGTTCAGCCCTTGTTAACCCGTGTCGCGGGGCCACAAATTGATACAAGGTGGTTGTAAAGTATCGGCTTTGCAGTGGCGCGGTGGAGCAGCAAACGTTACTCAACAACATGCTGCAAAAGAACTGAATCAGTTTTTCCTCAATTCAACTGGAGGCCAGAACCGGGGGAAATCTGAACCCGGCTAGCAGATGGATTTTGCGCTAATTGTAGCTGTGCAACAGATGCCTGACTGAGGCAGGTGTGTCGGATGGTACAATAATCAAGGCGGGATGAGACATGGATAATTTCCTCCACGTCACGAAAAGATAATACAAAATTTGGCAACATTGAAAAGATTGGGAGTGAATTAACACACTAGGTTTCTAGGCCAATACGCCGGTTTATTTGATCTGATATGTGATCGGGGCCGATGACTCTGTTATATTGGAGTTTAGTTGAAGAACGTTGTGCGCCATCCATCCTTCATTCACAACCTCACGTTCACGTAGGCTGATGAGGTTGTTGAGGTCCTTCACTGATCATAGCAGTGATAGAAGACAGCGGGGCTATCGGGCTCACGACTGGTAACCTTGAAGTCTTGTGAATTGTATTAATCTGGGATTAATTGCCGTGCCAGGCGGTGGGGTCAAGTGCTCTGACTCGGCGGTGATTGGTAGTGGTTGATTAGTTTCTCCTAGATTACATTGACCGCTAAAGAGTCTGATTAGAGTCGTAGGAAAACCGGGAGAGGCTCTACGCCGCCATTAGGTCTAATGAGGATCCGTGTGTGTCTCACTTTTGGTCAAGACACACCCACCCAAGTGTTTAACTTAACTTGAACTGTTTTATGGTTGTAAGTCTGTATGTGAATAGAAACCACTGGCAAATCATTTTGTTTGTTTGTTTGTTTTTAACAGGAAGTTGGGATCAAATAATGGATTTTTAAATATTTAGAAACATTTGTTTGTCGGGTTGTTAAACAGACTTTTTATATTTGTATTTGCCTGAATCATCTCAATATAACCAAATCTTTCCAAACCACTTTTCTTAACTTTGCTAACTTTCTGTGTTTCTCTAGGAGACGAGTGTCAGGTGGTCCATGTCATCAAAGTTCAACAGGCCTGAACACTGAACAGGTAGGACTTTAAATCATCCTTTCTCCTCCTTAAATCATCTTCTCTTCCTATCCCTGCTGAAAGCGATGGTTTCCACACGCCTGCACACGGTGGAAGACATTAACTTTTCTCTCTTTTCTCTCAGTCTCATTTATTGGTATCTGGGTGCTGCACAATATGTAGGGTTCCTACCGTTTGTTTTTGATTGTTGATTGTACCCATCAAAGCACTGTAAGTGTTGTTATTGGTGTGTTTGTGTGATGTTTTTCTTCAAAGGTAATATTAGTGATGTGCTCTGTCTTGTCGTCTTTAAAGAACATCAAAGGTCCTCTCGTCCTCAGATCATCTTCTCATCTCCCCACGTCATCTCCTTTCCTATCATCTCCTTGAATCCTCTCAGGTCAGGTTTATTTGTGTAGCCCTCATTCAAGTGTCACGGTCTCACAGGGCTTCACGAACGCCCACATTATGAAACATCAAATGAAAACAAACCAAATCGAAACCCCCCCGACCTTCCACACAGTTAAGGTTGACCGCATGACCGTGAGAGTAAACATGCCTCTCTAATCACAGCAGGGAGAGAGAAGACTGCTACCTGCAGTTTTCTTTTTCACTGCTGGGATGGATAATCTTTACTTCTCCTTAAATCATCTCCCCTTCTCCTTAAATTGTCTTCCTCTTTCCTCCTCTCTTCCTCCCTCCCTCTCTTGCATGATAAAGGAAATAGAGCGCAGGGCCACATTATTACAGTTCTTATTTGATAAATTCTCCAGACAAGGTGGGAGACTCCCACCTTGTCTTCCATAACTCATATAAAATACTCATAAAACCAGTTCATTAGTTCATGGAACACACACACACACACACACACACACACACACACACACACACACACACACACACACACACACACACACACTCAAGTGAGTGATAAAGAGCCTACAGGAAGGCTAGCCTGATAATATGGCCGTTACAGGAAGTAGTTAAGCTCTAACAGGAAGTGGGCCTATCTTGACCGTCGGTGTTTTGTGGAACGGTCTTGATGTTTCTCTCTTGATGCCCCCCCCCACCCCCCTTGGCTTTCCTCCAAGCCTGGATATTTAGTACAGGGCTCGACATTCCCTATAGCCCGCTTGCCCGAGGCTGTCTACTCATCAAGTCGGGCTGGCTACCACTTCTGAAGGCTTGTCCGCAGGGCAAGTTGCAATTTTGGGGAATGTCAAGCCCTCTAGTATTTATTTAACAGTTTATCAAAGTCAAAGTTATCTATATTATCATGTAGAGTTTCCTGCAGGGTGAGTAAATGCTTGTCACCATCGTCACATGAATCCATGAAGCAAGAGTTTGTTGTTGTGGCTTGACGGGGGTTCGACCAATATGGGTTTTGAATGCTTATTTATGATTTATTATTTTCCCCTATGCAACCCCCTGCTGTCATATTTTCAACAAACATAACTTATCCTTCTATTGTTGAATTAATTGTCTTCACCACATCCAGTGATATCTCCCTATAAAGAGAGGTGGGCGTCCAAGAATTTGCTACAACTCAATGACTCAACATGTCTGAAATTGTTCATATCTGCCGCAGAATCTGCAGTCAACTGGGGAACTTGTTGAACCCGTAGCCGAGAACCTGGGGCTGTTCTCCGATTATAGTTCAACCTTTTGGGGAGCAGGGGTGGTGCAGTCGTGTTTTCTGCAGCCGAGAATTAGTCTGAAAATCTAATTTGGTGTTGTCTTAAAACTGTCTGGAGTAAAATAACAGAGGAGCGTGCAGGCTAATATTTTATTACCCTGTAATTGTAATCAAATCAGGTTTTACTGGTACAGCAACAACAATGCAGCCCTGTTTCACAAACATGATAAAGACAGGCTGCCACAGACTCTCGATGACACCAGATAGGGACACAAGAACAGGAGAGGTTATGGAAACAGTGTTTATATATATGTTCTAGGTATGTCCCATCCCACTGGGCCTGCAGGGTCCCAGGGCCAGACCAATGTTACTTGAAGGTTTAAGAGCCTCTTTTCTAGACAGCGTTAAGAATAAAAGATGGGACAAACCCTGTTTTAATTTCTCCTCCGTGTGTGTGACTGCCGCCCTGTTTTAACTAGCGGACAGGAAGTCATCGCCTCGCTCAGCAAAGATGTTCTCCCACAAGACGGTGATGTCATGAGCAACTCTCCCTCTACGGCTGCCCTCAACCCAGCTGCTTCTGGTCAGACTGAAATATATGACCGATATCGGCCTTTTAGTAAATATTGTCCATCATCCGGGTCGGTGTCGTCCACCTCTGATATGTTGCAGTTTCCTCTTCCTTCATTTAACCGCTCAGTCATGCTTTTAGTAAACAATTTCTTCATTTAAAGGCAGTAATGTTGTTTTCCTACCGCTGAATACATGGGTGGGTCGCCCTGCCTTAAAGAGTTGCTAACCCGAAAAGAATTTCATTAGTCTGGGTTTGAGTTTTAGTGGCTTTCCCACCCTGACGAGAATAAAATTCAGCAGGAAACACTGAAAACTGTGTTTGTGTGGCATGAGAACGATCCATTAAACACATTGAATATCGGCTTGTGGCGGCCAGAAATATCAGTATTGGCATTCAAAAACCTTTATCGGTCGATGAAAGTGCCTCAGAGTTGTGTTCAACCAACAAGTATGTTTACTTATACGGGGGAGGAGCCTTGGTGAGCAGAGGGGAGGAGCTTCAGCACCATGGAGCCCATACATGATGGGTACAACTGGACAAGCTCTCTGCTGCTGTATCCTCTTGTAACTCAACATATTAGTGTGCTGCTCCAGGCCTGTTGGCTCTACCATGACTGATGGGGAGAGAATTACACACACACACACACACACACACACACACACACACACACACACACACACACACACTCCTTTCAGTGGCTCAATTAGTGATACTTATTAAAGGCATTGCATGGCTGGACTTGCAGACTTTTTATTTATTTATTTTTTTAGGGTGTTGAAGTGAACTAATCTCACCGCCTGTGTGTGTGTGTGTGTGTGTGTGTGTGTGTGTGTGTGTGTGTGTGTGTGTGTGTTGGGGGGTAATATTGATTTGAGGTAAACTAGGTTTGTGTGTGTCCTTGTCCATGGTTGAGGGTTAATACTGTGCTGCTCCTGTCCTCTCTATAGCAATGTGTCAATACTAACATTATATTTTTACTATATTCTGCTATAGTTTAGTGATATTTTACTGATCCTGCCATCTTGGCCACCTTTCCTTCCTTCCTTCCTTCCTCTCTTGTTTCTTCCTTTCCTTCTCCTTTCATGTCTTAACTGCAGTGAGAAACGTACATGCATGTCTCTAATAAGAATAAGCGAGGACTTCTTCTACCAGCTAGCCGAACACGAGCCACCAGCGATCTGAATTGTAGAGAAATGTGAAATGGAAAGATCTTCCAGTGCAGACGAGCGCCAGCGTCAGATCTTAGTTTTTTTTGAAAGTTTGAGGGTTTAAATTAACAACGTTACGTGTTGTATCTGTTTCCATCCAACCTCCTTCTACTATATAAATATTCATATCTAGTCCTTTTCTCTCTTTAGTTCCCTGAGAAATGAGTTTCAAAATTTAAAACAGTATATTTTGACCCTTTGTACATGCACACACACACCTCTGTTCTCACCCGTTCCTCTGGGAAATGTACAGGAAAGCAATTGTTTATTTTATTTTGGCGTGTGTGTGAGTGTGTGTGGGGGTGTTTGTGTATCTCAGAGGGGTGCTGCAGCTGTGAAGGCTGGCTCGAGTATGTGAACTCCGCCTACACACACACACACACACACACACACACACACACACACACACACACACACACACACACACACACACACACACAATAGGAGACTGGGACCGTCAGTATTATTGTCAAGGACTGCATCAATTCCCTTCCCACTCCAAAAAATCTTCATTTTTAAGGCTCAAAAGCAGTTGTGAGTGTTATTTCAATGCTGTATTATTCTAAAGGTGGACGGAGGCCACCTGGGTCCACCTGGGCTAAAGCTAACTAGTTAGAGCTGCTTCCAGTCTCTCTTAATGCCTGTTAGCATTACAGAGTTATCACTTCTTTGATCTTTTGAAGTTTGATTCACTGTCATTCTTCATTTTTTTGGATGATAATATTGGCTCAGGCCTTTTAAAATAATAATCCATGACATTTTTATATAAGTAAATGTGTTTTGCTACTCTATCACTGGTTGATGTAACACCATAGTGATTCAACCTCTAGCCGGTTCATGAAAGTTTTTCCATCTGCTGCTCCAAACAACCGGTGATGCGTTTTAGGTTTCCCATTTGTTTGTTTGGAATAAATAGAAGAAGAAGAACTGGGTAGAAACTTCATCAACAGAAAATCCCAGGAAAACAGTCGTCACAGACAGCTTAGCACCAAAGATGGCAAGAGAATTAAAACACACAAATAGCTCAAGCATTACCACTTACACCGCTGCTGGTCTGCAGGCAGCCATTCAAACCAGGGCTTTGCACACTCTGAATTCACTCAACGCAGTTTCTCATTTTCTGCTTTCCCTTTTGACTCGGACCTCTGAACCTCCCAGCAGTCCGCTGGTTTTCTTTACATCTCCAAAACTGAAAAACGTTGTCTTGTTGACAAAAAATGAGTAAAAATGGACTCTCATATTTACAAACGGTCTAATTTCTACACATGCACATTTTCTTCACACTCACTGAATTGCAAATTATTTGACCACTTAACCACGAGGCTCTCTCTGGGCTTAATGAGAGTCATGCACAGAATGAATGAATAGCAAGTGGATCCACGTTCAGTATTCAATATTCTTGAGCATATTTTGCACAAGACCTAAGTAACCTCGGTCTCTGCATTTGTATTATGAAATGCCTGAGTAAGTAAAAGAAAAGAGAGAAGAAATAATAAGCGCTGGAATGGTAAAATCATAAACTGCTCTTCGGAAAGCAGGGAAATAAATAGGAACAATAAATAGGGGAATTAGCAGTGGCCTCCATTTAGATGTGAAATGAATAAATAAAAACGTGCAATAATTATTAACCAAGGCACTAATTGGCATCGAGAGACAAATGTCTTCTGTTTGAATTGTTATAAATACCGTGACTCTATAAAAACTGCATCACAGGGTTATGGCACATGAGAGAATAACAACAAAACAACAAACAACAAATCATGTCTGTTATTTATTGAGCAATGTGTAATTTAAAAAAAGGAAGTAAAAGTTGTATTACTGGGAAAATGTGACCATGGACCCTCTTGGCTGTGTGCTGCAAACGTCAACGCTCTCTTTGTGTTAGGTGTTAAGAGATATGACCCCTGACCTCGTGTCCTTCATCACCATTAGTTTGCATGGACTGCTCTGACACAGTGACGCGTGGCAATTTACTGCAAGACAACTCGTGAGCTAGGTGTGCTAACGTTGCTGTACTCACCGTAGAAGAGACGAAGGTGGCTGATCAACTAGATCACGTTCAAATCCACCGAGAGGCCGATCATTAATTAATATCACGAGTAACGGCCATGCTTGGGGTTTTAAACAATGGATGTCCAGTACGTGTAGAAGGAGGGGAAGTCGGTCAGTAAAGCCAGGTTGATTTAATGCTTCTTCCATCACTGAATCAAATAAAAGCCACATAAATGGCGGTGATTTGTCGGCTGCCAGTCTTACTCCACCTCCCAACGTGAACCAGACTGTCAGGTAAATGGATTAGGTGACCTGTTTCTCCTGGCCCATCTTCTACTTTAAGCTATTATTCCAGGCCTGTCTTTGTGCTTTTTTTTTTTTGCCTGGTTGGATGGAGCAGATGGAAACGGGAGGTTTTCATCGCGGCCGGGCTGCAGCTCGTTTCGCTATTAACACCCGGGAGAGCGGTGAAGCCGGGGGAACCGGTCGGTGAAATCAGCTGTTGTAGTGTTTGGTTGAGGGGTGGGGGGGGGAGCCTGTTGACTCCTGGGCGTTGGTCGAGAACCGGAGTATCTGATCGACACTGTCAAAGCGGCAACGTGGGTACGTTCGTAACTTTTAACAGATGTAATCAGTGGAAGATATTCACTCAATATACTGTCAAAGAAATTCTCCATCAAACAGACTGAAAGTAGAATTTGCTAAATATTTATCGCACTGAATCACACTGCAGCTGCCGTACCTGTCAAAACCTTTTCACAAATTGATGCGTAGTCCACGCTGCACAGGCCTTGAACCCTTCACAGAATAATATAGATACTCCAGTATTACATTGGGTATTGTTTGAAGATGCTGTATTATTTTTCTATTTGGATTCAGAGACGGTAGACCTGCGAGGCAAGGACAGATCGATGCGTACAGGCTGACGGAGAGAATTGATACATCAGGAACTCGGCGAGCAGGAGAGGCAGAAAAATGAGACGCCTGCTAGATGAACGGACAGATATAAGGGCATATAGAGGAAAGGAAGTCCATAGAGACGGACGCCTTTTTTATTAAGACTTGCATATATCAGATTCGTACAATGACAGGTTGATTATGTCGGCCTTTGAGACGGCGTCTGCGTCTGCGTGTCACTTGAAAGCGTTGCCTTGTCGCTAAATGTGCTGATGCGTCGCTACTGCTGTAGGGGGGGGGGGAACGCCGATCTCTCGCTCTCGTCTCCTCTATTGTATCCCGGCATTCAGGTGGGTACAGGGCGAGATGAGAGAAGCAGTTTGTATTGAACGTGGCTGAATGCGGCGCTGATGAAGGCTCACGGTGATAATAGCTTTTTCATTACGTCCTCAGTCAGGCTTGGCATTTCATTTTCTATCGGCGGGAGAAGTTTTGTGTTTTCGCTGAGTCTGTGGTGGGCGCAGTACATTTTGGAGTATATTTGAAATGTTGTTTTTCATAACGTGCCCGCTCTATTAGGCGTTGCGGGGAGACGGGTGGAGCGGTAACACGTGACGAGGGTTGAACGCAAGGGCATAGGAGAGCAAAATGGGAGGGGGGGCAAACAGGGCGGGGTTGTATATAAAGTTTAAAGAGTCAGATAATAAAAATCCTCTTCCTATTCTGGTCAAGTGCATTCTTTGAGTCATGGTAGAATGACAGTGCTGCTTTATCAGTGATAGGAAGTAGGAAGTGCTCGATAAAAGTAGCTTTCAGGTTGAGTGGCCTCTGACTTGATTTCATGCAATGGGAAATTTTGTTTTTTTGCGAGGGGAAGTTTAATCCTGTTGAAATTGGAGGGCAGTGCCCCCCCCCCTTCCTACTGGGAATTCCTGAAATATCATGGGATTTTGCATGGTGTATTCCAGACACAGGAATTCAGGGATTTTGCAATTCTCTGGGGAAGTCGGGGAGCGTACGACAATGTACTTTCCAACTTCACACATTCAGACTTTTCTGAGCTGAAAAGCAACATTACCAAACCAAGAAAGAAGAACATTGCTAGTTTGTGGAAGTTCCCCAATTTAGTTTTGGAAAGTCGTGGGATTTTACACCAGGGCCACAGCGGGAACCCTGATCCTTCACCCTCGGTTGTACCAGACTGGGAGCCGTGACATTACGAGTACATGGTATGCCCCTCAACGCTCTGACCCACGGGGGCCCCTTAGGAGAATATTTGGATTGAATTGATAAGGGGTGCAGTGGATCAGTTTATTATCATCCAGTCCGACCCCCATCCGACCCCCATCCGACCCCCATCCGACCCCCCTTCTTCCCCGAGGAATGTGAGTCATGTTGAGCTGAACCAGATGTGGGTCCCCCCCACCTGCCCAGCCACCCAGCCCGACTCTCCCATGCCATCCATAGTTGAGTCTCGGGTTCAAGTCTGCGGTTTTGAAGATCCGGAGCAGCAGTCATAGTTTCTCTCATGCTCTCCCATATTGATACTCCCTCCCTTTCGTCTTCGGTCTTGCCCCTATAGTCTCATTTCCTCCTCTTCACCTCTTTGTATTCCACAGATATCTTTCAGTAAACAAAGAAATGCTCCTTAGCTCATTTTCTTAGCTCACGGTCTAGGTGGCCTTCATCCGTTTCTGCTGATAGTCTGATTCAACATTTCCCATCCGACTGTATGAACAAACGGCTGCGGTCCGACTGAATTACTCACCTCCTATCTCGTCTCTCGCCTTCCCTTCCTCTCCACCTCCTATTTTCTCATTTTATTTCCTCTCGTTCCTTCTATTTCAAACAGCTCATTTTACCACTGGGACTTTTAATATAGTACACCACTGTAGTATAGGGTTCGACTGTCTCCGGTTTGTTTGGAATAAATGGTAAGCATGAGCAGCGATAGCCACCATGGCTGAACAGAGAAAAGAGTGCTGCTTCATCGACAGGAAATCCAAGGAAAAAACGGATCACTGTTTTGAGCACCAAAGATGGGAACAAAAAAAACAACACAGCAATGACTGCTTACCATCAAATCTGTCAACAAAATAGTCTGTGTTGGATTGCCACTTTGAAATTGACCATTTCAAAATATTTAGTGTTTCCCCCAGGAACTATTATCCCTGTTGACCAGTAGTTTAGTTTAGAAAAGGATTTGCACTGCGTGTCTTTGGCCTCATAAACAAACTGATTACTGTGTGTGTGTGTGTGTGTGTGTGTGTGTGTTTGTGCGCGTGTGTGTGTCCTCTGATCTGGACAAAGCAGAAGTGGTCTGGTTTGCTTGCTGCTAGCAGATGAAGGGGATGAGGCAGAGATGGATGGATGGGTTTGGGCGATGGAAGGATGGGGGGAGTGAGAGAGACCTTGGCAGTGAATTTCAGTCATTTGGGGGAGTGGTAGAGAGAGAGGGGGGGAGAGACGGGGAAGAGAGAGAGACGGGAGAGAGAGAGAGAGAGAGAGAGAGAGAGAGAGAGACTGAGAAAGTGGGAATGAAAAGAGAGGTGGTCTGTTGACTTTGGGAAATGGGTTAAGAGGAAGTTGGGGGGGTGGGAGGTGTTTTTTGAGTGTGTGTGTATGTGATGAGCTGAGACCATTTGTTGGGTCAGTGTGGGAATTTTGTGTGTGTGTGTGTGTGTGTGTGTGTGTGTGTGTGTGTGTGTGTGTGTGTGTGTGTGTGTGTGTGTGTGTGTGTGTGTGTGTGTGTGTGTGTGTGTGTGTGTGTGTGTGTGTGTGTGTGTGTGTGTGTGTGTGTGTGTGTGTGTGTGGTGCATAACTTTATTCCACAGGGATGCCAAATCAACAGCTCCACTGTTTCCTGTCCTAATTGCTTAAAACCCTATACACACACACACACATTGTGTGCATGTTGTTTTCTCTCCCCTTCCCTCCCTCCATTTCTCTTCATCTGTACTTTTCTTCCTCCCACCTCTTTCCCCTCTGTCTCTCCCTCCATCTTTCACTCGCTCCTACTTCTCTCACTTTTTCTCCCTGGTTTCCCCCTCCGTCCCTCTCCTAATCACAATGTAGAGGTTTTCCTTGCTTCTTTCCTTTTGTTCTTTCCTCTCATCCATCGTCATGGCGCTCATCTGGGTCAAGGTCAAGATGGCAGCCGGGCATGCTGGGAGATCTTCCAGCGTGTCCTGGGTCTACTCCACTCGGGGACATCCTTACCACTCTCAATTCAACTCCAATGTCTTCCTGGACTGCTGAGCTCCTCACCCTTTATCCTCACTGGTGAAGAAGACCTGGAGATACCAGACACCCTTACACACCCTTCAGTTACTACTATTTTAAAAGATGGGGACCACCACCCCTGGGTGCTAGTCCAAAGGATATATCAACCACAACACCCCAGCGGTTTCAGGATTGATCTCCTCCACCGTTGAGGATCACTCCATCGCTCTTATTCCTATTTGTCATTTTGACTCCTTCTCTCTGTTTGCAAGAATATTGAATAAGGAAGCATTGAGCGTGAATTGTTTTGTGTGGGTGTGTGGGTGTGTGTGGGTGTGTGTGGGTGTGTGTGTGTGTGTGTGTGTGTGTGTGTGTTTCATAAGATGCCTCTGTTTGCTGCCTTTGTCTGTGGATGTGGTCGCCATTATTTGAGCATCTCTCTTGACACGTGATGCTGTGTGTGTGTGTCTGTGTGTGTGTGTGTGTGTGTGTGTGTCTACAGTTTCCTGTGGTGTTGTGGCATAGAGGTCAGACATGGAGCAGAGGGCATTCCTGCCTGCAATCTGGACCTGCTGTGTGTGTGTTTCCTCAGTCTGCCTCATTTTTTTTTACATTTTACGTACTGATAAAATATTACTATAAGCAGAAGAAGTTGAAAATTCATATTACCGGCAGAATATTGCCAGGCAGCCCAGCACTCTGTTATGGGTTGTGGCGAGGAAAAAGGTAGAGACAGTTATTGAATCATATTGAAGAGAGGGAGAATGGAAGAGAGAGAGGGGTCAACGCCGGGTGAGATGGAGAGAGCGACAAACAGTAACCCACTGAAAATCTAATAAAACTCAAGGAAATGTTCCAGGTATTTTGGGCGCCACTCGTTTCTCTCTGTCTCCAGGATTCAGTCTAAATCCGCCTCAGATGAGGAATTATTCTCAGACCTTTGCAGAGCTTGGAGTATAGGTGGACCTAAGGCAGCGGACTCCAACCCTTCACATCCAAGCCAAGAAAGAAAACAAGCCCCCAAACATAGCCAGCATTTCACTGGGTGGGTTTCTGTCAGGTTAAAGTAAAGTATACATCATGTAGGACCACTGAGACTAAAGGAGAGGATAAACGCTCTAATAATAAAAGTTCTGTTCAGATAGTCCTTTCACCTGAGACAAGAAGAAACTGGGTTGGTTTGTTTCTTTGGTAACAAACGAGATAGAAGAGATGAAGAGATAGCATGTGCTTGCTTCAGACGTACCACCTAGCCAGCGACAGCCCCAGACCACCATGTATAAAGTCGGTGTGATCGTCACTAAGATGAACAGCTACACACTGACAGACCGGATATACACTGGCCCAGCAATGCAGGTGAAGTGGCTGTAATAACCGGGAGCAACAGGTGTCCTGCAGGATGCCGGTGGTACTCCTCAAAGTTATTTCCTGCCAAGATTACAAGACGCAATTTGTCATTTTGCATGTCAACAACAAGGACAGAACAAACCACAGAGAAAAAAGCTCAGAGTGGATATTTTTCTGGAATAATTCAAGATAAAAGTGTGACAGATTTTTGATTTCCCCCCATTGTTTCTGTTGCTCCTCCACCAAGTTTTTTTTTCCCTCCAGACAGATGCACATCCAGACAGGTCACGTGACTTGAAAGATCACCTCTACCGGCCCCCGCGTATCAATCTAACCCTAGTTTAAACATCAGCTGAAAACAGCTGCTAACGCTAAACGAATGGGACATGGCTCATCATCAAGTTTACATTGAGTTTCACCTACAGATTAAAGAGATTACAGGAGAACCAAACTATTTCCATATCCTCTGAGGCCATATATCCGTCTGAGTATCATCTGAAAGAAAGGATGGTCAAAGGACTGAGGGGAAATGGTCAGGTCTGTTATTGGGTGCTGCGTTGTTTCCACTGGACTTTTATTTTAGAGATATCGGTTACTTAGACTGATGTTTTCTTATTCTCATCCTCAGTCCCTGGTTGTGTTTTATGTCTTTTTTAAATGTAGGTGCTGCTAGCGGTACTGTAACTGTCCGGTATGTGTGGTCTGCTGGTACACTAAAGCCCAGATGAGGAATATTCATTGTCTTCATGGTCTTCTAGCCACTCCTGATGAGTGAAGAGAAACACTGTGCCGACTGATGCTTCGCCATCTGGTTGTTTAGACGTTGGATGTTAGATACGAGAGCATATGGACACACACACACAACCCCACACACACACACACACACACACACACACACACACACACACAACTAGACGCTGCTATCCAGAAGCATATGGCTCTTTGAGATAGAGTGGAGGCAGTCTGGGCCGTTCTGTTGGATAGCACCGTGGGCCTGAACATTGTCAGAAGTGCTGCCAAACAAACTTCACCACACACACACACACACACACACACACACACACACACACACACACACACAATCTCGCCTCGCTCCGCCTCACTAGCCGCTTCACTAGTTGTTTCAATGTGAAGTTGAAGGCAGCATGGGAAAGTCTGACTTTAAATAGCAGCGAGCAGACTCCGTGCATCACGTGTTTAACCGTTAAACCTGAAAACTGGCCATTTCACTGTCTCACCTTTTGTCTCCTGTCTTTCTCGTGGAGATTATCCCCTGAATTGATTACTCACTTCTCTTTCCTGTTTAAGAACGACTCCACTCCTAGGCTCAGCGTGCCATAAGCGTTATCATTATGAAATAAAACCAATGCACTCTACTCCTATTATCAGAAATTAAAAGCCCTTCATTCATGCTCTGATGACGGCTCTTCATTTCGACTCTGGCAGGGCTGCAGCTTTTTGTCATCCTTCCAAGCAGTAATATCTCTTTTCTCAGTGATAGATAATACTAGTTTTCTTCCCACTTCCTTCAATTAATCAAGCGTAATTAACAGTGCTAGCACAGCCGCTGCTTTTGGATCACTGTGCTGCGAATATTCCCCCGGTTTCCACATGGAGTCTTTTCTAGAAGGTTCTGCAGCAGTTGGAAAAGGTGTCGTTGTGAATTGGGATGGGGGCGGTGGGCGGTATCATACATTCACTTGTCGTATGATAACGTGATGTGTTGAATATATAGACTCTGCTAGCAGCTGGGGTAATGTCACTTGGTGCACGGTAACATCCCAGGCTCCATGTTGGAGAAAATAAAAGTACCTTCCATTGTCGAGTCAGTACCAGACACTTCATTTGATGGGTGAGTTAAAAAGGCGTGGGGTGTGTTGTGTTTACGATGGATGAGTTTGTTTATGTGTTTGTCACGCGTGATATCTCAGACACCACCGATCACATTTTGACAAATGACTGGGGAACGGTGCGTCTCTCCACTGTTCTTCTGGTATTTTCAAAATGACACCCATCGGCCCGAGGGCGGTGCTAGAATTACAGCTCAAAACAAGGTGACACATTTGTTACCGATGGCCCAGAGGGGGACCGCAGCATCACGTTTACTGTTAGACCTGTTAGCCTAGTTTGCACTCTGTCTTGTCTTTTTTTTTTCAGTGTATTGCATTGCAACTTGGTAACTTTTACTCATGTAAAAGTAGCTCATGTAAAAATACTTTTTACATGAGCTACTTGTTGTACTCAAATAGACTTTTTTAAAATTTACTTCTACTTAAGTAAATTTTACTTCAATAAAGCAGCAGCACCATCTCTTTGTTTGATTGCACATTTATATATAACTGATCAATATTACACGTGTCTATGGAAAGCCCCTTAACCTGAATTGATTCTACAGTGATATTTTGATTGGATTTCATGTTAGAATGTTAGAACCCCCCCTCCCACCCTGTCGCTAAGCAACCCCAAACCATCTGCACACTGTCACGGCAACATAGAGGACCCCGTTGTTATCGTGACTATCGGAGGTCAGGTGGTGAGGAAGGTCACAGCTGCCACTTCATCAGTATCCCTTACATTGTCATCTTTGCCACTCCAATCCTTTGAGGTTCACTGAGACTTTAATGATCTCTGTGGGGGGGGGCAGGATCCAGCGAAGGAAAAAATTGAATATAAGCAGGAATACAGCAAACAACCAGCAAGGCATCAGTAAAGATGGCGTCTCCCATGAATGATGCAGTCCCCCTCTGGGCCCCTCAGTAACAAGTATCTCTCCTTTTGTGGTCCTGCAAATGTAGCAAAGCCCGCCCCCCTGCACCCCTTGGGCCAATCAGTGTAGTGACAATAAATGCTGGAATGGTGAGATGCATCATTTGCCCATGTTATAGCTCTGAGGTGTTGCATGATGGACGGACAAATGGACGAATGGAAGGAGACTGACTAACCTGTCCAACGTGCCTCCTTGTGTTTTTCTAGGAGGAGCGTGAGGCGGTTCATGTCATCAGAGTTCAACAAGCCTGAACACTGAACAGGTGAGGAAGGCTTCTGACTTCTCCTCTTCGCTGGAATCATTTCTTCTTCTTCTTCTTCTCTCCTTAAATCGTCCCTTTCTTCTCAAATCACCTTTCAACTTTCTGTCCCTTCCTGTTTCGCTCGTTTGCTTTCTAGCTTTCTCCCTCCTTTCTCTAAAAGCATGAGAGGTTCCCATGGACGCCATTGGCTGTTTATTTTTGGTGTGTGTGTGTGTGTGTGTGTGTGTGTGTGTGTGTGTGTGTGTGTGTGTGTGTGTGTGTGTGTGTGTGTGTGTGGTGTGTGTGTGTGTGTGTGTGTGTGTGTGTGTGTGTGTGTGTGTGTGTGTGTGTGTGTGTGTGTGTGTGTGTGTGTGTGTGTGTGTGTGTGTGTGCAGTTAAGGGGTTAATTGGCTGCTCCAGGCTGAATTCTTGTTGAGACTCAGCTGCCCTCATACAAACGCTCTTCTCACGTATCAGCCAATCACTTTCCCTCTCTCTCTCTCTCTGTCTCACTCTCTCTGTCTCTCTCTCATTCTCGTTCTCTCTCTCTCTCTCTCATATTATATTTCTCCTCTCCCTCTGTCAGCTAACCTGAACCGGCGACTCTGAAATGCACTATGTCGTTCACCTTGTCAGGGCAAGTTGACAGGGGATTTGAACGGGAACAACTTGGATACGTGCACACACACACACACACACACACCCACACACACACACAATGCATACAATGGAAGAAAAAAGTTTCTAGCTAAGTAGGCAACAACCTTATAACAAGAAGTGGACAGAGGAATTAGGACTTGCGTGCACGTGTACACACACACACACACACACACACACATACACACATTTATGTAGAAGTCAGCCTTGTCAGGGCACATGTATACACACACACACAACCAAATAGATGTCAACCTTGTCAAGGAAAGTGAACAGGATTGGAATAGAAGGACCTTTGACTGACACACACACACACACACACACACACACACACACACACACACACACACTGGAGTGGCAGTGATGGCTATAATCCCTACAAAGTTAACCTAGTTGCAACATCATTTCAGGCAGTCAAGGTTTCTTTACCTTTTTCAGTTCAGGAACCAAACTGAGTGCATTTAGGGTGCGGCCATGTTTGCGATAACAGAGTGTGAGTGTGAGTGTGAGTGTGAGTGTGAGTGTGAGTGTGAGTGTGAGTGTGTGTGTGCGTGTGCGTGCGTGCGTGTACTCTATCTCTGCATTTCCTGTACTTTCCCTTCTGTCGTTCATCCATCACTGTTTCTCTATCGCTTTCATGTTCATGTTCTCTCTCTCTCTCTCTCTCTCTCTCTCTCTCTCTCTCTCTCTCTCTCTCTCTCTCTCTCTCTCTCTCTCTCTCTCTCTCTCTCTCTCTCTCCTGTGCTGTGTTTTTTTTATATGTGTTTCTTAAATAGTTCTTGTTCCTAGAAGCAGCTTCATTTTCTCAGCCCTCCATGGGAGCTTGTAGCTTGTCATTCTCTCAACGCTTAAGTGTGTGTGTGTGTGTGTGTGTGTGCGGGTGGGGGTGGGGGGTCTGTGTTTTAACATTTCTCAGCGCCAAATAATTCATCCTGCTCTCATTACAGAGCTGCAGCTGAGGTTGATAAGGCCGTCCAGTCCAGTTCTGTTCTCTTTTCCCCGGGTTAGCCTTGTTTTTCATTGTCAGCAGTTTTTAATGGCTTTCCTCCTGTACAAAGATTACCACTTATATTTGCTCAACACACACACACACACACACACACACGTTCGACTTGCTACACTGTCTTATGAGGACCTTCACTGACATGCAAGTTTCTAACCCTAAACCCAAGTCCTACATTTTAGCTTTAAATCCAAGTTCAAACTAAACGAAGCCCCTTGACGAGTGAGGCCCGGCCCAAAACGTCCACGCTCCGAAGCGCACACACACACACACACACACACACACACACTCTCGAGTATATCACAATCCATCTTTTCTCATCAACCTCCTGCTGCTGTGTTTTGGTTGGGGTTTTTTTTTCCCGGGGGCTCGGCGCCACGGAGGAAGCCCAGCAGATGGCTCCAGCAGGGAGGCAGGAAGCTAAGGCGAGGCCGGGGCTCCAGGGGCCGCCGCGGGGCCTAAAGGTGCTTTCAGATGGAGCGGTGGTGAAGTCGGGGGGGGTGGGGGTGGGTGGAGGCGCGAAGTTGTGCTCTACTTTTTAGGGAGAAAACTCTTTAGCGATAGGCTGGCCGCATTTGCAGGGAGAGGAAATCGCCATGGCAACGTGAGCAAATACCACACAGTAGGGGCTGCTCGGTGAATCGTAGGTGGTTGTATTTGGTTTCCGCGATTAATAACCTCTCAGCGATATTGAAGTGTTTATGAACCGATGTATATCAAGTGCTTACGTTCCGCCTGCGAGCTAAAGAAAGACTTCTCACACAGACCGTTCATTTCCCTGATTGAATGTGAAAGGGCTGCAATCTGCTGGCTGACGTCCACCCTGTAAACTCTACCCAGCTTTCGGTTTGGGAGGGAGCGATTGGTTCGTACTCAACCAAGCAATAAACACATGTTTTCTTTGTGGGCGGAGTTTCATCCCGGCTCGTTCACTCACCTCTTCCCCTCCATCCATCCATCTCCTTCTACTGATCTTCAACATCACGTCAGTTACCTCACCAGGGCTGCTCCTGCTGCTCCTTATGGAGTTTTACAGATGGTTCACAGAGGATTTTTTTTGAGTGTGTGTGTGTGTGTGTGTGTGTGTGTGGCTGGGGCTGGCTGGCTGGCTGGCTGTTGTGTTTGGATTTACTCCCAGAATTGTACCACTGCGTGAAATTTGGGGTGTGTGTGTGTTTTATTGGCGACCATTCTCCCCCCTCAACACACACACACACACACACACACACACACACACACACACACACACACACACACACACAGACAGACACACATGCCAAGCCTCTCCTTGGACCTGCCAAGTGTCTGTGTGTGTCCGTCTTTGTCATTATTCCCTTCGTCAGCTCAGTAATTCATAGCCGGTACAATATACGGCAACGACTAGGAAAGGAAGGAAGGAAGGATGGATGAATGGAAGGAAGGAGGAAAGAGAAGGCATGGTGGGAGGAAGGATGGAAGATTGAAAGAAAGAAGGAAGGAAGGGGGAAAAGATTCAGACAGAAAAAAAGTGATAAAAGGAGGAAGAGAGAAAATGGAAAGAAACTGAATGATGGGAGAATGAAAGAAGGAAGGAAGGAAGGAAGGATGGGAAAACAACTGAAAGATGGACACAGAAACCAAAGAAGGATGGAAGGAACAAAGAAAGGAAAATGTAAGCAAAGAGAGAAAATGGGAAGAAAGGATGGAAAAGCAGTGACTGTGAGAGAGAGAGGGAGAGAGAGAGAGGGAGAGAGAGGGAGACGAGAGACTAAAAGGCAAAGTTGATGACTTTGAGCAGGCTTTCATCCGCTGCCAGCTGGTACTGTGGTGTGTGTGTGTGTGTGTGTGTGTGTGTGTGTGTGTGTGTGTGTGTGTGTGTGTGTGTGTGTGTGTGTGGCGGGATTGAATAGTTTCAGTGTTGTTGCCAGTATTTTATCCCACCCGTGCACGTGGAGCCAAACCTCTATACGTGCGCGTGTTTGGTTGGAGTGAGTGTGTGTGTGTGTGTGTGTGTGTGTGTGCGCGCGGAGGGCGTGGATGAATGGATGCTCATGTGCGGTTCAGTGTTTTCTTTTCTGTGCGCGCCAGCAGAATGTGGCTTCTGTCTATTCTCTATGGAAAGCATTATACTCTTCCTCTGCGGACGCTCCAAGTCGCTGCCGGGTCGGGTTTGACGAAGACGAGCCGGTGGCGTCCGACTCGCCGCAAAACCATCTGCGGCGTTTACTACTTTTTTTTTTCAAAGCTGGGAAACGTCGGCGAGTCCGAGCAGCAGCAGCAGCGAGACGCAGCTTTTGGATTTTGGGAACTTCAATACCCAGAAATCCTCCGCTGTGATTGGTCCGCGAGGTTGTGACATGCGTTACGGATGCAGTCCTGTAACTCACGAAGGAAATGCTTTGCTTTTGTCATTTGTTCTCTCAAGAAGCTGCAACAGATTCTTTTTTTTCTTTGCTATGCATGAACTTTTAAGCACCGTAGACCGAGAGAAGAAGTGAAAAGTGAACAGGAGAGAAATGAGGAAAGCACCAGGGCACACTTCCTAAGCTGTCTGCTATATTTAAGCTTTTGTGGGCACCAGTGGGGACCCTCCCTGCCTCTGATGGATTTAGCAGCTTACTCTACTTCTCTCTACAGTCTGTTTCGCTATTATTCTCATATCTCCCTCCCTAGACACAGGTGACGGTTTAATGTATTATACACATGGTATGGATCTCTATGGAGCTGACTCACTGTCAGTCTCTCTCTCTCTCTCTCTCTCTCTCTCTCTCTCTCTCTCTCTCTCTCTCTCTCTCTCTCTCTCTCTCTCTCTCTCTCTCTCTCTCTCTCTCTCTCTCTCTCTCTCTCTCTCTCTCTCTCTCTCTCTCTCTCTCTCTCTCTCTCTCTCTCTCTCTCTCTCTCTCTCTCTCTCTCTCTCTCTCTCTCTCTCTCTCTCTCTCTCACTCACTCACTCATGATTCTGGATCATGGCTGAACATATTGGATTTATTGGCTCATTGGTCTTCATGGACTAGCTAGCTGTTTCCATCCACCTTTTCAAGTGACTTTTAAACAAGTTGAGTTTCTATGAGCTGGGTTGAAGGGAATCAATTGCTTTCCGGGTAGGGGGTTGGGGGTGTTGGGGGGGGGGGGGGGGGTCGGTGACGGTGGTGGTGGTGGTCTTACCCCCAGGGATGTATGGAGGCGCGTTGTGCCAGACAGGTGCTGTGAGGAGTTTAAACAGCACAGTCAATTTTAATTAACTAGGATGTCACACTGGGGAGAGAGAGTACACACACACACACACGCACACACACACACACACACACCATTGCACATTAGTCCCTGCCTTTCAGACCAAGACTTTGCATTGCTCCCCAACTCCTGCAACGTGTGTGTGTGTGTGCGTGCAACTAGGACACGGCCCGTGACAAATGAGTGTTAGGTTTTTCATCAGCGGGGGTGAATGCTGCCAGTGTTTTTTTTTCCATTCAACCATTCAGATATTCCATGGAAGCATCTGGGAGGATTGAAAGGAGAATAAAGTTATTCTCTAAAGATTATCTTCCCTTAGAGCCGAACTCTCTATTGAACTATTCAAACATCCCAGAAGCTTCAGGAAGGATTCGCTACGATAATAAAACTACTTTAGAAAGATTATTTTACCCTACTAGCCTCTCGCTCTCTCTCTCTCTCTCTCTCTCGCCCTCATATTTGCTACGGGCTGGATTTTTAATCTGCTGGATCACTTTAATCTCCTGAATCATTTACTATCATCACTTTCAATTAAACCACTTCACTGATGTTCCCTGTTGGTGTTTCTACATCATATAGCTAGAAAAGAGGTTCGTTTGATAATGTACTACCCCACCCCCCCTTTTATTTCATTGTAAAGGGCTTTTAAAAAGCCTTGCATGGCCCTCGTCATGCCATGACACAACCTCTATTCTCATGTATTCTACTCTTTTCTATTCTGTTCCTTCCCCATTCTTCAAAAAAAAACAACAAGTTGGGAGATTTTCTTGGAGAAAAATGGGTGAAAAATGATTTGCAATGTGAGCTGTTGGGCTTTTGGTCGCAAACTGCAACTTTAAGCCCCGTGCTTCTAGGTGGTCTGCCCACCCATCTAGCAAACACACCAACACACACGACTCAGACGCGCAGCGGTGCAAATATTTATAGGGACTCCAGACCTTTTGCTGCTGGTAATTTTGGGACTGAGTGGTAATCGGAAAAGAGACTCTCAACAGCAAGTGTGTGTGTGTGTACGTGTGTGTACGTGTGTGTGTGTGTGTGTGTGTGTGTGTGTGTGTGTGTCCTGAAGCCACCTGATAGCTACGCTCTGTTGATTTTGTCTGCATACCCTCCTCGCCAAACACCCGTACACTCTCTCGCCCTGAAATAAATTGCAGATGAAAGCAGGTGCCGTGTTCAAAGACTCTTTTGGGCTTCTCTGATGCCAACCCTGCTTCTGGTTGAATAAGAACAGGAGCTACCTTCTGTTAAGACTTAAAACAAATCCACAGCAGGAGACCATCTTGTGTTTGTCCTCAGCCACAGTGGCTGCAGACGCTTTTGCAATTTTCCAGCTAACTAGATTTTTTAACGATGTTAGTGCTCGTGTTTCTCTTCATTAAGACCATCAGCCTCGTCACTTCCTGTCGCAAAGAGGATGTTGCTGCTTGTCCTCCCTCGCCCTCCCTCGCATCGCGCCACGTGCATTTATTTGCTCTTTGGCTTTACTGAGGAGGATAAACATGTTGGAAGTGATTCTTCCATCAGCCCTTCACCACTTCCACCGTCTGCCGCTGACAAAAACTCTTTAGCTTTATCTCCGTTAGCGCTGGAAGAACCCAAATCCGACATGTAGACTGGACTAGTAGAAGCTGTCAGTGTCCTTAAGAATGGTCCTGTTTGTTTACGGTAATTCAAATAATCCCTCACGATTAATGTGGTTATTATTTATTGATGTTGAAATGCTGCGCAGCACCTGAACATGCTGGGATGTATTATGGATTTAGTGTGGTTGTTTTGCTCTGCTTTGCTTTTTTCCCCTCAGAATTTCTCTCTCTCTCTCTCTCTCTCTCTCTCTCTCTCTCTCTCTCTCTCTCTCTCTCTCTCTCTCTCTCTCTCTGTCTCTCTGTCTCTGTCTCTCTGTGTGTGTGGGTGTCTCTTTCTCCCCTCCCCTCAGGACAGGCCTGGATCATGAGGATTACAAGGGTTTTGTGTTTCAGCGGGGAGAAAGAGAGCGAGGGAGGAGGGCGAAAGATGAGGAGGAAGAGGGGAGATAAAGAGGGCAGTTGAAAAGGCGGAATGAGGAGGAGGAGGGAATGTTTACACAGGGAAGAGAGGAGGAATGAAGGAGTGAAAAGGAGGAGGAGGAGTAACAACTCCAGGGATTCCTGTTCCTCTTTCCTCTCCAGCATGGAGTTTTTCATACTTTTTCCTCCTTTCTTCTCGCTTTCTTCTTCTGTAACCCCTCCCTGTCCACTATACAGCCTTGGATTCACTCTGTTTACACACACACACACACACACACACACACACACACACACACACACACACACACACTGAGTGGCTCATTAGGGCAGTCAAGTGTGTTCTTGGACTCTATTCAGACTAGAGATTGGAAATACGACACCAGGCACACCCCATACTGAGACACACACACACACACACACACACACACACACACACACACACTCTGTCCTCCCAGGTGAATTAACAGTCTTTTTTTCCTCTCCACGTCAAATTGTATTTGCATCGGCATAACTGGACGCCTGCCTCGATGCCATCTCCCTTTTCATAAACCCTCCGCCCCGGTCGGTCTCAGGAAAACGATGATGGATGGCTGCATCTCAACAGACCAGTTAGAATGACTGGCATGCTATTAGTGACAGCAGATTACAGTGAATCACAGTAGATTAAAAAAGAGATTGGCTTTTAAATGGGAATCACATAACTAATAATAACACCAAGAGAACGACAAATAGGCTTCAGCGTTATAGAACAGAGTGGAGACGGCTTTAAAACGCATCAGCTCCTCTTTCATTTATTTATTTATTATATTTGGTGCTCAGCCTCATTGCTTAGATCACCTGTCAATCAAACAGTGTCTCTACTACTTGGACTTTCTGTTGGAGTTTGTAGGTGGCGCTCTTTTCTTTGTCTGGCTATCGCTGCTCATGCTAACTACCCAGTTCTTCTTCTTCTGTTTACTTTCATGTACTTCTATGTACTTTTCTACTTTGCAGTGCTCATCTGAGGGAACATACGTTGAGTACACGGGAGGAGATTAATTTCCCACTCTGTATGGGTACGTGACCTGTTAAATATATATAGACTCCGCTAGCAGCCGGGGCAACGCATCTCGGTGGGCCACGAGTTCAATATTTGACCAAAACCTGATATTGACTCGACACCGGCAGTTCATTTAAGGTCAGACTGCCCTTGTCTGTCTGTCTGTCTGTCTCACACAAGGAGCAGGAAAGAGGCGTGTGGTGTGTTTACAAGCTACAGCCGAGTGAGATCAGTCTCCGGTGTGACAGGATAGACGTGATGCAATAGACACCCATTTAGATCAATCTCTATACGGCTGTGCTGATCTTATGACGATGACTCACAGTTGAGCCTTTGTATGGGAAACACCGATTTAGCATGGTGATGTTGGATATTGGATAGTTGAGTTAGCTTACTCGTCTCTACTGTGAAAATGTGACTTCATTATTTGTTGACTGTATTATTTGTCCAGTGCATTTTGCTGCAATTCCTCAGTTGCCAATAGGGGGCGACAAAAATGATAGATTCCTTTTAATTATTAAAGATCCCATATTATGGAAAACGGTTTATTCCTGCCGCTTATACATGTCCCACAGGAAATTACTTCCCTAAGCAGCTGAGAAAATTTGAGATCTGGAAGTCAACCCGTTTTTCTGTATTTTCCTTTTTCCCAAAACGGTGCCAAAGATAGGAGAAAAACGGCCCGTTTCAGAAAATGGTTCTTTTGGACGTCATAAGGTGCAAGTCCCCGCCCCTCTCAGAGCATGCCCACGCCCAGGTGAACAACCAATCCCATTTACGTCGTCACAAAATGGATATCGCATATCACATTTGGACGCCGTTTTTTCCGAGTACACTGGAATGCACCATTACTTTCCGACGAGTGAAGCTAAAACAACATATCTGGAGATATATCAACACTCCAGTTATTATTTTGTAGGATGCAGGCAGCAACATAGATCCCTGCACAGTCTCCCAACACGCGAAAATGCAGGACAGAGTGGATTAATTTTATTTTTAACGTTTTTTTCTGTGTGATGATCAGTCCTCGGACTGCTTGTGCAAAGGCAGGATTAGCATCTAAATTGAAGCTTAAAGATGGAGCAATTCATAAGGTACGTGACCCATCTGCAAAATTGGAATCTGTTAGTGTCAACATGTTTTGATTTAATTTAACAAATTAGTCTGGTTAGTATATTCAACTGCTGGTTATTCAGGGCTAGCCACGGACTTGTTGGGTCTGGAAGAAGTAAGAAAACTAAACCTGGAGTCAGGACACATCTTTTAAAGTTATTGGTTGGAGTCAGGACTCATCTTAAAGTTATTTGTTGGGACCAGTGTCTGTTTTATAAGTCTGTCGAACGTGTCAGGCTTGGTAAACTTTAGCCACCATTAGTACAATCGTGTTTGGTTGTTTGGCTGCGCTGTTTGGATGCAAATAGATTGCATCCAATAATACATTGGTTAACTAGCTCAACACAATTGTCAATCCTAGCTTGTCTGCAAGTTGTATTCAATAAGCTTATGGACATGAGACAAACAGACTGGCTACAGAGTGTCGCTCACACATCCACATTGCATGTAGGTTGTATGTAATGAGCACTGCTCTGATTGGCCGTCTCACGCCTCACTCGCGGCGTGAGGCGGCCAATCAGAGCAGTGCTCATTACATACAACCTCCACGCCCTCAAAACAGCCTGTTCTTTACAATGGAGAAAATGAGAGACTGAAACACACCACAGAAGCTGGTTTTAGGATTTTTCTTGATATAGACTTCACAAACGTCTTGTAAAGACCCCCAGGAACAGTTTAAATGGCCCAAAATGAGTACAATACCCCCCCTTTAAGGATATTTTTTAGAGCATCAGTTTGCAATATGATGAAGTTTTGCAAACTAGAAAATCCTTTTTTAATTAAGGTTGAGATTGTAAACGAAGGAATGCAGAATAAAGTTGAGGCCTCCACTGAAATTTCACTCGCTCACTCGCGGTCAGTACTGACCCGTGTGATGTGGTCGGCTCTCCTACCACCACTAAAATCATATTCCAGACTTTCTCTCCCCCCCCCCCCCCCTCTGAACGCGATATTTATTTTCCTCCAGCCAGTCGTAGATTGGGCTGATTGAGTCGGGTAAATATCATTTGTCATAACTAAGCCTGGTGATGGATTTAGCCTTTCACTGTCTGGGGTGGATTAATATTCCCTGTCCATCACCTAATCCTGTTTGATTTAGCCCCGGCGTGCTGGCATAAATCTATGCAGAGAATTGATGAGTTGATGGGGAGAAGCTGTGTGTGTGTGTGTGTGTGTGCGCTACCTTGGGGCTGGTACTGTGTGTGTTTTCTTGGCTGCCAGCCTAGAGCATTTTCCATCTGAACCTTTACCCTATTACAGTTTAGTATCACAGACCATGGGACACTAAAACTCTCCACTGAAAGCCAGACTAATTGTTCTGTGTTGTCGGCTCCATGCAGCAGGGTGGGGCGGTATTCATTTCATGTTTCGCTGACTGACGCCCTTGAAGAGTTTAAAAAAAGGAGGAACCTTCATCATATCGGACCACAGTGACATTTTTTTTTTTAACCCACCTTTTTGTGCAAATTTAACCCGACTGTTTACCCTCCTTTCAACGCACCACTGCATCACTGGATGTGTCCCCTGACCAGACCGATGAGGGAGAGACCGATGAACCGATGAGGGGAGGCCAGACAGCAGGAACACAACTGGACAGGAGGAGCACCAACAGAGGAAGAGGAGGGAAGAGACAGAGGAAGGCTAAAGGAAGAGAGAGGTTTTGGCGTTGTTCCAACTCCATTAGCACTGAATCCCACAGGGTGTGTGTGTGTGTGTGTGTGTGTGTGCATCCATGTGTTTGTGAGTGTGTGTGTGCATCTGTGTATCTGTATCCGTGTGTGTGTGTGAGAGTATGTGTGTGCGTGAGTGTGTGTGTGTGTGTGTGTGTGTGTGGGACAGAGCCAGCCTGCCATGCCTCAGTGTGTTAATTATGTAAATTGGTCATTAGGAACCCTGAAGGGGGCCAGGATGAAACTGCCCCCCCCCCCCCACCCCCAACACACACACTCTCTCTCACACACACACACACACACACACACACACACACACACACACACACACACACACACACACACACACACACACACACAGAGTATAGGCTACACATATTAAGTGGGCAAAGGGGAGGCGATGGAAGAAAATGTTCTCTTGCTGTCTTGGAGCAAAATATTCTACTTTAACCACTTTTACCACTAACAACCTCAAAGTACCAGTATTAACTGGGGGGAAAACTACCACAATGTACTACAAAGTAGCACAAACTTCCACAATGTTATGATACTTTGTGGTACTTTAGGGTACACTTTTGATATTTTGTGGTTCTTTGTAGCACTCTAGGGTACTGTGGTACTTTGTGGCATACTTTCTAGTTGTTGGTATGCTTGGTGGTACTTTGTGGTATTCTCTGTGGTTTATTCTGGTAGTTTGTGGTACTTTCCGGTCTTGTATGGTAGTGTGTGGTACTTTATGGTCCTGTATGGTAGTTTGTGGTACTTTTATGGTTCTGTATGGTCGTTTGTGGTACTTTCCGGTTCTGTATGGTAGTTTGTGGTACTTTCTGGTTCTGTATAGTAGTTTGTGGTACTTTCTGGTCCTGTATGGTAGTGTGTGGTACTTTCTGGTCCTGTATGGTAGTTTGTGGTACTTTTATGGTTCTGTATGGTAGTTTGTGGTACTTTCTGGTCCTGTATGGTAGTTTGTGATGATTAGCAGGTTTGAGCTCCTGGTCCTGATACTCGGTGATATCAGCAACACCGGTGCTTTCTGGCTCCATTAGCTCATTGAACACCCGCGTGGGGAAACATTGGAAAGGAATTAGCACCCTGCTGAATCCATCGGTAGGACTGATCGATGGATCTGTCACTGAGCGACACCAGACTGCAGGTTTCCCTCTCCGTCTACGTTCACACAGCCAGAGGACGGGTAGAACGATGCAAGACTGAGACGTTGTTCCCGCTGCCTGTCGGCCGATATCAGCCCGATACGTCCGTCTAACCACACGGTATGAAAACACTTCCCTCGTCTTCATCGTGTCAAATGGATGCCGTTGACGTTTCTCGTGTCAACTAGGAGAAACAAGTTGGAAACGGTGCTTTCTCCACCTCTCTCTCACTGTCTAGTCTTCCGTCCACCTTTTCACCTGTTTTCTTCTTCTGTCACTCTTTCTGTCAGTGTCTGTCATTTTAGCTCTTCTTCCTCCTGTCTTCATCACGATCTCCAGCTGTCTCTCGCTCCCTGTCTGCCAGATGACCAAAGTGATAAGAGATGGCATCTCAGTGGAAGACAGTGGGTGTGTGTGTGTGTGTGTGGGGGGGGGGGGGGGGGGGCTTGTCAGCTCTGGCTGTCATTTTGTCATCACATTTTTGACATGGAGCGTCCTGCATCCCTGTAGAGGTCTCTCTCTCTCTCTCTCTCTCTCTCTCTCTCTCTCTCTCTCTCTCTCTCTCTCTCTCTCTCTCTCTCTCTCTCTCTCTCTCTCTCTCTCTCTCTCTCTCTCTCTCTCTCTCTCTCTCTCTCTCTCTCTCTCTCTCTCTCTCTCTCTCTCTCTCACACACACGCTGATCTGTCAGACTTCACTCACAACCAACTGATGGACAGGGAGAAAAAAAAACACAAACCACACACACACGGAGGCATGTTTGATCCACTACAGTGTCAAATGAGGGCAAACAGCGCCTCGGTAAAGAGAACCCCCCCGCTGAGCCCAGGACGGACTCAAACGGAGCACTCTGACCTCCTAAACATTCCTGCCAGTCTCTCAAACTCTTTTCAACAAACTTCCTGCAACACAACAGCTGTCAGTTCCCCTCCTGCAGAGTTCATAACCTCAATCTCACTACCATCAACACCAAAATTGCTGCCAATTTCTAAGTTATTGTGAAATTCCAACAAGGCAGAGATTTGTGAAGAAGTCCCAGAGAGGGGGAAATCATCCTTTTGAATTCATAAGCGCCAATTCCATTCAATGAGATCTATTTATCAAGAAGGACACAAAGAACCAAGTAACCGTGAAGTACCACAAAGAACCCCAGAGTACCAGAGAACAACGTGACCTCGGCGGGAAGTTCAAACTCTCATCATTTAATTTAGTTTCTTTTCATTTAGTCTTCATTTAACCAGGTAAAGTCAAGATCTCCTCTTCAAGACAGACCTGAGACCAAACAACATTCATTAAATTGTCAAAGACAATAAGAACTGACTCATGGATATTCATGCATGTGTATCTGTATCCTCAGTTTTTCATTCAGGTATCCCACATGGGTCTAGTAAAATCTGTTATCTAGTCGTATTGCAAGGTGTTAGTTTGGGTGGAGAGTGCATAGCATGGACCTTAAACTGTTGTCCCGCCCCCCAGGCTTGTAAAACTCACCCAACCAGTCAGGGTGCAAGCAGGGAGAATCTCTTATGAGGTCATGACCTCGGGCAAAGTCCCGCCCCTCCCCTGACATCAGGAAGGAAGATAAAAACAGTAAAGACACTCCAGTAAATGAGCTTAGCTTGAGACTCTATATCACTGTTTTAAGAGACGGTGGACCTGACCGTGACCGGAAGGCATTTCATTGGTGTTTACTAGTGTTTCAATAGTGTGTGTGAGAGGTTTTCAATACATTTGTCTGTGTAATCATCTCATGCAGTATGTTGACATAGTCTAAATGTGTGTAAAGCTGTGAATTATGTCCCTTATGGCACCTCATAAGAACATGTTATCTCCTGTCAGAGCTGAATAGAAGTTTCCAGCTGATATCTTGAGGGGAGAAAAAAAACAAAAAAACACCTGCTTGAAAATCTCTCTCCATCCTCCAGCGACCTCCTTGCCTCCTCGCTATCTTTCCATCCGACTCCTCTATCACCCTCTTATCCCGCATCCTCATCTCCCCCCCCCCCTCTCTCATAACCTGAGAGAGTTATGGAGGGAGGGTGACCGAGTGGGGAGGGAGAGAATGAGCGAGAAACCAGAAATGGAGAAGGAGAGATAGTGAAAGGTAATGAAAAGGGCGAGAAAGAAAGAGTGGAAGAAAGAAAGGGCAAGGACAGGTAAGAGACGAGCCGAAATTAAACTTGGAGTGGCTAAGAGTATGAAAGATCGATAGGACAAAAGAGAGAGAGAATATGAGAAGGAAAGATAAGGCCGGGGGTGAAAAAAGGGCAGGATGACAAAGAGAAAGATGATGGAAAGTGAAGTAAATCTAGAGAGAACATGTATGAGAGTTAAGGTTAAACAAATATATGGATCTGATATTGGCATTTTATTAAAAAACTGACCTGGTCCAGTCAGCGTCGTTTGATTGATTACATGTTTATTGTTACATGATCAATACACTGGTTGTCTATGGGAAGATCTTAACCTCAACTGGTTGTAATGCATTTTTATCAGATTTAACACAACTATGCATCAATATGTTATTATTATTATTGTTATTATTGGTTTCTTTGTCTGTGAAATTACGTTTTATTTTCTTTGCTTACTCACTTAATTGTTCAATACTTTTTGGCGGGATTCGGTGTAGATGCTGTTTCAGAGGTATCCGTGAAACCCCTGTTGGTCTGTTTCTGTTTCCACCTCATTATGTCTTGTTGTGTTGCATCAGTTTCTCTCCTCTGTTATCTTCATCCGTCTGTCCGGTTGCCAAATCTCTTCCTCCTCGCCAGCTGTACACCTCTACGGAAGAGAAAGGGCAAAGCATGGGTGGAGGAAGAAATAAAACAGAGGGAGGGAGGCTGATTAGAGAGAGAGGAGAGAGAGAGAGAGAGAGAGAGAGGTAGGCAGGCAGGCACAGGGGGATGGAGAGAGGAAGACAGGGAGGCTGAAAGGGCAAGAGAAGGAGGGATGAGAGAAAAGACAGAATGGCAACCAGTGAGAAAGAGAGTCAGCCCCTCCCCAGATCGTAGTAACTTTTTCCTCCAGCTACTTCCATAATTGATTCAGACCTCTCAGAGTGTGTGTGTGTGTGTGTGTGTGTGTGTGTGTGTGTGTGTGTGTGTGCCTGCCTATAAAACAACTCCTGCTCCAACTCTCAGGACGATGGATCAGATGGAGGCCAGAGAAAATGACCAATTGCTCCCACTTTTGCTCCCAACGGGTTCGCCCACACACACACACACGTACAGAAAGTTCCTATTACCACACACAGACAGACGCCACACACACACACACACACGCCAATCACGTACCTGTGCATACGCGCACACACACACACACACACTCACTAGTGCCCAACCATATTATTTATAGCCCTAGTGTTTTTAGAGTTACCAAGTGGTGAGATGATATAGATTTTATAAATTTATGATGTTAGCCACCTTGTGCTGGACTATGAATCAGAAGCTTGTGTGTGTGTGTGCATGCGTGTGTGTGTGCATGCGTGTGTGTGTGGATTGTGGATGGATTTGGCAGCTGCTGCATTTGTGAGTGGGTACAATATGTGTGTGTGTCTTTTTGTCAGTGTTATATGACCTCTGCAGTGTGTGTGTGTGTGTGTCTGTCTTATGGATTTTAGTGTGTGTGTGTGTTTCTGTCTGCGTGCCTCTTGTTTCCTGCGATACATATTACGTGTGTGTGCCCATTCGTTCATGCTGGCATGTGTGAGTTGTGTGTGTGGTCTCCCTCTACAGGACTGGAGGCTCTCCAGCTGTGTTTTCCATCCAGGTTTTTTTCACAAATTATGATGTGCAGGACTAGAAAATCGGTGCAAGGGGAATGGGTCACAGCGGTGGAGAAGTGGCTTTGGACTTTCTGAAATATTGTGTGCAAAATATCAGACCACCACAACCTCCAGAAATGCCAAACCTGCTTCGTCTCCCGTGAAGAAGTATGACCCTTACTCTGGGTTTCAGATGAAAGCATGAAACATGACCAACAGTAGCAACACTAAAGAACAATAACTTGAATTTTCCCACCTAATTCACATTTTACTTTCCTGACAATTCAAAAGTTGACTTAAAATTTGCCTGGATGGAAACTCAACTTCATTCTGTCGGAGAGATTAATAAATTGAATGGAGTGTGCAGAGAAGATAGGGGGGGGGGGGGGGGTGTAAAAAAAACAACAAGAAAATGAAAGCGATAACGGTGGAGGGACTCCAGCCTCGGACCACTGATGTGTAAAAAAATGTTTAAGTCCTGGTTTCTTATCAGAAAAGTACAGAACAGAACTGATAGCGAGTGGGATGATAGGACTAGAAACACAGCAGATGAGAGGGAAGGGGGGAGGGGGGAGGCGGGGGAGGAAACAGACCAGCATACAGAGAAAGAGGAGGAGAGAGATGCAAAGAAAGAGGAAGACTGAAGATGACAGAAGGGGAGAGATGGAAGAAGAGAGACAGGCGGAGATGGAAAGAGACGTCACGATGTACACAGTGGGGTAGGACAGATATATCGGGCCGATATCGGCTCACGGCTCAACTTCCTCAACAGGAAATCCAAGGAAAAAGACGACACGCTGTTTGATTGACAGGTGATCTCTGGGAAGAGCGGTGAGGAGCAACAAAGATGGAGACGCAACACAAGGATGTTGAGTGTTACTATCTTGACTAGTGTCCCACGTTAAACTACACTGTCAGAGGTTTTTCCACAAAATATCTGTGGAAAACACTGAAACACGAAAATATTCCAATTGAAAGATATTGATTATCGGCATAAAATCAGCTTCAATCCAAATATATTGTATCGGCCTTCAGAAGCGGTATCGGTAGCGCTATCGGTCGAGCCTCAGTACGCCGACAGTGGAAGACTGATGGAGGAATGAGGAAGCAGCCAGAACTAGAAGGTGCTCTTAAATGAGTAACAGCCTCCACTGTGGATACTAGTCAGATAACAGTGTAATAATGATATGATATATGAAACCCTCAGCGGGAAACTAATAGCCAGCGGTTATCTCCTGCAAAATTATACAGAGGAGAAATGAAGATGAAACTTTTTATTAAAAGACCTTTCCCCCCTCTCTCTCGCTCTCTCTCTCTCTCTCTCTCTCTCTAACTCTCTCTCTCTCTCTCTCTCTAACTCTAACTCTCTCTCTCTCGCGAAGTCCATCTCTTTATATCTAAAGTTAAATTTTCTTCCTTTCGCCAAAAGCAAAATTGGTGCATTAAAGGCCTCGATAACAATGAAATCGTTGGGAGAATAGTCAATGAAAATCCATCCATCAACACAAATGGATCAATAAGTCAGTCTCCATGTAAATGCAGCAGTAAGAGTCATGTATGGTCGGTTAGTAGAGGTATTTCTGTGTCTCTTTTCCTCTTGTCTCTCTGCAGTTTAATCGTGAATTCAATTCAAACTATCATCGTGTTCATGTTCTCGCCCACAGGGGCATCCATTCTAATAATCATGGTGATTTTTTTTATTGGTTAATTTGTGATTGTTTATTACGAGATACGAGAATGCACTTGGGGGCTGTGTGAAGTAGTTTGAGATACAAGCTGTTCTTATTCTTGCTTTTATTATTGGATGTGTTGGTTTGTGCGTGGGTTCGTACCAATAGAAGGGACTTTTATCTTTCTTATACTACTATAACGTTTGTCCGCCTAGCACCCTGAGTCCCGTACAGGTAACGGCTTCAGTGGCTACATAGAAAACTCCCCTTTGCCTCCAGAACAGCCTGAAGTCTTCAAGGCCCTGGATTCAACAAGGTGCTGGAAAAGGTCCCCCGAGGATCTTGACCGCATCGGCACATTCCTGCTGCTGACATCCCGTCCGCCCTCACCCCGAGACCTCGAGGTCTCCGTAGGGGTGAGATTTGGACTGAAGTAATGTTCTTGGCGTCCTGCTGGAGGTTTTACATTTGACTGCAGCTATGAAGGGACGACCCGGTCAGCAGAAATGTTGAGGTGCTCAAACCACAAATCTGCCACAAATTCAGGACATGCCCATCAGCATGTCACAGGCAACCAGACAATGTTTTTCCACCCTTCATTTGCCGGGTGTCGGTGCCCACTGGTGCCCAGTGTAGCCTTATCTTGTTCCTAGCTGACAGGGCTGCCGCTGCTCACCGCCACATTCTCAGTAACCTCAATCATTTTGCCAGAATTTGTTTTTCTTTCCACAGTTTTTCGAGACTTTTCTTCCTCCGAGTCGGTTGACACCTCCTGCTCTTCGCTTCGCCTTTTAATACCGGGCCTCCCCGTCCTCCCCTCCTCTCTCTGTACTCTCCTGAAGCAGCGCTCTTCACAGAAAGATCTATACTGACCTCTCCTCCTCCGTCCTCCTTTATTCCCCCGCTCCACCTCTCTACTTGCCAAAAGAAGCACATTTAAATGAAAGGTCTCTGCTGACCTCCCTCTCTCTCTCTCTCTCTCTCTCTCTCTCTCTCTCTCTCTCTCTCTCTCTCTCTCTCTCTCTCTCTCTGTCTCACTGCGTGGAAACCTGCAGCCCATCTACAGGCGTCTACCATCTGAAGTCTGAAGGATAGGAGTACGTGCGTGCCATAACTAGTTGGAGATATCGGGGCTTGTTTTCCCACCTTCAGAAGAAGATACTCGCCGCCGTTCATTCTTGTACTGTATGGAAATACAACTGGAACAGGCTGGTAAACATGAAGCCTTCATTTGGTTTGGTCCAAGTCGAGGGTTTCCATATCAGTGCGTGCATCACGTTACGCTCTGCTTCCTGAAACCCACAGGAAGAAATGGAAGAACCAGAAATAATCCCTTAAATACACATCGCCTTACAAACTACTGTCACATGGAACGTCTCTGTTAGTGGGGACAGCAGTTGAAACTCGGTTTGACTCCCTAAAAATGATTGTGGGAAAATGGACTATAAAACCTAAATAACAATAGTATTCTCCCTTAATGTGGCGAACAGGAAATCATGAAATCAAGTTGAAGCTCACACGTGGACACCCTGCTAAACACAAAGCTACGGCTTCAAGCGTTAACGGACTTCGACCAACATCCTCTGAACAGGTCTCAACAAAACCTGTACCCCACCAGCTTCACGACGCCAGCATTCAAAAACCACCTGATGGAGGAAGAATATGTTTCTTCAAAGAGGAGGACCTCCAGCAGCGACACCTGAGAAACTCAAAGACTGCTCTTTTTTTTTGAAGTGCCAATGCTCATTTATTTACTGAGGCCCACTCTTCCGTTTGTTCAGATTCACAATAATCTTGTAATTTCGCTCAGTGCAAACCACAAAGTCCCCCGACGACGAGAAATCCCACTCTGGAGCGCCGCATGAGTGGGATGAACTCTTCCCTCCTGGCTGTGGGAGAGTAAATGCTCTCTAAGCAGTCCCTCCAGGAATTTGGGTTCGCAAGAATTCAGCCAGAATTCAGATAATCCCTGCAGCATTCGAGAGATTGCCGCTATTTTTCCGCACAAAATAACTGGATCTGAGAGTTAAGTCAGTCTGAAGTCAGTCAGGTTGTTTTGCTCCAACTGTTCTGAGTAATGGACAAATGAGACTCAGATTCTTGAGACTATAATAAGGTGTTCTGGTCTCAGGCTGCAGATGAGAGGATG